>SJYV01056328.1:707683-772683 GCA_006410875.1 Neotragus pygmaeus
GGGGGGGGGGGGGGGGGGGGGGGGGGGAGGGGGGGGGGGGGGGGGGGGGGGGGGGGGGGGGGGGGGGGGGGGGGGGGGGGGGGGGGGGGGGGGGGGGGGGGGGGGGGGGGGGGGGGGGGGGGGGGGGGGGGGGGGAGGAGAACAAGAGTGAAAGAAGGAAAACCGGTTAAGAAGAGATGGCAATGGCCCCCATCTGCCTCTCCTTATCAGACATGGCATCATCCAACCCACACCTCAGCCTGTTCACTAAGTCAACTTTACTCATGGTCAAAACAGCCAGGGTCAGATGTTTGTACAGTGTCTCATACAGGCACGGTGTGCATGGAGTAACAGGAAACGGCGGACTGCCACTGCACCCTCTCTCTCGCTACACTCAAAAAAGTCTGGAGACGGGAGCACTTTAAGAGTACATTCAGCAGTATAATCGACAAAGCAAGCACACAGTGCCACCTATAAGCCACCACACTTTATGCAAATCCAGAGTACTGTTTGGCATGTGGGTCTGGGTAAACAGCACCAAGAGTGTCCCAGGTGAGTTATGCTCACCCCATCAGCATCCCTTTTCTGGGTACTTAGCCTTGGGGATAAAAAAGATAAGGAAGACCTGGTCCCTGTCCTAAAGGAATTCACAGTCTAGCTCAAGACACAGGCAAGTAAACAAATAAGTACAACCCAGTGTCTGATAAATGCAATCACAGAGGTATGTAGAAGGCCCAGAAATAACACAGAGAAGGAAGTAATCTGCTCTGCCCTCCAGGGATCAGGGAAGACTTCACAGAGTTTTAAAGCAAGTTCAGAAGGTTAAGCAGGCTAGTTACAGGCAGAGGAGGAGACTGGAGCATCGAGACTGACTCAGAGACTGGGAGATCAAAGTTCTAGAGTTGTGAAAAAGCTATGGCTGTCTGCTACTTGTGCAGTTAAAAGGGAGAGCAGACAGGAAGGCATAAGATGGAGGAGGGTCTCATGCCATTGTAAGGACTTCATTCCACGCACACTAGGGGCCTCAGATGAGTGACTGAGTTAGACAGCAGTTCCCCTTTATCCACAGGGGATACGTTCTAAGACCTCCCCAGTTCAGTTCAGTCACTCAGTCGTGTCCAACTCTTTGCGACCCCATGAATTGCAGCACGCCAGGCCTCCCTGTCCATCACCAACTCTCGGAGTTTACNTTTCTATTTTTTGGAAAAAATTAGGAATAGAATGCATGGGTTTTATGGCAGAGAAAATTTTAAGATATGCCCTTGTTGGTATATAGATCTTCCCTTATAGCTCAGTTGGTAAGAATCTGCCTGAAGTCTCTCACTGTTTCCATTGTTTCCCCATCTATTTGCCTTGAGGTGATGGGACCAGATGCCATGATCTTAGTTCTCTGAATGTTGAGTTTTAAGACAACATTTTCACTCTCCTCTTTCACTTTCATCAAGAGGTTCTTTAGTTCTTCTTCACTTTCTGCCACAAGGGTGATGTCATCTGCATATCTGAGGTTATTGATATTTCTCCTGACAATCCTGATTTCAGCTTGGGCTTCATCCAGCCTGGTATTCTGCATGACGTACTCAGCATATAAGTTAAATAAGCAGGGTGACAATATACAGCCTTGAAGTACTCCTTTCCCAATTTGGAACCAGTCTGTTGTTCCGTGTCCAGTTCTAACTGTTGCTTCTTGACCTGCATACAGATTTCTCAGGAGGCAGATCAAGTGGTCTGGTATTCCCATCTCTTTAAGAATTTCCCATAGTTTGCCGACCCAGACATCCCTGTGAGTGTGCAGGAGTCTCCGGCAGAGGCGTGGGTCGGTGGTGGCCTGCTGCAGGGTCCAGGGCACTCAGTGCAACAGGGCCTGCATGGCACCTTTTGGAGGAAGGCGCTGTTATCTTCATTACCTCCACCATACTTTGCCTCAGGTCAAACAACAGGGAGGGACCACAGCCCAGCCCAACAGAAAATTCAATTAAAGATTTACTGAACATCGCCCTTCCCATCAGAACAAGACCCAGTTTCCCCCTCAGTCAGTCTCTCCCCTCAGGAAGCTTCTACAGCCTCTTATCCTCATCCATCAGAATGAAAACCACAATCACAGAAAACTAATCAAGCTGATTACATGGACCACAGCCTAGTCTAACTGAATGAAATTATGAGCCATGCCCTGTACAGCCACTCAAGATGGATGGGTCATGGTGGAAGAGTTCTGACAAAACAGGGTCCACTGGGCAAGGGAATGGCAAACCACTTCAGTATTCCTGCCTTGAGAACCCCATGAACAGTATGAAAAGGCTAGGGTATAAAAACCCCATGAAAACAGTATGAAAAGATAGGACACTGAAAGAGGAACTCCCCAGGTCAGTAGGTGCCCAATATGCTACTGGAGAAGAGTGGAGAAATTACTCCAGAAAGCAAAAATAACACCCAGTTGTGGATGTGACTGGTGATGGAAGTAAAGTCTGATACTGTAAAGAACAATATTGCATAGAAACCTGGAAAGTTCGGTCCATGAATCAGGGCAAATTGGAAGTGGTCAGACAGGAGATGGCAAGAGTGAACATCGACATTTTAGGAATCAGTGAACTAAAATGGACTGGAATGGATGAATTTAACTCAGATGACCATTATATCTACTACTGTGGGCAAGAGTCACTTAGAAGAACTGGAGTAGCCCTCATAGGCAACAAAAGAGTCCTAAATGAAGTACTTGGATGCAATCTCAAAAACAACAGAATGATCTCTGTTCATCTCCAAGGCAAACCATTCAATATCACAGTAATCCAAGTCTGTGCCCCAATAAGAAGCTGCAGTTGAACAGTTCTATGAAGACCTACAAGACCTTCTAGCACTAACACCTAAAAAAAGATATTCTTTTCATTATAGGGGAATGGAATGCAAAAGTAGGAAGTCAAGAGATACCCAGAATAATAGGCAAATTTGGCCTTGGAGAGAAGTGAAAAGGAAAGATATACCCATTTGAATTCAGAGTTCCAAAGAATAGCAAGGAGAGAAAATAAAGCCTTCCTAAGTGATCAATGCAAAGAAATAGAGGAAAACAATAGAATGGGAAAGACTAGAGATCTCTTCAAGAAAATTAGAGATACCAAGGGAACATTTCATGCAAAGATGGGCTCAATTAAGGATAGAAGCAGAAGATATTAAGAAGTGGCAAGAATACACAGAAGAACTGTACAAAAAAGATCTTCACAACCCAGATAATCATGATGGTGTGATCACTCACCTAGAGCCAGATATCCTGGAATGTGAAGTCAAGTGGGCCTTAGAAAGCATCACTACGAACAAAGCTAGTGGAAGTGACAGAATTCCAGCTGAGCTATTTCAAATTCTAAAAGATGATGCTGTGAAAGTGCTGCACTCAATATGCCAGCAAATCTGGAAAACTCAGGAGTGGCCACAGGACCGGAAAAGGTCAGTTTTCATTCCAATCCCAAAGAAAGGCAATGCCAAAGAATGTTCACACTACCACATGATTGCACTCATCTCACATGCTAGCAAAGTAATGCTCAAAATTCTCCAAGCCAGGCTTCAGCAGTACGTGAACCGTGAACTTCCAGATGTTCAAGTTGGATTTAGAGGAACCAGAGTTCAAGCTGGATTTAGAAGAACCAGAGTTCAAGTTGGATTTAGAGGAACCAGAGATCAGATTGCCAACATCTGTTGGATCATCAGAAAAAAAGACCCCCCAGGGGTACCTGAAACCAAGGATAGTACTGCATCCTATGTACACTACGTTGTTTCCTGCATCTACCTATGATAAAGTTTAATTTATAAATTAGGCACAGTAAGAGAGTAACAGAAATTACTAATAACAAATACTATAATAGAGGTTTAAGAATGTATCTCTCTTTCAAAATATCTTATTATACAAATTTAATGCTTTTTTTCATCTTAACTAAGCACTTATGACACACTGTGGCTGTAACTTGCAATCTGAGGCACAACAGCAAAACTAACACGAATTTATTTTTCCTCCTTCACAATTTCACAGAGAGAAGATTCCTTCTTACCATAGATCTTGGCAACATCAGTCAGTATACGATTTTTTTCCATGTCCTTTAGTCAAAAAGTTCACCTTTTCACTTAAATAAGGCACTTCAAGGCTTCTCTTTGGCTTACCTGAATTGTGAACATCATGACTCTTGTGCTTTGGGGCTATTATTAAGTGAAATGAGGGCGACTAGAACACAAGCACCACAATACCATGACAGTCAATCTGATAAAGGAGACGAGATGGCCACTAAGTGACTAATGGGTGGGATACTCTGAACAAAGGGGTTACTCGCATCCCGAGCAGCACAGGGCAGGATGGCAAGAGGATTCATCGTGCTATTCAGAACAGTACACAATTTAAAAGTTATAATTTCTGAAATTTTCCATTTAATATTTTCAGATTATAGTTGACCACAGGTAACTAAATCCATAAAAATTGAAACCATGGATAAAGGGGGACTATTTATGGGACTTCCTCGGTGGCTCAGTGGCAAAAAAATCCACCTGTGGATGCAGGAGACACAGGTTCAATCCCTGGGTCAGGATGATCTCCTGAAGGAGGAAATGGCAACCCACTCCAGTATTCTTGCCTGTGAAAATCTCAAGGACAGAGGAGCCTAGCAGACTATAGTTCATAGGGTTGCAAAGAGTTGGACAAGACTGAGTGACTGAGCATACACAGATACACGGTGTTTGTATTTTAAGAAGATCACTCCAATTATAGTGTAGACTCAAGAATAGGAATAGCTCAAAGACAGCAAGAGTGAGGATAACAAAAGGAGAAGACCTTTCAGAAGGCCAGGTAAGAGCTGATGAAGACCTGCTGCTGCTGCTACGTCGCTTCAGTTGTGTCCGACTCTGTGAGACCCCATAGACGACAGCCTACCAGGCTCTGCCATCCCTGGGATTCTCCAGGCAAAAACACGGGAGTGGGTTGCCATTTCCTTCTCCAGACCTGGACCACAGTAAAGACGGGCAAGTGACTGCCTGCAAGCACAACAGACCTTGAGATAAAACTGACAACGCCGGAGTTCCCTGAAGCATCTGATAGGAAATACTGTGGTGAAAATAAACACATACGCTCCACTTAATTTAACAGAAAAGGACAGCTGAATCCCAAACCCCTGAAATTACATGAAAATATAACACTTTCTATGAATACCTAATTGTATAAATACAAGTTGTAAGAGACGTAAAAATTAACCCTAATTAATGTGCAGTGTCTTCTTTAATTACTTCTAAAATAACTGTAAAGAACAATTTCAAAAAAAGTTTTCAAAACCCAGTAAAGACATTTCCATGGAAAACAACACAGGTTATATTAACTATATGTTAATTTTAAAATTAATTGAATTTTTTAAAAGGAAAAAAAAAAAAAGAACACAGGTTACTTACTTTTAAACCCAAGCTCTCACAATAAGTTATTTCCTTCATTACTCTGATATCTCCAGTAATCTAAATAAGTACCTAAATCTCAAAGCAAATCCACAAACTTCTAAAAACAAGAAAATAAAGAAAGGGTATTAGATAAAGTATTTTGATAGAACTTCATCAATTTAATAACAAATAGGATCAGTTTTGCAATAAGGCAGCAAGACAGAGACTCTAATTTCAAAAGAAAAAACAAAGGTTAATAAAGGGCAGTCTCAACGAACCAGATAAAATATTAAGTGGCATTCATTGTTTGTCTCTTTCACAGAATGTCAGCTTCAGTAGAAAGAAAACATTACATTCACCACACTGAGAATATTCTTCTTACCTCTTTTTATTAAGACACAAAGATAAACTCCATTTTGCTCTTTTTCCAACACACACAGTGATCCTCAGCACAAATATTTGTGTAATGTGTAATTTTACTCTCAAATGTGCGGTGCTGCTTTGACAATACTTCCCAAGTTGTGTGTGTGTGTGTGTGTGTGTGTGTGTGTGTGTTTTAATGCCATGGAGGAAATGTTCTCAAATCTTATAATGTTAAAGATTTTATGATCAAAAATAAATCACAGGTATTTACATAGTAACAGGATCTTGACCTTGCAGCTTTTGGTCTGCCATGCCATTTTTCTCCACTATAATATCTGAAGTCACTGCTAATCTAATTATGCACAAGCATTCTGTATTCTGTGACTGTTTTATCAGCGAGGACATTGCGATGAAATTATTTTAAACACGGCTAATTCCCACACTGGACAACTGATTACCTAGTGTATGGATTTTTCATTACCCTTGATACCTAGTAAGGCCATTCTCTGATCATTTTTGTAGCTTCTGTGAAGGGAATGAACTGAAATTCAAATGATTCCAATTTTGCAATGTTATTAATACATATGGCAACATCCAGAAGAAGAGAATGAAAGCACCCTTTAAATTGAGGCTTTGCATGTCAATTACCCAATCTGTTGACCTGCCAATACCAGAATCATCAATCATGCCTCTGCACAACTGAACAGAACTGGGGCTCCAACAAAACACACCCTGCTCAATGAGAGGATACCCCACTATAATTCCTCCTCTTTTGGTTTTAATTGACAAAAGAAGAGTAAGCAAGTGAGATAGGGGAAGCACAGAATAAACACTACTGGTCATTAGTCTCCCTTGAGAACCTTCCACAGTGTTGGAAACAAACCAGGAGCTCATTAATATTATTTAAATCAATGCACAGCTGGAAAACCTTGCAAAACACGGAAATGCTCCAGATAAAGTATCTTTTCATTCTAAAACTTTTTCCACACTTTTTCACAATTCTCCTCCATTTTCTCTTTAATTATCCATTAGATGCCTTCCTTATTCACTTCTCCCCTGAAGTATGAACTCCATGACTTCAGGGGCCGTGTGTTTATATTTCTCTGTATCCTACACATGATCTTCAATGAAAATTTCTTCTAAATTCTCTCACAACTCCACAAGAAAAGCAACAGCTTGTCTCATTTACAACTAACTTCTACTTTTTGACTACACGGGCATCTAGTAAAACAGCGTATGGTTCATTAATATTCTAAAGGACACTGATTCGCACCCTTGATTATCATAGCTAATTAAGTCAAAATATCATCTGCTGTTATAGTGGATTACATCACCTAAAGACTATAAGGATGAGTCACTACTGTTACTCAATTCATTTTTACCTTCCGGAGTACTAATGTCAATACAAGAGAGTTTTGAAACTTGTCATGTGCTAGAACATGAGAAAGCACAAAGGTCCTTACTTGTGATTGCTTCAGACATATCAATATGTATCTTCTAGTTACTTTTTAGGCTCAGGAATTTTATCCTTAGCTTCTCGAATATAATCAGCAACAATGGATTATAAAGTGATGGGACTGTGTACTGATAGACAGCCATAAGGGTAACCACTTGAACACTTTATTCTGGTGTTATTGATAAGCAATCTAATATGGAGATTCACTATAAAAAGCACAAAAACAAAATTGGAAAGAACTGTTTAATAAAGTGAATGTGCATCTTATCCAACATACCACTGAAACACCACTGATAGTGATGATTCAGTAGGCTAATTGAGCAAAGCAATGTGACCTGGAGAAGTAGGCAGAGAGCAGGGCAAGCACTCTGACCTAGCAGCAGCTGGTGGATGGGAGGGAGAGAGCCTGCAGAACCGGACACCCCATCAGCCCATCGGACAGATCCCTTGGGGGTGGGGATGGGGGAAGAACACAGACAGGACCAGTGACTCGAGGAAGACCTGTTAAGCTACACTGCCCTGCCTCTGGCTGTCACTGCTTGATGGTAGTATATGTCTGCAGAGGAGAAGATGAAGATCAGGTTTTTAGAGATGTGTAAATCACAAAAATGTTAAAATAAGGTCAGGGGGTTAGGGAGCAGGCTGAAAGAAGTGGATTCAGATGCATGAGGTCTAGGCAGACAGATACAAAAGAAAGATGCTATACAATCCCCATCAGACCAATATGTCTTCAATATATATTTATTTGCAAACAAATCCTAATATGGCCATTGGGTATTCTTGGCACTGACTGATAATCCTTGTTAGACTTCTAGCTTATTTAATGCTCCTTAAAAAAAACAACAACAACAATAAAAAGTAAAACAAAACTCCAACCCTGTATAACTTTTCTGAAAGATACTCCCTCTTTTGATCTCTAAGGATAAACAAAAGTCATTCCATGTTTCTCCAAAGGAAAGAATTATGCAGAATAAAGATCAACTGTTATAATGCTCCTGAGGCAACATGTCAAAGTTAGGAGCCAATTTTCTTTTGCAAGTCAAATGTGAAAACAGAATCCAAGACCATGAATTCTGATCTATAGGCAGCTTTTTAAGGATGTCCCCATAACTGCAAGTCAGAGTGATAATATTATCCACGTCCAATTATTTCTAAGCTCCATATAAATGTACACACTGTATTATGTCACCATTTATCTTCACGAGGCTATAGACTTCCCCATTACAGTAAGGGATAAAGGGTACAATCTTTTGTTTTCTTACATAAACAAGTCCTCCTTCCACAAATCACTCTGGTCTTTACAATGACTTCTTTATTTTTTACAAGTCAAGTGTACACTATTTGCTTCATTTCCCAATCAAAACTAATCCATGCAAATTCACAGTTTCTTTCCCTTTGGTGTTAATTTAGATGGAGCATCTATGATAGAAATCCTAAAGCCGCGTGCTCACATGTACACAATCTTTAACAGAAACTTGACAGCGGTTGATTTAAAACAAAACAAGTCATAAAACAACCACCTCTGGCAAAGCCCAAAGGAATTAAAACTGCACCCTCTCGCAACCACAGCACTACTGTATCCACCCTTCGAACATTACAACCCACCCATTTACCAAAACCACAGCTTATTCCTGATTTAGAAAAAGTAAAGTTCGTGGACTTACTAAACTATACAACTCCAGCCAGAAAGTATAAATGCCTTTTCCACGCTAGGCAATTTATACACCATCTGAACTAAAAAACATCATACTGTGGCTCAGTATCAGCAGGCCACTGTGGACCACCTTCTTGACATAATAAACAACTGACATCTTCAAAGAGCATTAACTAGTCCCTCCTGAGCCATAGTTTAACAGACAAGCGCAAATGGCTTAACCTACATTATCCATGAGGATGGGTGCGTTTAATTTCTAGTCCATGGAATATAATTACTGTCCCCATATTTAACTTAGTTGATTCTCTCACATTTCAGCAGTTTCGTTTCCCAAAAGAAGGGGAATGACAGGTCTCTGAAAGGTTTTAGTGAGGTTTCTCTTGGCACGGGAAGAATGTGATAAACAGGGAAAACACAATCACGCGGAATGTCTGGATGAGGTTCCTTTGTAAGCCTTAAATAGCACTCCCCCACCGGGCTGTGCCACTGCTCTGAATGGAGAAACCATTTTAGAGCCTAACAATTCAGTCTCTCCAGAACACATTCTAAGAGGAAGACCTCAGAAATTCTAAATATAAAACAGGGGTGTGTTTAAGAAACATTGAAATAGCCCCCCTCTTTTCCACCAGGACTGATATTTTTCTTCACCTTGAAGAAGGCAAAACATGTTAAACCTGAGAACAGAAACTAGCACTGGTCTGAAAAGGAACTTGAAAGAAATCCCTAAACTCCTTTTGGACACAATATCAAGGGTTAGTGCTTCGTGTGTTCATTTCCTTGGTGTTACCCCGGTACCTGTTCATTCAAGCGTTCAGGTAATTCAGTTGTCTTAAAGAAATATGCAGAAAGTCTACCCACAATTCCCAAAGTTTTCTCAGGGCACCGTTTTAGAAAAGAGCTCCATATCCTAACTTTCAGTTGTTGTAAAGAGCAGACGATTCCTCCCAGGATGGTGGCTTACCATTGAACTTTGCACAAGTCACATGAGTGTGCAGAAGGTTGGGGAGGTGGGGGGGACAAAGTGCTGGGGACACATAACAGCTATTTTATCCTTCTGAGAAGGACACAGTCTCAAGTTGAAGGAGTATTTTTACTTTAGACACAGACACAAATGACTGACACTGAATTCCAACATAAAAACACCACAAAAACTCCGAAAGGGGCCAAAAATAGTGAACGGAAATCAGTGATAGAAGCAAAGAAATGTACAGAGCAAACGTCTAAAAACATGTAAATTAAAAAAAAAAAAAGTCAAGTCACCTTTTCTGGGCTGGGTTCTGTAGGTCCAGTTTTCATCATCTGCTTCCACCTGCTGCCCACAGACAGACAACTCCCCATCACTGCGAAACAGCCTCTTTGTTTGCCTGGACAAGGAGGAGAAATTTATCCAACTCACAGCACGTGAGAGGGAACCTGGGTTTGACTTGAGTCTAAAGGAACCTGAAGAGACTTCCTTTTTCATCTTCTTTCACATCAAAGTCGACTACAGAGAAAGGTCAATCCAGCCAACAAAAACCTCGTGTTTTTCAAATTGTCCCAGGTCCTTTCCACGAACCTCCTCCTTGCTACTTAATCAGACAATATTGAGAGTCTGAATCTGCAGAAAGACTGCTTCTGTGTCATCCAATTACAAAAAAAAAGGGGCGAGGGGGGGGATGAGAGGTTAGGGGAAAAAAATGTTTTTTCACATTGTGGTACTTGGTTTAAAGATCAAGAATATCCACAGTTTCCCCCCACCCAATAAAAATGACCAAAAGTATAATTTTAAAAAAGAAGCAAAACGTTCATTTCAGGAACACTTGTCAGGACTTGGCGAAGAGCAGGACCAAGGCATTCCGACTCTTTGGTGTGTACCTAGCATCCCGTACTGTAATCCTATTCCTCCAGGCATCTTTCCCCACTCAGGCAGAAAGCCAGCCGTCTGTTGCAGACAGAAGGAACTCCTCAGGCTGGAGAAAAAGATTCAGCGTCAACTCAGGTAGTTAGTTTAAAGTTCACCCACCCAGGTGACTTGGGAGAAATCAAAAAGTTCGGCTCACTGGCCCCAGCTCAGTGCAGACTCGTAAATCCCCCACTTGCCCTCCTTCCCGTCTGTGAAGCGCCCAGGAGCCACAGGACTCCACAAACAATAAAACAGGCTGCGTGGCTATTGCTTGGATTACAGAGTAAGCGCTCCCGTGAAAGGCGATAGGCTTTTCCGGACACTGAAGCCACCTCATTGGAGACAGAAAACCCCGCCTCCCCGCAGCCAACACTTCAGAGGGAGCTCTAACTTCTGAACTCCAGCAAAGCTATGAAAATGCAAGTCTGCGTAGAATACGGACTTC
The DNA here is from genome assembly GCA_006410875.1 of Neotragus pygmaeus. NCBI lineage: Eukaryota > Metazoa > Chordata > Mammalia > Artiodactyla > Bovidae > Neotragus > Neotragus pygmaeus. The sequence continues at coordinate 718,854 of SJYV01056328.1, forward strand.
CGGACAAATTTTTTAAAGCCAAACTGGATTATCATCAGACTACTTCTGGAAGTGGGATTTTTTTAGAAGGTGCCTTCAAAGATTATGTAGTTAAATCTCATCAGCACTCCTAAATGGATTTAAGAACTCATCATCTACTTCCAAAGGGAATGAAACTGACCAAGCTGTGATGTCACTTGCAGCTTTCAGTGAAGTGCAGCCATTTCTGCACCTGTCTTGGCCTCTCCCATTTTCCACCAGCAGCCAGTGTGTGGGACTGACGAGTCACCTCTGCTTTGCCACCAGCAGCCCCAGGGGGTCATTCCTCTCCTCTTTGAATGGTCATCCTATCACAGAAAACTATCATCTGAGAGCTACGCTGGTAACAATTAGCTGCAGGCTCGAGCCCTTTGTAAATCTTAATCAGAGCATGCAAAATATCTAGAGCCACATGTTGGAATGCATTAGGGTGCAGCGTTTCACCCAAGGCCAGCATAATTACACAATCCTAGGGGTGTGAAGAATTTCTGCAACTTTCTATCACAGAGACTTGGGTCAGTATTCTCTCCCAAAAGAGTCATTCAGAGTAAGGACACATAGAAAGCTGGGTCCATATCTCATTCTCCTGTACTTGTTTATTCGCTCAGTTGTGTTCGACTCTTTTATGATCCCAAGGACTGTAGCCCGCCAGGCTCCTCTGTCCATGCAATTTTCCAGGCAAGAATAGTGGAACAGGTTGCCATTTCCCCCTCCAGGGGATCTTCCCCACCCAGGGATCGAAGCTGCATCTCCTGCATCACAGGTGGATTCTTTACCACGGAGCCACCTGAGAACCCCCTTCCTGTACTTGGCATTGAGCATTAAGCAAATAAAGCTAACAAACTGCAATAGAAAACCAAGTTTGACTGAAATTAATAAAAGCAGGATTTTGCATCATACATCTATTGCAGTTAACTGAGACGGTAAGAAAAAGGCTCTACACGCTTAACAGGATTGGAACATTTATAGGGGGGGAAAAAAAAAAACGAACAGCTGCCAAGTGTTCCATGGATGGACAGCTCATACTATCATAGAAACCATGACAGGGAACAGGGGCTAAGACTCAAGGGCAAAGCTACAGAACCACCCAGGCAGCAAAAACACGGACTCAGTACAAAAGCTCCAAGTGTCCTCAAGAAATCACGCCGTTTAAATCTCTCAATCTACTGATGGAGAAACTCAGGTTCAGAGAACATATGTAACACACCAGTGTCACTCAGAGGAGAGAGACCTCCATTTTGATCACTACTATATGGGTAAAAAATGATATAACTATACATGGCAACAGTGGCTAACATCACAGTTCAAATATTCAATATTCAAGTCAGAGACCCTGAGAAACTCAAAATAGCTAAAAAAAACAAAAAACCACAGAATACCATTGGGCCAGAAAATACAAAACATCCCAAATGCTGCTTACCGTTGGCACATTGGACCCTCTGACATCCAGGTTATTTATTCATTAAGGGTCCATGGACCCCAAACAAGGAACACAGTGGTTTCTGCACTGATGTTTATGTCCTACAGTTAACAATTTTAACACAGAAACACGTAAGCCCTCAAATTAACCTTGTGCTGGGCTGTATATTCAGGAAGTACTGCTGAACATTTTCCCCAGCCCGGCATCCCCCAAGTGTACACACACACAACACACACATGCAATAGCATAGATACACTGGTGTCATCAGCAACTGGTGTATCTTCCTCCAGTACCTCCTGTTTCTCCACTCATCTGGGAAGAGGTAGAGGAATATTCACCGTCAAGCAACCAGGAAGGAAAACTGGTCCATCCAAGGACTAGACTCACGACCCTCCCTCAAATTAAGCACACACTTATGCAGAACTTCCAAGAAACTTAAAGGTTTCCCATTATTCACAAGACCAATGGATATGCTTGCATATAACCAATTCTCCATCTATTAGCTATTCTGTTAGACTGAGCCTTGATTATTAGTATCTTCATTTAAGTAAAAGGAGGTCAAATAAATTAATTACTTTTACAACTGGATCAGAGTTCCCCTATGATCAAAATAAAATACAATGACCTAAACCAGCTTTGAAAGAAATACTTGTATTTTAACTCTTCATTTCAGACAGGTGGATTCTTCACTGCCTCAGATGGTAAAGAATCTGCCTGCAATGCAGGAGGACCTGGGTTCTATTCCTGGGTTGGGAAGATTCCCTGGAGCAGGGAATGGCAACCCTCTCCAGTGTTCTTGTCTGGAGAATCCCATGGACAGAGGAGCCTGGTGGGCTATGGTCCATGCAGTCGCAGTCAGTCAGACACAAGATAGATACTCCAACTAGATAGGCACTCCAATTAGCTTAGAAAAACATAAGTGAATTGCTTAAAAAGCTGTTGTGCATGTGCCGACTGGTGTCCAACTCTTTGCGAACCCATGAAGTGTAGCCCACCAGGCTCCTCTGTCCGTGGAATTTTTCAGGCAAGAATACTGGAATAGGTTTCCAATTCCTATTCCAAGGGATCTTCCCGACTCATTCTCTTGCATCTCCTGCTTTGGCAAGCAGATTCTTTACCTCTGCGCCACCTGGGAAGCCCTAGAAAGCTCTTCCATTCATTCAAGCTTTATTTATGCCACAACTATGATGAACCCCACGCATTATCCAGACCTATCAAGCCAAGGGCCATACAAAACTACTCCCTCCCCAAGCGTCGGGGGTCATGGCTACTTTGTGCCATGCACACCATGTATGTACTGCTAATCTTAACAGTAACCCCACAGCGGAAAATCCCCGCTTTGAGAGTATAGCCAGTTTCTTCAAATAGCTTCAGCGATAATTTTCAATGTAATAAAAACATCTTAGTTTTACTATTATTTCCAAGAAAGTCTACAATAAAATGCACTCTTCTCAGACCTTTTAAACAGACATGCTGAACAGATTTTATCTGCATTCCTGACTGTGAAGTGCTTCCCATCCCCCCCACTCACTGTCAGGCTGTCGACGTGAAACTTCTGTCGTCATCATATGTGCCAATAACTGTTCCCTTCCTACCACTTTGCCCCTGCTGAGCTTCAGGCATCAGGAAATCAGATAAACAATCTTGCCTAAATTACATGTTTCATGTGAGTCAGGAGTGCTCACGGAGAGAAACACGTAACTTCAGGAGAAGGACTCTGCCTGGCAGCCAGAGTCCTCAGCACAGCTGCCTCCTGGCTGGCACCCTTGCCCTTTTACTTGTGAGATGGGAGCCTGAAGGTTGAAATGGCCAGTGGTGAGGTCTGGGAAACTAAAACCTTGCTTCCAGCTACTGCTCACTGCTATTTGCTGCAAGCTGCCATTCACTGCTGTGTGCATCCGAAATCAAAACAGCCTCTAGGTAACGACTCCCATGTGAACTTATACCAGGTTTATGATTTATTGGCTTTCATATTTATTTGGTTTATTATATTTACATTTATTGATTTTATATTAAGTTCTTAGCACTTGAGGGTGGTGAGAAATTAACCCAATGCTATTGACAAAAGGACAAGAAATTATATTATTTCATGAATGATTTAAGTAATACATTAACGAAAAGTTATTAATAACTATAAAAACTGGGAGACACCAGAATGTGTTACTAAGGAAAGTTCTAGAATCATCTTCTTTGAGAATTCCTGAGTCAAATACCCCTTAATTTGGAAAGATTTATTTATATTTCCAGCATGAGTCAAAGGGATAGACTGAATACGTTTGGAAAGTCTTTGCCAAAAGACACAGTACTTCATGTTTAGATATATACTGACAACTTTAAAGAGGAATTTAGCTCAAATGGAAGTTTTTTGTTTCATAAAAGTTGTTAAACATGACAGGATATAAGATTAGACAAACCTCTCAACTCAGTCAGGCATGTAATTGCTCCCCCTGCCATCTGCATTGAAACGCCAGCCTAGAGTAGGAACTAATTTCAAGTGCCATCAGTTTTTTGGCCTCAAAGGCCACAAAGGAACACTGTGACTTTTAATTTCCATGTGTACCCTTTCTGCCCTGACCTTCTGTTACGAAGTCTAAGCTCATATCGTGCCCCACAGAACAGGCCAATAATCGAGAGACGTTGGGGCAAGGAAAAATGACTTTATTCGGAAAGGCTACAAAGTGAGAGGATGGTGGGCTCATACCTCAAAGAACCACCTTGCCCGAATCAGAATTATTCTAAAAGGGAAGGAGTAAAGCCAAACACTTCCTGGTTCCCATCAGCCTCCGGAGGGGATGTGTTAATTTCTTTCTCCCTGCAGTCATTCACAAGTAGACCTAGTCAGGATGTTTCTTGTGAGCTAAACAAAAGTATTTTAGCTTAATGCTTATTATCAGGGAAGCATGGTTTCCAGAGATGGACCATTACATAACTTAAGCTCACAGGCAACATAACACCCCTTTAGTGATTAACTTGTAAAAGAATACAAAATGTTCTTCCCCATATTGCCTCTCCCCTTCAAACCTGGAAGAAGAATAGGAGAGGCAGAGCCCTAATGTCAGAAGCCAAAGGAGAACAGTGCTGTAGGGTCAGAGTTGGGGGTGGGGGGCACTGGCTTGGCTGGAGTGGGGTGCACAAACAGAAGGCTTATGAACAGAGACNCCCCTTCAAACCTGGAAGAAGAATAGGAGAGGCAGAGCCCTAATGTCAGAAGCCAAAGGAGAACAGTGCTGTAGGGTCAGAGTTGGGGGTGGGGGGCACTGGCTTGGCTGGAGTGGGGTGCACAAACAGAAGGCTTATGAACAGAGACAAAGGTGGAAAACCATACACCACAGCAAGGAGTGTGTCATGTTCTGAAGCAGCCCTGACCGGGTAGGAGCAGGGAAGTGTGTACCCTATCGGATTACCCCATGAGCCACCCAGATGACCAACAGCGACCTTCAGCTTCTAGAACTGGGTGCAGCCGCTTTTCCAACTGTCATCACTCGTAAATAATTGAAAAGTGGGTTCAAACACAAACTGTCTATGAGGTAATCTGTACACAAGAATAATGAAACCTTATCTCAACATGGTGAAGTAAACAGTTAGAGCCCAGACATTTATAACTAACAACAAAAAGAAAACCTCATATTGCCCCCAGGGCCACAGAAAGCTAACTCCCACAGTACACTAAATCCTCCTTCCTCGTCCACCTCCCACTCCCTACAGAATTAAGCAACTGATTTACTCAAGGAGGAAGTCAGGGAAGATGAAACATTGCCAATTAACTATTCAGAGAGAGAGGTCTATTTTCAGGGTTCTCCTCACCTACCACAGCTTCACCATTTACAAGAAAGAAAAGCATTGTCTTTTCACTGAGCTCTAGCTGTGAAAGTCACAAGAGGTCCCTTTCCATGGAATTAAGAGTGTTTACTCAAATGGAAAGATTAAATGCAAACATTTGCATTTATCTATCATCACAACCTAAATCCCACTTTCAGTGTCTTCATGTCTGAAAAGGCCTCCTGAAAAGTTCTGACATGAAGCCTCAGTGTCACTGGTCCCACAGGATCACTTGATACAGGAGCAATATGGCAGCCCATGACTGCTCTCAATCCCCTGGGATGTGGCGCGCTGCAAGGGGGGAAGGGCTGTNTCTTCATGTCTGAAAAGGCCTCCTGAAAAGTTCTGACATGAAGCCTCAGTGTCACTGGTCCCACAGGATCACTTGATACAGGAGCAATATGGCAGCCCATGACTGCTCTCAATCCCCTGGGATGTGGCGCGCTGCAAGGGGGGAAGGGCTGTCCCTGGTCAGAAGCTGTCACCGATGGGTACTGTCATTGATGTGTACTGTGGACTGTTAGGGGCTTGGTAAGCAGTCTATAGCCAAGAATATAAACTTTGCCCTGACCTTGACCAAGAAAATGTTCCCATCCAAGAAGTTCATATGAGAAGCTCCCCTAAAACCAAGCATTGAGTCTGAAATTATTCTGATGTAATAAGACCAAGGATGAACTTACTCTGAAATTGAAGTAAAATTCCAAATTAAAAAAAAAATTTAGTCATGATCTCTTTATACCTCTCCTATGGCCTCTCCAGATCCTTATAAGTATTTTTTCATTCTACCTACTCGACCAATTCTTCGCAAACTTTGTCTGGCACAAAAATTTCTGATTCAAGCTTGTTATACGATCTGAAATTCCAAATTCCCAAAGCACGCAGGTAGGGTCCTCAAACATCTTTGAGTTAGCACAATACTAGATGGTAATGCTCCCTGCGCTCTTTCCTGGTGGCTCAGTGGTAAAGAACCTGCCTGCAATGTGGGAGATCCTGGTTCAATCCCTGTGTCAGGAAGATCTTCTGGAGTAGGAAATGGCAACTCACTCCAGTATTCTTGCCCAGAAAATCCCATAGACAGAGGGGCCTGGCAGGCTAAAGGCAGGGATCTCATCTCTTTCCCTCCAGCTCCCCCACAGTACCTAACACACAGCCAGCACTAACCAATCCTGGTCACAAGAGTGAACAACAGAACCGTCTACTCATTCCCATGCTACCTCTTGCTTCTGATCTTAGCATGTTTCAGGTCAAAGAGATAATTTGACCTTTATAACTTAATTCCATTCTTTTATCACGAAATTCTAAAAGGCAAAAGTAAAATGTGTAAACTGACATATATATGTATATAATCTGAATTAAAGAGTTAATAATAAATTTCTATTACCCATAGATAATGCTTCACTTTGAGAAGACAGTCATTAACTGCTAGGCTATATACTTTTCTTAATTTGTAAGGACATGTACACTGCTTCCATCCACCAGAACTCCAGTACTCAATGGCCCTACCCAAAACCTAGGGTAATCAACAAGTTAAAATCGGAAAAATAGCTCACACTGTACCTGATAANAGTCATTAACTGCTAGGCTATATACTTTTCTTAATTTGCAAGGACATGTACACTGCTTCCATCCACCAGAACTCCAGTACTCAATGGCCCTACCCAAAACCTAGGGTAATCAACAAGTTAAAATCGGAAAAATAGCTCACACTGTACCTGATAATCCATGCAGACAGGCTGGGACCTTCTCGGTTCCACAATGTAAATTTAGTTGCTTTGTGGCAGTGGAAAACTTTTTTTCATCAGTTTTTCCTGGTACACGTTTAAGACAAAGAGTTTTTCAGTCAACCTTAAGTGACCTTCCAAAATGTTTATTGGATTTGGTTCTATCTTTAAAGAATATTCACTATGACTCTATGAGGCACACTGAATATATATGTTTTTAATTAAGCATTTTACCAGTTCATCTATATCCTTTATTATACTACCATTCCATGCTAAACATGTGTTAAATATTGTTGATATCTCCAGTGATTTCATTGAACCAGATAAGTGTGTGAGAAATAAGTGAGAAATTCAAACATCTTAAAAAAAAAAAAAAAAACCGAGAAAGCTTTCAAAGCAATTATATTTCAAAAAAAAAAAGTGGGGGAAAGAAAAGTTTGAAAAGTTCTGAAACTAGTGAGCCGACAGGAGCAATGCCCATCTTGCTTTCAGGCACACTGTTCTAACTGGATCATTTGCTGCCAGGTTGACGGGTAAGTATAGAGTCAGAATGAAGAAATTACAGACTTTCCTGGTAGTTTCTTCCCTCTGACAGAAACCCTGTGAAATGTGCATCATCATACATGTTTATAGATGTGGATACCAAGGATAAAGGTGATAAAGTAATTGCCTAAGTGTCCCTCTACCCTCAACCACGACTACCAAGTTAGCAGGAAGCTTGAAACTTGAGCCAAGGCTTGTCCTCCTCCCTTCCCTGGCCTTCCCCTCGACCACACGAAAGCCACAGCCCTAGAGTGTCTCCCTGAGCCACTGCAATACCCCGGGAAAGGGGCCATCGTGCTTTCAGCTGCACCCTGCCCCCTAAAGTTTACCCACCACGAGCCAGCTCACACCATACTCTAGGTCCCTGGGCCCTTGATGCTTACATGCCCTCATGTACCAAAAACTTCTCATCTTTTTCACCTGCTCAACTCTTGAAGTGAAGTGAAGTCACTCAGTCATGTCTGACTCTTTGAGACCCCATGGACTGTAGCCTACTACGCTCCTCTGTCTATAGGATTTTCCAGGCAAGAGTACTGGAGTGGGTTGCCATTTCCTTCTCCAGAGGTGTCTTCCTGACCCAGGGATCGAACTCAGGTCTCCCACACTGTAGGTAGATGCTTTACCGTCTGAGCCACCAGGGAAGTCCTTCAAATTTTCTGCCTGGAGCTGTCTCAGTTGAAATATGCAAATGTCTATTGGGCATTATCTCTCTTAACAACTGCTTCATAACAAGGCACCCCGGAACTCAATGGCCTAAAGAACCAATCATTTAGAACTTCTCATCAATCTGTGGTCATCTGGAGGCCAGCTAATCCAGGCTGGACTCGACTCTGGGTGGCTCCACTCTAGTATGTGAGACTGAGAAATTTCATGGAACTTANGAACTGAGTTTCTTTACTGGACTGTCTTTGATATTCTCCCATACAAAATGTAGGGGTCTGCAAGCTGTTTCGGTAAAGAGCCAGAGAGTAAATATATTAAGTTTTTCCACCTCTTTTCCAACTACTCTGCCATTGTGGCATAAAAAGTAATCAGACAATATGTAAACAAATCAGGCTGGTTGAGTTTCAATAAAACTTTATTTATAAAAACAGGTGGTGGACTGTATCTGGCCCCTAGACAATAGCTTGCTGATCCTGGATTCTTTTTTTTTTTTTAAGTAGGAATGGCACTCAAGCACCAATAGTTCAAACCAGTGTTTCCCAAAATATTCCTGTCAGTATTACTCTGGTATCAGAATCAACTTAGATTGGGTGGGGGAAGTTAGGAGGCCAGGAGGGCTTGTTAAAATGCACACTGCTGGATCTTATTTAGTTCATACCTCTGGAGAGGAAACTAGGAATCCACATTTAAATGAGTCTCACACAGTTTAGAAATCACTAGTTTCAACACCATTACACCACAATTCAAGTAAATAAGCAGAATTCAAATCTCTACTCATGATTTCACTAAAAATGCACAAACATACCACAGGTATAGTTATAATATCAAATGCATACAAAACAGACTAGGATGATAAGAAGGAAGAATTATCAGTGGATATTACAAGCAGGATATAGTATAACAAATTTTTAATTTTTTTACTTTTTTTACTGTTTTTCCATAATGTGTATGCCAAACATAGGCTATAAATTTTTTAATCACATAATGTTTAATACTCATGCAGAAATATTTTAGACTTAGAGAAAAGAGAAATCAACACAGATTTAATACTTAACATATGGCTATATGTGTTTGTTTTTAAAAAATAGAGTGGTACAGATAAATTTTGACCCTTTCCCCATCTTACAGTGGTAATATCATTCTAAATTTGGTGTATATCATTCACAGACATATTTTCCACATTTTTTTCCCACATACTAGCAAAGTCATTAACAAGACAGTACCGTTTTTTGTGTTAACTTTTATAAATTATATTGCAAATCATTCTTAAAGTTATTTTTAAGGAAACAGTTAATATTTAATATTTTCCACTCACTCTGCAACCAAAAGCATGGCAGGTAAAGATACAATGGAGCTGGCACTGCTCATGAACCAGTCCACCTGATTATTTTCCTACAATCTTGTTTAGATCATTAAAGGAACACTTCACGGCCGGGTATGTCTAAAANTAATATTTAATATTTTCCACTCACTCTGCAACCAAAAGCATGGCAGGTAAAGATACAATGGAGCTGGCACTGCTCATGAACCAGTCCACCTGATTATTTTCCTACAATCTTGTTTAGATCATTAAAGGAACACTTCACGGCCGGGTATGTCTAAAAATCAATCTCTAAGCTTCTACACTAGATCTATTAAAATTTTACTCATTGCTTAAGTGTTTTTTTTTTTTTAAAGCTTAATAAATTTAAGCTTTCTGGAACACATGAACACATAATAAAGCATATAATGATGACTTCACAAGATTTTCTCTTCATTCAGCTCAACAGTTTTTATAGTCGTCAAAATCTCCAAGTAAAAAGGCTTCTTAAAGAAGGACAATTCAATCTGAAGATGAGGACTTTGGCCGTCCCTGTATAAGCACATTTGTCAGGGTCTTAAGTAATAAACTCACTTTGATAAGGAGAAATTCAGAAAACAGATGGCCTAAAAGACCCTTAAGACACTTAGAAAATTTTGGTTGAAACACCTGTTTCCCAGGGTCAAAACGGATGCGTTAAATCAAGAGAACTTTTGTTTCTATAATATACTTCTCCAAGATAACGCCATTCAAAGAACTTCAATAAAGGATCAAGGACTTCTACAAAATAAACACTAGACCCTTGCCATTGATGGCAGACTGGAGTGGGTGGATGGAGACTGGCCAGCACAAACGAAGGTGTTAGTTATAGACTTCCCCTTCTAATCTCCCCCCTCCCAGCCCAACCACCCTGCTATTTCCTTGAAACACACAGACAACTACGACAGGGCTTCCTCAAAAGGCCTCCAAGTGAGTGACGCCCTCAGTTCTCATTCAGGCTTAACCTCCTGCAAGACAAAGACAGCAGGGATCCTGAAACTGACTGGCATCATTAGTGAAAAGTGAAAGTGTCAGTCCCTCAGTCGTGCCCGACTCTTTGTGACCGCATGGACTGTAGCCTGGCAGACTCTTCTGTCCATGGGATTCTCCAGGCAAGAACACTGGAGTGGGTAGCCATTCCCTTCTCCAGGGGATCCTCCTGACCCAGGGATCAAACCCTGGTCTCCCACATCGCAGGTTCCTGCATCACAGGCAGATTCTTTACCAACTGAGCCACCACAGAAGCCCAACATTAGCCCTTGATAATTGGTAGGTTATCTTCATCTGCAGCAGCAGCAAAGAGCTAACTGTTGATCTTATGGGACCTGAAGTAGAGGTGGCCAGTACTCAAGTGGAGATGTCTGGTCAGTCCAGAAGCAAGAGATGAAGATTGTGGCTGCATATTGAGGGAGGAGATGGTGAGCTGCAACAGAGGGCCACATTGCCATGAGAGAGACAGTTCACTCAACATCAAGCATGCCAGCTTCACCTACAGACAAAATTCTCAAGGAACTGCACCTTAGTCACTTTCATGGTTCAGTTCAGTCATTCAGTCATGTCCCACTCTTCGTGACCCCATGGACTGCAGCACACCAGGCTTCCCTGTCCATCACCAACTCCTGGAGCTTGCTTTCATGGTTGCTAGGCTCATTTCTCTTCCCAAATGATATGAGACAATGAATGGCTTGAAGAAAAGCGTGAAATCCTTATAGGTTAAAAGGAAACACTACAAAAATAGTACAGGTGTAGCTACCTTACCTCATAAGTAATAACAGTTGTCTAAAATAGCTAAAAAGTAATCTAATTTCATTATCACATATGCACATGAATGCTGCTGCGGCTAAGTCACTGCAGTCGTGTCTGACTCTGTGCGATCCCATAGACGGCAGCCCACCAGGCTCCCTAGTCCCTGGGATTCTCCAGGCAAGAACACTGGAGTGGGTTGCCATTTCCTTCTCCAATGCAGGAAAGTGAAAAGTCAAAGTGAAGTCGCTCAGTCATGTCTAACCCTCAGCAACCCCATGGACTGCAGCCCACCAGGGTCCTCCGTCCATGGGATTTTCCAGGCAAGAGTACTGGAGTGTGTTGCCACTGGCTTCTCCGCACATGAATGCACACACTCAAAATGTGTTCCAGCATTTTCTAAAGTTTAGTTTGTTGCCAGGGCAGGGGAATGATTACAGAAAAAAGTACCAGTTACTGTATGGTTCCATAAAATACACATTATTGGTTATAGTTGATAAGAAAGTGCTTGGCTAAAAGCAATTACAATTCCAAATAAAGGGGAAAAAGTTAACAGTGTCACATAATCTTTAATTAATCACATAGTGCAATACTGGTTAATCAGACCCTAGGAAATTATAGTAGGCTTCAGCAATATGTGAACCGTGNGATTCATGGGGTCACAAAGAGTCAGACACGACTGAGCGACTGAACTGAACTGAACAGACTGTATACAAGATCAGATCAAATGGTGTCACTCAAGGAAGTGACATCATTCAAAAATTACCTAAGTCACTTAAGAGTTAGGTAAGGCTATGCTCAGCCATTCTCGGGGCTGGGGGTGGGGTGGGGAGAGAGAACCCCTTTACAAAATGAGATTACAATGAAGTGTGAGGAAAGTTTAAAATATAATTGACCATCTAAGGCATAGTCTCATACTAAGTATAATTAGGGAATCAATGGCCTAGTAAGATGTTTTGCCACCAGCCTAGTAAAGGTGGAAGTGGGTGAGGACAGAGGGAATGACTGGTAAGCATCTGTGGGTGTCCAGGGTCCAGAGTTGAGCACAGCGTCTAGGATCCTAAATGTTCCCGAATGTCTGATGGCCTAGCACTACTCAAAGAAACACAGGGTGGATCAGGCTCAGGTGAAACTGTATTCACTTTTTAAAAACATAAGTGCCAAACAAAAAGCCCTAGATCCAACCTACAGGNCAGCGTCTGGGATCCTAAATGTTCCCGAATGTCTGATGGCCTAGCACTACTCAAAGAAACACAGGGTGGATCAGGCTCAGGTGAAACTGTATTCACTTTTTAAAAACATAAGTGCCAAACAAAAAGCCCTAGATCCAACCTACAGGTGACCTACTGGGTAAGAATCTTTTATAAAAAGATGATCTGATACTCCCCCACAGTAGAGAATCAAGGCACTAATAGAGTTTCTGATGGGCCTGACCCATCCTGTGTCTCTCTTAGCAGGGTTAGGCCATCAAACATTTTGGTCTATGTAACATATGCCCCCTACCTCGAATTAAGAAACACCCATCTTTGAGAAAGTTTACCTTTGGTTCACAGATAGAACTAAGTGAAATGCCAATTCTGTGTTTCAACTGATAATATTTAAAGAAACAAAATGAAGAAGCCTGTCATTTTTCCAATTCGCACTTTTTTTAATGATTAAAAGAGCATCAGAGGCAAAGCATAAGCTAGCCTCCCCCAAAGCTCCTAGACAGCATCAGTGTTAACAGGGCCTGGGGGCTGTGGTGGGGAGGGGGTACCCATCTGAAGGATCAAGTACAGACCCTGCCTTCCAGTCACTAGGAAAGCTAAGTCTTCTACTCAATCTTTGCAGATTGAGTTACAGGAGTCTGGGACCAAAGGAGATCTCAGAGATTATTCTGTCTCACACTTTCATCTTCTAGATGAGGAAACAAAGAATCTAGAGAGCCTGTGTGCAACACTGTAACGTTAGCTGAGATACTCCCGAACATTTTCAGAAAGTAACTGTCAGGTCACTGGCAAAGACGGGACCCAGAGTCAGGCACAGTTCAAAATAATGATCATGATGATGATGCAACTGCACTGAAAATAAACTGCTCTTAAGAGAGGTAAAGAAATTTTCCAAGATCATACCCTTCCAACACTCGGGAGCCTGAATCTCATCTGTCTTCATCGTGGTTTTGAACTGCCAGAATCATATGTCCATAAAACAGACATGAGGCATAAAAAACTATTCTTTCTCAGATTAACACAGGTTAACTGATCTCTCAGAATGTGCTCTTGTTATTAGTCTTTTAACACCTGGGCTGGAAAAAAGGCTCCAGTGAGAAGAGGAAATTAACTTTGTCGGATTTGCAACATTAAGTGTACAAGATTCAATTCAGAGCAGATGGCCTTATTAGAAAACTTTTTGCTTCAACTATGCTCTACTGAAAATCAAGTTTGAAATCTTGAGGCTGGAGCCACCCTCAAAACCTGATATAGTTTGCATGTGGTTGACCAGCAGGTGGCAGAAGAGCATAATTCATCTTCCGTAAAGCCCCAAGAAGATGTGTGCATGCTATATCACGTCCAACTCAGGACACGCCAGGCTTTTCTGTCCATGGGGCTTTCCAGGCAAGAATACTGGAGTGGGTTGCCATTTCCTTCTCCAGGGGATCTTTCTGACTCAGTGATTGAACCCTCATCTCCTGCATCCCCTGCACTGCAAGCGGATTCTTTACCATGAGTCATCCAGGAAGCCCTAGGCTTGGGTAAATTCAAGGACGGAGTACTTATAGTATTCAGACACTGGTCAAAGCTTTTAGGAACAAAGAATCAAACCTGAGGGTATTTTATAAGATGGAAACAGTCAAGTATCCATTCACTTCAGTAACCTACAGGTTAAAATTCAGAAGTGTCTTTGTACCTACACAAGCCACAGCTTGTGGAGCTCAAGAAGAAATATCACAGAGGACACTGGCCAGCCTTTAGGACACCCCAGAATTCACGTCAGTGTTTCCCAAATTCGCCTGCCTACTGGCATGGCCTGCGGGATGTTTATTAAAATACAGACCCAGGGCCCCATCCCAGACACACAGAAACCTCGCGAGAAATAGCCAGGGAAGCACCTGGGGGCTTATCAGACAAGTTTGCGGGGTACTGGCTGTGTACTAAACAACTCCCTGGAGGGGAGCTACAGGTCAGGGTGGGCAACACCTGACTGGGTAAGGCTGATGAACCTCACTGCTCAGTACAGGGTGGGGCCCCCACAGCTGCCCAGCAAGCCTCCCCTTCAGTGGGGGACCTGCCAGACTCCTCATCCCCAACTCCCCACCTCCCTGTTTCTCCTTTTCACTGCAAAACCTCCTTCACATAACCCATCTTCCCTCTCCTGGTTCACTCCTGCCTCCTGGACCACCGTCTGCAGCATGAATGCATTTGCTACCTGGCACTTCCAATCTCTTTCTAGAGCCTGCTTTTTTCTCCCTCAAATGGACAAACAATAAAATGCCTCCCCCCTCCCCATGCTCTGCTCCTCAGCACAGGGTCTGTCTAGAGTCAGGATGGTCCCTTCCTCTCCCACCCCAAGCCCTCCCTCCTCCTTGGCCCCCTGTAACTTGGTGCTCACTCTCATCCTGTTAGGCCCTAACACCTCGTACAAGGGGGAAACGGCCTGACCAGGAGTTGGACCGCCCGCCTCCACTGAGCCCTCCTCTTTCTGCAGTGTTTCTGCACTTACTCTGCACATTGCCCCTGTTGTTTCAAATCATTAGGTTTTCCTCTAAACCTCACTCCTTCCTACCTTCATATCCAGACTCAGAGATAACCTCCTTTTAAATAAATCAAGAGCCAGACCTCCTTGATGGTCCAGAGGCTAATCTGCATTTGCAATGCAAGCGACACGAGTTCGATCCCTGGTCCGGGAAGATTCCACATGCCAAGGGGCAACTACACTTGTTGGCCACATCTACCGCAGAGCCTGTGCTCGGCAACGAGAAGCTACTGCGACGAGAAGCCCAGGCACCGCAGTTAGAATAGCCCCAGATTGCCGTAATTAGAGAAATCTGGTGAGCAGCAACGAAGACCCAGCACAGTCAAATATACATCATTTTAAAAATAAAATAAAGCAACAGTCAAGGTCCCTCTTCCCTTCTCCCTTTTGCCCTAAGGAAAATTCTTGCAGCTTCCAGCTTAGTTCGATCCATCTGAGCTGGTCAGTCTGGCCTCCACGTCCTGCCACGTCAGCCTTGAACCACAGCCCTCACCACTCAGGAGCCACCACGGCTAATCTAACCCAGACTTCTCAGTCCGTTTTAGGCCCCCTAGCAGAGTCCAACCCGACCCCTTCTAGATTCATCTCAGTGCCCCTTCCTCGGTGGCATCATTTCTGACCAATCCCCCCAGCTCAAAGCAGATATTTTATTTACACTTCCCACCAAGAACTCACAAGCACCATGAAACTGATATGGGATTTCTTAATTTGCCACAGGTAACTGAGGTATAACCAGCCACACTGCCCCTTCTCCAGTCCACCAATGATCCTATGATCCAATGATGCTGCTGCTGCTAAGTCACTTCAGTCGTGTCCAACTCTGTGCGACCCCAGAGACAGCAGCCTACCAAGCTTCCCTGTGCCTTGGTTCTCCAGGCAAGAACACTGGAGTGGGTTGCCATTTCCTTCTCCAATGCATGAAAGTGAAAAGTGAAAGTGAAGTCGCTCAGTCGTGTCCGACTCTTAGCGACCCCATGGACTGCAGCCTGCCAGGCTCCCCCATCCATGGGATTTTCCAGGCAAGAGTGCTGGAGTGGGGTGCCATTGCCTTCTCCAGATCCAATGATGGTTCCTTGAAAAGAAAAAATGTTAAGTCTGTGGGTGTTCAGTAGAAATCTACTGAATAAATCATGTATGAAACAAGGTTTTACCNCCCATCCATGGGATTTTCCAGGCAAGAGTGCTGGAGTGGGGTGCCATTGCCTTCTCCAGATCCAATGATGGTTCCTTGAAAAGAAAAAATGTTAAGTCTGTGGGTGTTCAGTAGAAATCTACTGAATAAATCATGTATGAAACAAGGTTTTACCACTTTCCTGCCCTCCACCCCAAGACATGCTGGTACGGCACAGAAAGAGGGACAACACAAATATCTGAATTAGGCAGAGGCAGATTCTAATCTTGATTTCAACGCATACTTATTGACAAGTTGATCTTGGGCAAGCCTCTCTGAACCCAGCCACACACAGAAAACAAAGAATCATAATAGCGCCACCTAGTGGGGTTATGGATCAAGCACATAGCACTGGAGGACACTCAATACATAAAGGGAAATGATTACTGTCAGGTGTATCTTTTTGAACAGAACAATTTGCAAAATATAATTAGAAAAGAATAGGTAAGAGACATTGGTACCGCTTTATCAAAAAAACACAAAAATCCACTGCAGTAAAATATTACACTGTGGTTTAAGCTGCTGGGGGAAAAGGGGGATAAAATTACAGAAACTTGAAGATATGAATTAACTTTGAAAGTTATCATTTGAAAATATAAGCTTGTTCCACAATTCACCCAATTCAGTTGTTCAGTCTGACTCTTCGACCCCGCGGACTGCAGCATGCCTGGCTTCCCTGTCCATCACCAACTCCCAGAGCTTATTTCCACAATTATTCCATGACAATTGATGTATTCACATAGCCAAAATTAAAGTAAGTAGAAACCTCAGAATATTTTGCTATCCCCCCCTCTCCAAAACATTAGATAAGTCAGACTATCACTTTTAAAGAATACATAGCTAGTTTCTAACACGCATAGTGCTGGTATTTCGATGTACCTATCGATCTAGCCTGCATGAAAGTCATTCAATGAACATAGTAGGACATAAGATTATTTTTATACAGTAGTAATTGCAAAAACTATGTTGCTAAAGATCAGACTGCTGTTCTTAATAAAAAATGTCTATGGATATATTTCAATAGGGTGATCTTCAGTATTTTTTAAAACATAGTTAGGCATATTGAACAGGGTAGCAAGGTGCTATTTTATAGCTTTTGAAAAGAAATCCTGATAGAGCAAAACTTCTGCCTGTAGACAATAATGAACCTTTCTCTGACAGTATCACAGATGCATCATTCTATATACTAAATACCACAGCCACAGGAANTTTTTTTTTTTTTTGTATTCGGCTTCTGTGGGCAGAGAAGGCCAAGAGTTTGGCCAGAAGAAAGAATCCCATGGACAGAGGAGCCTGATCACAAAGAGTCGGACATAACTGAAGCCACTTAGCACAGGCATGGTGCTATCTTGTTGACTGTGTTAGCTGGGTAGCTAGACTAACATTGTTGGACTTACAAACATGCTCTCAGACTGGAACTTGTTCATATGTTGGGGACTTCCTGTAATGAACTCTAATTAATGATATGCATACTGAATCATTTAAACAGTGAAATATATTGCTATCTAAAATGTTAAGGTGATTCCAAAACAGTCTGGATTAACAGATGGAGGGATAGACAAATATATGATAAAGCAATTATAGAAAAATATTAACTTTAGAATATAGGGCAGAGGTGGATACACTTTTTCTGTAAAGGGTCAAATAGTAAATGCTTTAGACTTTAAATACTATCTGATCCATCCATTCAGCTCATTCACTGGTGCAAGAGATCCACCATAGACTATATGTAAATGCCTGAGCTTGTGTTTCCATACAGGTTTATTTAGGGATGCTGAAATTTCAATTTCACATGATTTTCATGTGTCGCAAGATATTTTTCTTCTTTTGANCCATTCAGCTCATTCACTGGTGCAAGAGATCCACCATAGACTATATGTAAATGCCTGAGCTTGTGTTTCCATACAGGTTTATTTAGGGATGCTGAAATTTCAATTTCACATGATTTTCATGTGTCGCAAGATATTTTTCTTCTTTTGAGTGCTTTTTCACCATTTAACAATATAAAGACAGCAAAAAAGATTGTAAAGTAATTATCCTCCAATTAAAATAAGTAAATTAATGTTTTTTTAAAAAAAGGAACATAAAGACAGGTGTTCTTAGCTCACAGGTCCTACGAAAACAGGCAGTGGTGAGGTTGGGCCCACAGACCACAAGTGGCTGACCCTTGATCTAAGGGATAGGTATATGAGTGTTCAGTGTGTAATTCTTTCCAGTTTTCTGTGTGTTTGGAACTTTTTCATAGTAAAATATTGGGCAAAATACCCAAAAGGGGTAAAAAATTAGCCACAGCATGTATTTTCTTAAGTCAGCTATTACACTATGATCCTATGCGTATGNTAATTCTTTCCAGTTTTCTGTGTGTTTGGAACTTTTTCATAGTAAAATATTGGGCAAAATACCCAAAAGGGGTAAAAAATTAGCCACAGCATGTATTTTCTTAAGTCAGCTATTACACTATGATCCTATGCGTATGTCACAGTATCTCCTGTAATTCTTACTCTGTACATGTTGAAATCTGTCCTGTGTGTTCATGCCTGGAGCTTGTTGGTTGTAAACCATATACTTGATTTATCAAAGGAGCCCTTCTTGGTCTTGTTCAATGCTTTTCTACTTAAACCCACCTGGCCTGACATAACTTACCTGTCTTCACACCTACCTTCTGGGTTAGAAGTGCCCCCTGGATAAGGCACAGAATTGCGTTTTTAATTGTTCAGCTTATTCCACTTAGAACTAACACCCAAAAAAGATGTCCTTTTCATTATAGGGTCTGGAATGCAAAAGTAGGAAGTCAAGAAACACCTGGAGTAACAGGCAAATTTGGCATTGGAATACAGAATGAAGCAGGGCAAAGGCTAATAGAGTTCTGCCAAGAGAACGCACTGGTCATAGCAAANATGACCCTAATTTGGGACTCATTTCAATACATGTCTTGAGCCTTTGAAAGTCACCTGAAAGAGTCAAAACCAGGAGTGTTCACTGTATTAAAGGCAAGACTGCTATATGCTACACAGCACAGGGTACACACCTCCAAGGGGGAGCTCCATAAGGAGCTCAGTCACATACGTGAAATCGAAAGCAATTTACCAAAATTATATTCACTTCCTTCCAAAATTATATTCACTCAGCCTTTCTTATACATATACTCTCTAAGCAGAGAATGTCAGAAAAGGGGGAACAGACATGAGAAAGAGGGAGAAAGTTAAAATTAAAAATATATAGGGACTTCCTTGACAGTCCAGTGGATAACTGCCTTCCAATGCAGGGTATGCAGGTTAGATCCCTGCTTGGGGAGCTAAGGTCCCACATGAAAGTGAAAGTGTTAGTCACTCAGTCGTGTCCCCACTCTTGGTGACCCCATGGACTATAGCCCGCCAGGCTCCTCTGTTCACGGGATTCTCCAGGCAAGAATACTGGAGTGGGTAGCCGTTCCTTCTTCCAGGGAATCTTCCCAACCCAGGAATCAAACCCTGGTCTCCTGCACTGCAGGCAGATTCTTCACTGTCTGAGCCACCAGGGCAACCATAAGGGTCCACATGCCAAAAAAAAACCCCAAAAAACCAGAAGCAATATTATAATAAATTCAACAAAGACTTTAAAAATGGTCCACATCCAAACAAATACTAAAAATATTTAAAAATCAAAGATAATATATAAAAGAACCAACTTTAATAGGGGACTCTGGAATAGAATATTAGAAGATTTCTCTTTCCTTTCTGAATGTCTTTAATCAGCAGAAGAGGTACCTATGCACACTGAATGTGTAAGAACAGTCCAGCATAAAGACAAGGTTGAGAACTGGCAAGGAAGCAAAGCCATGAGTCCTGATGGAGAAGACGGATAAGATAAAGTGAGCATCCACAGGCTGCCCAGGTCCTGGTGGCCACATCACCATCTGTACATGAACCTGCTGCAGGATCTGTTATAATTGACAAAGGTAGCTGTAAGGTTGCCACGAACAGAAAGATGTCTCTGCCAGCTGGTATTAAGAAGCCTTTATTGGGCGAGCGCTCTTGGGCAGAACTCCCTGGGAACCGCGGGCAGGAGTCTGCAAAGAAGGGTGGGCGGATCAAGGGTTTTATAGCATGGGGCAGCTTGCTCGCGGGGTTTTTTCCTAAAAAGGCAATGGCCAGGGGTTGCTGAGGGGATTGGGCTGCTTAAAGTTGTGTGTCCATGTCTGATTGGCTGCTTCAATTGATGCGACGGTTGATGCAGTTGTTTCAGGAACTGGCCCCTCCTTGTTAGCTCTCGGGGGCTTTCCATTTGGGCGTGCCTTGGAGTGCCGCGGTCTCACAGTAGCGCCAATAGAGCCCACCTTTCTCCTCATTTTAAGTAGCATAGAGGCATTTGGGGGGGCTTCCCGGGTAGCTCAGTGGTAAAGAATCTGCAGGAGATCCAAGTTCTACCCCTAGGTTGGAAAGATCCCCTGGAGAAGGAAATGGCAATCCACTCCAGTATTCTTGCCTGGAGAATCCCCATGGGTCGAGGGAGCCTGGTGGGCTACAGTCCACAGTGTCGCAAGAGAGTCACACAACCGAGTGATTAAACAACAACAATATTTCTTAGTCTCTCTCTTCCCTTCAACACTGCCTTCTTCCCAACCCCAAAGAGAAAAAAGGCCATAAACGTCACTTTGAAAGCTTAAACCAAACACATTAAGGACAGAGGTACCTCTTCCTTTGTAGCTTTCCTGCAAAGCAACTTAAAAGGCACTACTTTGGCAAAGATCTCAATCTCTTCAGGAATTCAAGTGTCAGTCTGATGGAGGCAAAGAACAGGGCCTAACAGTCAGAATATACACTGTCTGACCAGTGGAATCAGCTGGGAAAAGTTGCTGCAATTCTCTGGGCAGCACTGACAATAAAATAAAGAGGTTAAATTACCACCCAGAGGCGCTCCCAGCTCTAAAGCTAGGGTGCCGGTATACCAGCACTGACTCCACTTTCCAGCTTCAAACAAACAATGCAACATCTCAACTACTGTTAAACTACAATGGGAGGCCTCCGGGGTCATGTGGAAACGATTTCTTAAATGAAAGCTTTTTTATCAACCATGTGAAAAGCACGTAATAAATCTAAAAATAGACTAAAAGGATTATGTGGACAAGTCAAAATAGAATTTTGATGACTAAGTGGATTGCTAAACTATCATGACATACCTCAAAGCAAGTGAAGAAACCGCACAGCGTTTCACTTGTTAATATGTTTAAGATTACAAAGACATGATAAATTGGCAAAATAGCCAAGGTTCATGGAAGCATCAGCATCACCACAAAAGAACACCCCCAAGAGTGCACTGCAATTAATTCAGCAGAACTGCTCCAAAGGGGTACACAGGTTGAGTATGTTTTTAAGTTCACATCCATTTCTCACCTAGATTCAATGGAGGTTGAGGCAGGGAAGAAGGGTGTCTATGGACAGACTCTCAAAGCTTCATTGAGATAACTCTTTTAAAAAAAAGTTTCTAGAAGCAGATGCAGCCTCTCAATCAAAAAGTTAAGACTTTCAAACACTGAGTGGAACACAAAAACCTAATATACAATACTCCCAGCCGGTCCTATGTAAATGACACTCTTTCTTCATTTTATTTTAGTATTTGCATTGCCCTTTTTGCTTTCTTTAGCAGATACACATTAGGAGGACCCAGAAATGAACATTATGATCTATTAAAGAGCAAGAAGCAGGACAAACCAACTCTCCATGAACCTGTTCAATAAGCAGAAGATATTTGCTTATTAAAAAGCAGTATATACACTTCCCTGTATGCATATTATCTTTCAATTAAAGTTTCAAAAAATCAACACTGTTCCCTTGGGTAACGAAGTCTGGCATCACTTTGATAAAGTTAACTCTTAAATGGGAAAGTAACTGTTAGGTTTTCCAACAGGTCATCTTGGGTTAAAAATTAGATAATGAATAGAAATACAGATGTGTAATCAAAAGCCAAGTGATAAGAGACATTTCTGATAATGTGAAAAATCTAATGCAACTGAATTATATCAATTTATTCCCCATTTCTTAGTCTTCCAACCCCAGGTATAGAAACAAAATAGGATTTATTTTACTGAGCTAGTGAATCATTGATCAAGTACCTAAAATCCTCTTACATGACCTTCAACTCTTAATTTTCCTGCATCAAATGAAAATGAGCAAACACATAGAAATAATAGCTATCTATTGAGGACCACTGCATACCAGGGGATACTACTAAGGATACAGGATGAGTAAGAGGTGGTGGGGTACTCCAGGGGGTGCAGGGTCAGGAAGGCAGGGGAATGTGAGTTAGTAGACATCACTACAATATATGATACTTAACTTCTCAATTTGTGAACTGCATGGCTATGTTTTACACATACCTTTTTATATATGCAAGAAAAGGTGTGTCATGAATTAATATTAAACTTACATTTTGACTTAACCAGTGGAGAACAACTTAGGTTCATTAATTCCTTCTTTCATCTCTTGATAGTCATCTCTTCTTTTGAGGGGGAGTTCTCTTTCACTCTATCCTTCCTACTTAATTTTTCTGCAATAAACTTTGACTTTCTCATCTCCTAGTTTCAAACTTAGGCCCTTATGGCTTCTTGACACTATATCTAAGTTGGTTAACTGTTTTTAGAAGTGACCTTTATTATATTCCTGACCTTTATTGAAAGTGCTTGTCTGGTTTTCCATTAACTGGTATTTTTTTCCTAATTGCCACCCAAATGAATCTGCAATTCCTATTCCTATTATTTCATTTACACAATTAACTCTGGAACAATTTCTTTCCAAACCAAATAGGAACTCTGTGCCCCTTACTGCCATATACAATTTTATTTTTTTAACCTATTATTGTTCATTTAATTTGATAATGTAGTATGCCTGCCAAATCCCATCTTAAAATTCCAGGAGATGACCTGAATTCCTTTTCTGTATTTTGTTGTGTTTAACTAACACTTTGAATTCATCTTCTGGGCAGGGCGTAGGCATGAGGGATGGGGGGGCTATGGATTCAGACAGACCTGGGCTCCCTTACTGACTCAATTCCATATGCATTGTATGAATTTGAGGTATAGAGATTTAACCTCTCTTTCTAAAGTCAAAGAGATTTGTGGAAGGGGTAAATTAGGTGACATATACAGAGCATTCAGCTAGACACTGCATGCCTCAATGAATCATGGGTATTTTAAGTAGCACATCTCTGGAGGAACCTGGATTTCCCTCTTCACGTGGAAACATTCCTTCTGTTCTACCTTCCCCTTGAGCAGTCACTGGCTTCCCTTCTTGCATTTGTGAAGAACAACCTATGTTGTTGCCTCCATTTTTTCAATGCACAGTTCTCACCTCAACATATAGCGATAGAACTTCACAACTTCTGTACCCGCTATGCTGATAATACTGATGAACGTTTACTGAGTTGGTTTAAAGCCAATCACGGTATCAGATGGCCACTTCTCCACTGTGCTCTTCTTTGCTGACCCTTCTCCTCTGATTGCCCCTAAACTGGCGATGTTCATTCACGGCCCTTTCTGGGATTCTCTCTGGCAATATCTTCCAGTCAACACACCTTCAAACGACATAACCAACATAATACAAGGGCGCTACAATAACAGTCCAGCACTCACACTGCAGCTACCACGTTCAGCTGCTTTCCTGGCAATTCTCATCGGATTAAGCTGAAGACCCTCAGTCTCTGTACTTTCAAATCACAGCTTAAAGTCCTTCCTCAAACAGAAAGTTAACACTATCGAACTGGTTAATACCAACCTACTAGCCCCACAGCTTAAAACAGAAGATTCCGAGTCAGTGTTGATTTCTTACTTTCCATCTTTCTTTGAATCTCTTTAATCCATGCCCTTAATTCAGACCCTAATTAAATGAAAGGGTTTACACAGTGTCTTAGTCAGCTTAGGCTGTGTGTATGTTAGTCACACACAGTTGTGTCTGACTCTTTGTGATCCCATGGATTGTAGCCCACCAGGCTCCTCTGTCCATGGAATTCTCCAGGCAAGAAGACTGGAGTGGATTGCCATTCCCTTCTCCAAGAGATCTTCCCGACGCAGGGATCAAACCTGTGTCTCCTGCACTGTGGGCAGATTCTTTACCGTCTGAGCCACAAGGGCTGCTATAACACAAATATCATAGATGGGATGGCTGAAACAGGCAGATCTGGTGTCTGATGAGAGCCTGCTTCCTGGTTTGCAGATGGTGGTCTTTTTTGTTGAATCCTCACGTGACAGGGAACTGACAGAAAACAAGCTCTCATGTCTCTTCTTAAAATGGCACTAATTCCCTTCATGAGGGCTCCACTCCTATGACCCAACCACCCAATGGCTCCACCTCTTAGAACCACCACACTAAGGGGTTAGGCTTCCAACACAGATATGGGGGTGGGGATGGGGCAGGGCCATGAACAAGCATTCACTCCAAAACACACAATAAAAGACACCCTGAAAAGGACAGAGGCCCACTCGCTCTTTTTCACCTTTCCCTTGATTACCTCTTGATTCCATTACAGAGGGCTTTTAGTGCTTCCTCCTGCTTTGTTTTTCTAGTCCATCTAACCGGCAACAGCTTCACAAAGACTAGCAGAGTCATATCCAGTTCCTCAGAGGAGTGCACTACAACGCCCGTCTCAGTTTGGTTCTCTGCTAGTTAGCGCCCCTTGACTAAAAACAACAGCAACAAGCTTAAATAAGCTTAAGCAAGGGGAATGTACTAGAAAGCCAAAAGGGCAACTCACAGAAACCAACATTAAGAATACAACTGGCTGCCAGGGAAAATTGGAAATGACCTGTCAGGAATCCACGAAGTTACTTCCTACCAATCCTGTTTGTGCTTTATTCCCTGCAAATCAACTTCCTGTGCTCTCCAGTCCACTCAGTAGGACACTGGTTTCGAGCNTCACAGAAACCAACATTAAGAATACAACTGGCTGCCAGGGAAAATTGGAAATGACCTGTCAGGAATCCATGAAGTTACTTCCTACCAATCCTGTTTGTGCTTTATTCCCTGCAAATCAACTTCCTGTGCTCCCCAGTCCACTCAGTAGGACACTGGTTTTGAGCACTTCTTATGGGTTGAATTGAGTCTGCCCTAAAAAGATATGGTAGTATTCTAAGCCTGTAGCTCAGAATGTGACTTTATTTGAGGACATGGACTGTATACAGGTAATCAAGTTAAAATGAGATCACTGTGGTGGGCTCTAATGCAATATAGTTGATGTCCTCATACAAGGGGGAAATTTGGACACAGAGACACAAATAGAAGCGAGACAACGTGAAGAGACACAAGGAGAAGACGGCCATCTACAAGCCAAGGAGAGAGGCCTCGCACGGATCCTTCCTCAGCCCTCAGAAAGCACACAACATGCCAGCACCTTGATGTGCGTGAGCCCTATTACTCAGCCCTACTACACAGAGTAATTCTCTCTCTCTCCATTCTCTTCTTACATTCTCTCTGGCTCAGTACTCAAGAGGGGCCCCTGAGTGGCCAGCTTGGGATTGGTGGCCAACCTAGACCAGTGCACTGGGTCAGGCTCCCCAGACAAATGTGGCTCTGAGGACCAGNTCTCTCTCTCTCCATTCTCTTCTTACATTCTCTCTGGCTCAGTACTCAAGAGGGGCCCCTGAGTGGCCAGCTTGGGATTGGTGGCCAACCTAGCCCAGTGCACTGGGTCAGGCTCCCCAGACAAATGTGGCTCTGAGGACCAGGGGTGGCGGGTGGGCATCAGAGAACCACAGCTTCATGAGGTTCCAAAATGCATCCAAGCATCCAAAATGCAATGCAATTAACAGTAATTTGGGACAGTATTATAACAAATAACTGTTATTATGTTACAGCACGTTCTGTTTCTCCTCTGTCAGGTGACTGCTGGTACACACTCGTCAAAAACAGCAACACTCGATATGTTTACACAGTCATACTCAGCTGTCAGAGGTAGGTTCTGATGTGATAACCTACAGAAGGTGGTTTGAGGCTTTGAAATTATACAGTTAATAATATTGATTAGTTCAATTGTTCCTAAGAAAAATTCTAACAATCCTTTATCACAATAATTATTAACACACTCTCCAGCATAACTGTGGAGAAGATGAGGTCAGGCAAATGATTTTTTTCTGGGGTAAAAAGCATTATTAAGGGTAGAGACCCACCACCCCTCATGAATTAAAGTCAAATACTCTCCATTATGACAAACTACAGTCTTCTCCCAGCTCCCCATCCACAAGAATACCGAGTGAGAAGATAGGAGATGGTGTGCCACAGTGCCTTCTTCTAAAAAGCAGGCAAATTGATGAGGCAGCAGGAAATGAACGCTGGGAGTGGGACGGCACCACTCCACAGCATGCATCGTGGAACTGGGTGGAGCGTTTCAAGTTGGCACACTGACTGGGTCACTTCACTGGGATTTCATGGGCATGCTGGACATCCTACAACGTGTGGGACATATGTGGTCCTACATCTTTCACCAATTTCAGAAGTTCCAGAATTATGTCAGTAAAAAAGGTCTTTTTCACATCATGCGAGCTTAGAAACTCAATTCTATTTTACATAAAAATACAACATTTGTGCCTGACTTTACTGTATGCTAAATCTTCCAGAAATGCAGATATTGTTCAATCAAAAGATCATTTCGGTTTGCTTGGTTTGGGATGTTATCAAGAAGTGTTTATCATTCCTGAAAACTGCATCACCGACAGCACCCCGCTCAGAGTTCGGTGTCTCAAACNTTTCCAGGAGAGCTGGCTGGTATCATTAAACAGTCAGTTGAGATGTGAATCGATGACCCGAGGATGTTTTTCTACTTCCTCCTGAAACTGAGTACAGAGCTGTCATATTGATTGATATTCTCATGAGAAATAATTACTGATCAGGGTGAGGAAGAAGTACAGACTAGGAAACAATGTGCTTTCACATTTTAAAAAAAATCTGTTTATCAACCTGAAAGTCTGTTGCAGCCTTATCCACTTTCTAAAACCCAGCTAAGTCTGTTCTTCCTGTGCCTGTTGTTTTAATAGCTTCAGAAGCATTCTCCTTAGTAAGCCTTTAAATCCCTTATCAGAGTTGGGCAGATCATCGGGTTCAAATATCCACAGTGAAAAGATCCAACTGCAAATGGGAGGCTGACATGGCTCGTTGTACATTGGTGGTGATTTTCGGCGTATTCTTTTGGAATTGATGAAAATTCTAATCTTTGTCTCTTCTGACATCTGATCCCACATTTGACTAATTAAAAAACAGAGCTGGGGCACTACAGTGTTAAGCCATAAAAATGGCAAGGCATGTGTGCTTGAACAGTAAATGTGGTTCTAGGGAACAAGTTTACGCACTCCAGTGTTTTTGCCTGNGCTGCTGCTGCTGCTGCTGCTGCTAAGCCGCTACTAACATTCATATATGCATTTTAATCTTTCTGGCTTATATGCCTAAGAGTCCAACTGCTAGGTCATATGGCAGGTCCAAGTCCAGTTTTAGTTTTAAATAAAAGTGCCAAATTATTTTCCAGAGTTTCAGTACCAGTAATATAGGAATGATCTAGTTTGTACCTATCCTCACTAGTACTTGGTATTACTTTCTTTATTTTAGCCATTCTAAATGGTAGGTAGTGACATCTCATCATGGTTTTAATGTGTATTTCTCTATTGGCTATCTTTTCATATGCTTATTTGGCATGTGTGTCTCCTAGTCAGTGAAAGTTCTGTGCACATCTTTGCCTAGTACTAGTCCTGAAGATTTTTCCTTTGTTTTTTACCTAGAAATTTTGTAGGTTTATGTTTTACAGTTAAGTCCATGACCCATTTTGAGTCAATTTTTGAGTAAAGTGTAAGGTGTCTTAGGTCAAGATTAAATTTTTGCTTATGGATATCCAGTTGCTCCAGCATCACTTATTAAGCATATTTCTGCAGACCTATTTCAGAATTCTCTATTCTGTTCTACTGATCTACTGCTTACCCAATTCCAGTACCACAATGTTCTGATTACTAAAGCCATACCATAGGCCTGAACATCAGGAAGTGATTATGCCCATTTTTTTCTTTTCCAAAGTCGTTTTGGATATACTCTATGGCCTTTCCCTTTCCATATGAATTTCAGAATAAATTTGTCTATTTCTAAAAAAAAAAAAAAATTTCTGAAACTTTAATAAGTATTACAGTAAACCAAAGATCAATTTGGATAACTGACATCTTTAAAATGGTGAATATTCCAATCACAAATATGGTATGNTTTCCCTTTCCATATGAATTTCAGAATAAATTTGTCTATTTCTAAAAAAAAAAAATTTCTGAAACTTTAATAAGTATTACAGTAAACCAAAGATCAATTTGGATAACTGACATCTTTAAAATGGTGAATATTCCAATCACAAATATGGTATGTCTCTCTAAGTATTTAGGTCTTCTTTGATTTCTTTCATTAGCATTTTATAATTTGCAGCATATGGAATCTGTACAGATTTATATTTATTATTTCATTTTCTTCAGAGCAAATAAGGATGCTGCATTTTAAATTTTCATTTCCATAGAAAATGATTTTTGCATGTTAATAGAATTATTTTTTAAAGTTTACTAAATCTAATTTTGGATTATTACCAACAATTGGGGGCATTTATCATTTTCCATTGGTAACACAGCAAAGAGAAGGCACCTGGACCTGCATATGACACGCTTTGTGTTCTTTTCATCATCAGTACACATAAGTGTTTAGAGTTGCATCCTTGTCATCAGATGCATTAAGAATCCATGCACTCAAAACACTGTTGTGCTCTAAAAAATTAAAGCAGAATTTCTTCCCAGGTAGTTCATAAATCAACAATGGACATCATCATGGTTAAGCATGTGAGGAAATCCACAGAGAAAGCCCTCAAACAAACAAAGAAATTGCCAACATGAACAAAAATTAATTCAGCTCACAATATTATTTGCTGTCTTCAGTTTCCATTTAGGAAAAGAAAAAAGATGACTTCCACTCCCTAAATTAGCTACTTAAACAACTGGCCAAAATGTAACTATTAAATAGTTAAGCTTTTAAAATGAAATAACTCGCTGAGCAAAGAATAACATTTTATCCACTTCTAGGGGAAACCTTATTGAGGATTTCCAGCATTTTAAAAACAAAACACCACTCTGTGCTCTATATCCCAAGATTCGGAGATCAGTGTAAAGGTTTCCCATGCATTCCTCGGTAAGCACTATGAAGTTTGGTGTGACCTGCACAGCACAACAGTGCTTATGTGAGAATGCTTTCACCAAACAATTACTGACAACTACTGTGTGTGGACCCTACACAGGGGGTTAAATGCAAATGGCCGTGGCCCTTGTCTTCAAGCAGCCCACAATCTAGACAGGAGACTGACTTAAAAGTTATCATTACAAATTCTTACAGGCATAACCAGACCTATTTTAGACCAAAATTACCTTCTCTTATTTTGAATCTCTCATTCTAAGAATATCTCACCTTTTTCAAGTGGAAACACGTCATGTACCCTAAATGTTACCAAGAAGTGTAGCTATAATTGCAGGGCAATATGGTTCAATATAAATTCCAAATCAATTTTGATTTTTCTTTTCAGAGAAAAATCACACAGTTGTCCCAGCCACATATAGAAGAGAGAACTTGTAAACTACATTGTGAATTTTAAGCTTACCTGGAACTAATTTAAAAGACCACATAGATTCTGAATAGCAGAGTTGTGTGGGCAAGCTGGCCATTTGGGATGAAGAAGCTGGAGCTTTTTAAAGACAGTTGAGCAGGAGCTAACTATATTCAGGATTCTCCTAGATATTGAAATTTCTTCTTGAAACAAGAGAAGGAATTTTCCAAAGAGCAGTCATTAACCTCTGAAAATCACGCGAAAACTAAAGATACCTTCTGCAGAAAGTACATATGCACACAAATGTTACCCCTGAAATCCATAGGCCTCAGGTTAATAATCACAGCTGCATAGCACAGAAACAAGGCTGAGACTCTTTCCAGCCAACCCCTTGAAAAAAGGCATATCTCCATTATTCTACATCTAGGACAATGCCTGGCACAAAATAAAGAACCCTGCAAATATCTGGTGAATTAATGAATTATGAATATGTCATTTGTACTATGACAAAGTCATAGCAAACTGTTTCAAACCAAAGGAATATACCTTATTTCCATAATATTAACTACCGATAAATCTTCACCTTTTTATCAATTAAAGAAAATTTGTTTTAATTACAGATTCATAAGAAGCTGCAAAAATAGTAGAGAGATTGGTGTACCAATCACCCAGCCTCCCTCAACAGCGACATCTTATATAATAATGGTGCATCATCATTATCAGAAGCAAGAAACTGACTGGCACAGCCCAGTTGAAGGAGCAGCAGACCTAACTTGGATTTCACCATTTTTACCTTTCTATGTAAACAAATAAAAATAAAAATGCTCACATTCTCGTCTCTAAAGAGTTTGCCAGAATTAAAATACTGCTGCAGTCAAAAATGGAACAGATTTCTCTCAGCTATAGGTACATGAAAACGAACTACTGAGCAGAAAAGAGAGAAGGGTGTCAATTCTCTCAGCACTATTCACTGACCAGCTTCCAGCTTCACTCACCCTGTCTCCCCACCATGACGTTATTATCTGATTAAAGGGTATTTTTAATGACATTAGGCACAACCATAAAAGCATAATTGATTGTCATCAAAGTGAAGCATCATGTAACCAAAATGACTTTGTTTTCAGACAGTAAGACCGACACCATCTTTATCTGACTGAGGTGTCTGTACTGTTAAGGGTCTGTTCACACAGTGACTTCCCTGCTGGAGGAAGCTGCTTGCTATGCTGGGAGGAAAGGGGCCAAGATCCTTGAACGGCGAGCAATACGGAAAGGACCTGAATTCTGGAGTTAGAAATTCAACAAGTTTTAACCACATCTTTCAATTCTTAATTGCATATTCTTGAACATCTTACTTAATCCCTCTGAACGTCAATTGTAACTGGATAGGAATTACTGTTCTGCTTCTTTTCTGTTGCTGTTCTGCTTCTTAAATAGAGATTTTATGAGCTCAAAATTAATTATATAGGTGAAGGGGTTTCCCAAGCAGCAAAGAGGTTCACGGAGGCAGGTCTTTATTGCATTCTTAACGCCCTCAGCTATGACCACCCCCATCCACAAATCACAGCCTACATGGGCTGCTTCGCTCCACTCCCTCCCTCCAGCCTGCAGACTAAACTGTCTTCACCTCCTTCCTCTTCCTCCTCCTCCCTCCACCACAACTTCCCCACTTGGAATCAAAATTCTTCATTCTCCACAAAGCAGGAACTATTATTATTGTCTCACTCCCATCTGCAACAGACTATCATTAATTAATTCACCAACCATCATCACAAAAGTTCAAAGCAACAAAATGATACAAAGTCCCACAAGGTCCCTCCTGTATGCCTGCACACTGTCATGTCCGACTCTTTGCAGCCCCATGGACTGTAGCCCACCAGGCTCCTCTGTCCATGGGATTCACCAGGCAAGAACACTGGAGTGGGTTGCCGTGCCCTCCTCCAAGGGATCTTCCTGACCCAAGGATCGAACCCAGGTCTCCTGCATTGCAGGTGGATGCTCTGCCATGTGAGCCACTGAGGAAGGCCCCTGTGTCCTTCATGATAATGTTTTAAATGTCTATTCACTTAACAAGCCTACAGAGTCATCCATTTATTCCACATATTGCCTGTATCACTCCAGGTCACGTCCACAGGCTAGGGCCGAATCTCCTGGGTGTGCCAGCCACACGAGGCCCTCCGTGATGAAAGGACTGCACCCATCACAGGTATCGTGCTACCAGGTGCCCACCTAGCATCATGTCCCCAACGCCTGTATTTCCTGCCCACAATGCCCCTGCTTACCTATCAGCTAAGATAGGACCTCCTCAAAGAGGAGGTGCCTCAGAGCCAGATAAAAAGCTCTCCAGTGCTACCATATTCCCTGTGCACCGGCCTGAAGGCTCCACACTGTTGAGTAACTATTTCCTCTTCTTTATCTCTCTCTTTCATCTCATTAGTACCTTATTAAACTTTGCATCTCCAGAAACTAGCACCATGCCTGACACTGTGTTCAAGGAGTAAATGCAATCCATTCACTGAACGTAAGCCTCAATGCTAACACTGTGAACAAAAGAATGAGTCAGCAACAGTCTCTCTCTTACAAATGTCTGACAACACTGCAAATTTCTAAGTACACTGTCATCTGATAAACCAACCAAAAGAAAAAGAATGCATTCACACAGTCAGCCCTGAAACAGGTCGGAAGACAAAAGTACTCCATCTGGCCCATAAGCAAAAAAGCAAAGGCTCTTGTAGCAATGTGATTTTTCAGTTTACACAGGACACCATAAAATTCTATGAGTTTCTTTGAAGTTGAATTGGGGAGTGAGGTGGGATATTACTAGGTTTAAAATTCTGAAGCTCTGATTCTTTCTTCAGCGTACAAAAGCTTGGGGAACTCAAGAAAAACAAGTTGCTTTGCACAGAACAAAAGCAGTGACGAATGCCTCACAAATGGGAGGACTGTCAGTGGTCATAACCGCAGAGTGGAGTTGCTTGCCTGCCTCCCTGCCTCACACAGGGCCTCAAAGTTAAATGCTGAGGTCTCTTTCAGAAAGACAACTGCTCAAAGGGAACAGAGTTGGGAGACCAAATGGATGCTCCATAATGTCTTTAAACTCACACCTACCATGAAACAAAATCCCACAATCTAGGCTCCAACAACTGGTGCCTGTGAGAGGAGACAGGATGCCTCTTTGGGACCCCAGAGGCACAGCTCCCTTTGAGATCTTCTCAGGAGATGTAGCGGTATTACCAAAGCATCCTCAGCGAGGAGCCTCAGCCTCCCCAGACACCTCCACCCGCCTCCATGCTGACCTTCAACCCTGCCAGGCTCACTCACTGTCCAGCCACAGGGGAAGCTGGGAAATCTGTTCTACAAGAGTGAGCCCCAACAAAAGAATTCTAGACGAAGACCCGGCTTTGTCCAAGCACATACTTTAGTTCACAGGAGCAGAAATCGTATTAGAGGAAGGCTTGAGTTTGTTTGAAAGGCGCTAACATGTCTGTCTGTCAGAAAATCATGAAAACTACTTTGAATGACATGTTTTGCATACCAAGTCATTTCTGAAATAAAGGTCAGTTTGCAACAACAAAAGGGTCTCAGGCTTTTAAGTCAGAGTAGCAGTAATCCAAACACAAACGCTGTAATACACACATGCAACAGAATTTTAACAGTTGGTCTTTAAAAAAAAAAAAAAATAGCTCATTTTCAGGCTCCATATGGGCAAGTCAAGTTACACTGGGAAGAGGAGAATTGAAAATTTTATACATGCTTCAATGTACTATGTAGCCAAGAATTCTTGCTGTCTCTATAAAACAGGCATTGTTACAAAGTAATAGGTCTGTAGCCCAAATTCATTTCTTGAGCCTAATAGGTTTGAAAAGACATGTTACCTGCACTGAAACTTTTTATCTACTAACTTGCCATATTATTTCAGTTAACGTTCCATGAAGAGAATTCCTGATCCATTACTAAGGATGAGAAACTGAAGTTATTAATTGGAACAAGGATGATTTGGCAAAACAAAACCAAAGTGGCAATATCTCCTTCAACTGCAGCTATGAGCAAAACTATAATTTATAAGACAAATAACTGTGCTAGTTACATTATAATATACAAATAAATTCAGTATAAGATTGAGGCTATCCCTTTCTGTTGGGAACTAGGAAAAAAAAAACCTTGAACACGGGAAAGCCATTTACATGATAGAGTATTTCCTTCATGCCCACTGTATTACACATCTACTCTGTTAGTCTGGAAGGTAAAGAGACACTGGTTTTCAGGATACTCATGAGCCCAAGAAACTGTATGCAAACTAACACATATATACACAATTTTCTGTAGGGAGAGTAATGCTTATCCAAAGAGTGCACAGTACCCAAAAGATGAAGAACTGCTGATAAGAAAATACATGCTGGAGAGTTCCTGAAAAACATGTTACTTCCAAATAAAGTGACCAAGAAGAGTGGATTTTCCATAGGCCTCAGACAGGGCAGTTTCACAGGCCAAAGTCAATAGAAATGGGGTTCAGAATGGAGGGAGAGTGCTGGGAATCAAAACTGTAGCAGGGCATCATGCCAGGAAGCACAGAGGACCCAGCAGAGGCTTCTCGGGCAAGCGGAAGCACATCACCAAGGGGGCCACATGGTCCAAGAATCAGACTGCCTGGACTCAAGGCCCGCCACTGCCATTAAGCGTGACCTTGACCGAACTCAACTTAATTTTCCTCTATAAAATGATGACATCATCTACTTCAGACGTTGTTATGAACCTTAAAAGAGATAATGAATGGAAAACGCTGAGCACAGCCCCTGGCACCCAGAAATGCTCAACAGCCATCGCTGGAATGATGACAACAATTATTGCTACCCCTCCACTGTAACACCCTCAGGAATGTCCAACTGAATGAGAGATGTGCTCAGGTGCAGGGTGCATCGCAGGCTCATGGTGTCACACCATG
Source organism: Neotragus pygmaeus (assembly GCA_006410875.1). NCBI lineage: Eukaryota > Metazoa > Chordata > Mammalia > Artiodactyla > Bovidae > Neotragus > Neotragus pygmaeus. The sequence goes on from SJYV01056328.1 coordinate 753,531, forward strand.
CTTCTCCCTTCTGTCTGAACTGAGGATTCAGCAGGACACTCTCAGCTTTCAGCCCCTTATCACCCCATCTTCTTGAAGTTGGCTCACAAGAGAGGGGTTGACTGTTTGCCCCCACAGGACTCTACTAATGCCTCCTCTCAAAGTGCCCCAAACACATTTTTGAGCCAATTAAGACTTGAGAAGAAAGACAAGTTAGGTCTGGAGACTATGTTGGCTAGGAAATACTAGAAACACAATTTAGAAGACATGAGCAAACAGTGATGTGTCCAAGGACAGATAGTTTGAAAGATGAGAGCACAAAAGTCTCCTCTCAGCTTCACTTTCCTGTGTTCATTCCATCCTGTCTCTTGATAGCTCCAGACTAAGACCCACGGCTGCTTATCACTGGCTCCGGGAACCCAAGATGGTAACTCTTTCCAAGGCTGGGATGAGTGCCCACACTTAACTCAGCTGCCCCCAAAGTCACAGAAACCAAGAATGGGGCAGGCAGTCTCCCAAAAGAAAATTAAATTGTTATTTAGAGAAAATGTAAGGAATATATGCTAGAAAGGCACAATTGACACGTCTGTCAAAGGAACACATGACTAGATCCATGCCTTGTGTTAAGGTGTTAGTCACTCAGTCGTGTCTGAGTCTCTGCACCCCATGGATTGTAGTCTTCCAGGCTCCTCTGTCCATGGGATTTCCCAGCAAGAATACTGGAGTGGGTTGCCATTCCCTTCTCCAGGGGATCTTCCTGACTCAGGGATAGAACTGGCTCTCCAGCACTGTAGGCAGATTCTTTACCATCTAAGCCACCAAGAAATCACAATGATTCTTGGCATGATATTCTCATCTGTTTATTTGAACCTGTTAGAACTATTTTGGCTAAAAGTGGCACCAAAAACAAAACAAAATGTCTCAAATAACAAGACAATTTGTTATATGGCCGCAAAGACTGCGTCAGGAGATAAATCATGAAAATCCTTTCCCATGCCTATTATCTGACTTCTGGTTAGCCTCAGGTGTGAAGACAGCCATGTGCCCCAATGCCAGGCATGAAGTGAAAGACTCAATCTGCTGAGAGGTATCTGCTATCTGCTACATGGGAACTCCTTCTGTCCAGAGTTGTTTGAGAAGCCAGGAAGTAACAAGCATAGAGAAAAGCCAGCATATGGAAAGTAGATAAATCTGAGCCTAGATAACATCACTGGGAAGCTGAGCCAAGAAAAACAAACCTTTCTTCAAGCCACTTCAGTTAAATTTCTGTTACTTGCAGCTGAGAGCAATCCCAGCAGATCTGGCAGACCAAGGACCCAATCGCTTTCCACCTTTCCTTAGCATGTTCTTGAAGGAGGAGACAACTGTAGGTGTCACCATGAGAAATAATACATGCAGAATAAGAGGAAATTGTTTGCCCAAGCCCTTCAGCCACTGTCTTGCCATGTCTTGTGAGATTGAACTACATTTCACGTTTATACCTCAACTCAAGTGGTCAGGAAAATGGTTTCTCAGTGATTTATGCCTAAAATGAAGTCACTTTCTGAAGGAAAATAAGGAAATTCTGCTAATAAGTATAGGGTGTATGGATTCTTAGTAAGCAACTCACAATGCCAGTTCTACATAGCAATCAATAGACAGCATTTTAATCATGCCTTTCACACATACGTACCTCACCAAGGAGAGAGTTAAGGGCAACACAATTTCTCGGTGTACTTTTGCTGCTTCAGTGGGATGAAAGTGATTTATTACTCATCATTGTTTCAAATTTAAAGCATTATTAAATACATGCAAGTACAAAGAGTAGCCCCCAAGCATGTCATATAATGAAAATGTATACAAAAGTTCACCATTAAAGGCTGTTAAGAAAACACAGAAAAGAAATGCCATATTAAAAGTATGCTGAGGAAATTCCTTGGTGGTCCAATAGTAGGCTCCATACTTTCACTGCCAAGGTGTGGATTCAGTCCCTGATTGGGGAATTAAGATCCTGCAAGCCACTCAGAGCAGCCAAAAATAAAAAATTATTGCAACTTTCATACACTGTTGCTAGGAAAGTACATTAGTACAGCTCCTTTAAAGGCAATTTGAAAGCATCCATTAAATTTTTAAATGCCACATATGCTATGCCTCAAATATTTCGCTTTTCCATATCTATCCTGGAGAAACACTCACAAATGTGCACAGAAAGACAGATACAAGACCTGCATCATAGTCTGTAATACCCAAGACACAAGGCTCCAAACAAAAGCAATGGCAATAACCTAAATGCCCAACGACAAGAGAATGGCTAAAACTATGGTGTAGCTATAATACAGAATACTATGCAGCAACGAGTAAGTATCCATGTATCCATGTGCAAAAATATTTAAGATGTGCTATTCTGATCATTAAACTTGCTAAGAAATGACAACTTAATTATTCCAACCACTAAAAAAGAAATGATAATTATGTCATATACTAGAGGTGCTAATTATTGGTAAAGTGGCCATGATGTTACTATATAAATGCATCAAATTAACATGTTGTACACCTTAAATTCACACAATGTTATACGTCAAATATATTTCAATTTAAAAAGGATATATTCTGTTAACAGCAGAAAGTTGTATAATGCAAATTATAACACTACATGCAATTTTAAGGATAATTTCTATAAGTAAATAGAAATGCATAGAAAAAAGTCAAGAAATATATATAACAGAAAACACCAATTACCTCTGAGGAGGGGACTAGAATAAGTGGTCGAGGAGAATTGTAACATTTGGACATTTTACTGCGAGAACATTTCCACATACAAAAAATATGTATCTATAATTGAATTGACACACCAACCTTTCAACCATCTTCCTTTTCAACTTGTCTGACACAGCTGTTGTTGTTCAGCCAGTAAGTCATGTCCGACTGTTTGCAGCCCCACGGAATGCATCACAGAAAGAACTTCCCAGGTGGCACTAGCAGTAAAGAACCTGCCTGCCAATGCAGGAGACATAAGAGACACGGGTTTGATCCCTGGGTCAGGAAGATCCACTGGAGGACATGGAAACCCCACTAGAGAGTTCTTTTCTAGAGAATCCCAGGGACAGAGCAGCCTGGAAGGCTGCAATCCATAGGGCTGCCAAGAGTCGGACAGGACTGAAGTGACTCGGCACGCACCAGGGACTGCAGCACACCAGGCTCCCTGCCCTTCACTGTCTGCCCGAGTTTGCTCAAGTTCATGTCCATTGTGTCAGTGATCCCAACCGTCTCATCCTCTGCCGCCCTCTTCTCCTATCGCTTGAGCAGCATCCACCTTTTACTCATGAACTTTAAATATATCATCCCTCTAGTAAATGAGCTGGTTTGTGGAATTTATATAGCACTAAACAAATTAAATATAGACTTTTAAAAAATTAACTTCCCTGTTTAGCCACTGCTTTTATAAACCACTTGACTGGGGTGGGGGAGTGGGGTGCGCATGGTGGGAATCCCTTTTTTAAAAGAGAGGGCACTGGATATACCACCTTGAGTTTCAGCCAGACTACAGAGTGTTTATGCCTTCCTAACAAGCTGTCCATAACGGTGTTTGCACTGGCTCTGTATGGAGAGCTAATGGAATTAGAAGTAGCTTTAAAGCAAATCCCGAGAAACCACCACACCAGGCCACCCTCTTTTTTTTTTTTTTTTTTCTAATGGAAAGTTCACTGATTCTGGAGGGAAAGTAAGACTGCTGCAAACAGGTATGGAAAGCTGCTTAAATGTTGGCTGGTATTGTGCCTTTAACGAAATGCAAGCCAAAATACTGGCTATTAATAAAACAGCCTATAACAAAACCCGAGCCTGAGTTCTAAGTAGTTGGTCCCACGCGGTGACAAGTCTTTCATTATTTTTGATTGAGGTGGAGTTTCAGGCGATGACACCTGGCCTCTTGGCCTTCCCCAAATTCAGAGTCACTGATAGATGTGTGCCGTGAGCCAGTCACTTTGGTGATTTCACCGCAGAGGGGAAATGCCATGCTAGGGTCCAGGAGCTTGAGCCAGGCTTTCCCCTGCTGACACATCCAGGCAGAGGCTCTTTTTCCATTTCATCAACACTCACCATGGGGATGGAGTGCCAATAAAGCTGAGGAAGCATGTATAACTAAGAATTCTATTAGTGAAGGAGAAATGACAGCTAGCAGAGGAGCTGGACACTGGGAAATTCCCCAGAGGCATGCTACCTGCATGGTCCTCACCTCATGGGAATGCCTGGGCTGCAAGCATCCTGTTCTCAGTGCTGATGGGGCCACCAGACTGCCACTGCCTCCAAGTGCTCCCCTAAAGCACCCTGGAGTTTTTGAGCAACAGAATAGAAGGAAAATAACTATTAGGGACATTTAAGTCCCCAGAAAGTCATAGGGGAGGGGAGGTGGGCAAGGCTGAGAAAGTAGGAGAAAGATGGGAATGGGTCAGTGCTAGGCTCACAGTCACTCTGGGATGGTTGGGAAATAAATGGATGCTTCACTCTAGAAATCACTCTCCAGAAGTTCTGCATATTTCCAGAATTCTCATCAGGATCCTGAAACCTCCTTCTTCCATGGTTCCCCATCTCCAGGGACATCTACATTCAAGACCCTTCCAACAGTAATACTGACTGTGGCGCAGACACTGCTGGTTTGCCTATCCAATATCCATTTCCTACTTCTCCCTTCCTACCAGTAACAGCAGCCTTGGTGCTGGTGAGGATGATAACGTGACTAATTAAAAAAAAAAAAACCTACACTTCCTTTCCTCCCTTATAGATAAGGCCATGTGCTATCATTTCGGCCAACAGGATGTAAGTAGAAATTGATGGATAGGGCTTCTGGGAAATCTCTTTATAAGATGAGGCAGTTCAGCCATTGCTCACCCTTTGCCCTTCCTCTTCNACTTCCTTTCCTCCCTTATAGATAAGGCCATGTGCTATCATTTCGGCCAACAGGATGTAAGTAGAAATTGATGGATAGGGCTTCTGGGAAATCTCTTTATAAGATGAGGCAGTTCAGCCATTGCTCACCCTTTGCCCTTCCTCTTCTTCCTGCCTAGAACCTAAGACAGATGCTGGAGATGTGGCAGCCATGTTATGACTATGAGGTGACAAAGACCCACACTAAAGATAGCAGAGTAGAAATACTGGAGTCTGACGATAGCCTCATGAAACCACCATATCAGTGCTGGAATATCTACTGCTCATTCCAGGAGGAAAAGAAACATTCACATGTACTAAATCACCACTATTTGGGACATGTAGCTGAATGATGACAAATGAAGCAAGTGCTTGCTATAGAGCAAGACTTTGTCATGAAGCAAGCCACTCACTGAGTCCTCTCAGTAACCTTCAAAGTAGCTACTATCCACAGCACTGTTTCAGCTAAAGAAATGGAGACGTAGCAAATTTAAATAATATACCCTAGGATCACAGCGTGAGGAAATGGCAGACTGGGACCTGAGTTCAGACAGAATAGCTCCAGGGCTCTGGGAAGAGCAAGAAAGCCCTTCCCCTCCCCAGGTCTCAGCCTCCAGTGTTAATGGAAACCTCAGGTCCACGGGCTATGGCAGAGGAAGCTAGATCAGTGCCATCCTTCCACACCTTCTCCACCCAGGAGGAGAGCCTGCCAGCCCAAGCTGCCCTCCAGGTAGCAACCGAACAGCAACTGTGTTGTTGCTTGTTTCATGGTCCTCTCACTGTAACGTTTCAAACAATGCCTTCCAGCCCCTCCTTGGCAATGCAGCTATCTTGCTGGAGAAGATGATGATTCTACTCTCAGATATACTCCCAATCTCCTGTAGCTACAAAAAGACACTCACATTTTATATAAATGGAAGCACTTCATTTTTAAGACACCATTCTTTGACATGAAAATGATCCAAGCCAGCAAGCCAGGTAATAAGTAAATAAATAAATATTTAAGAATAACAGGAGGAGGGAAGAGGAATATGCAAATTCAAACTGATGTCTACTGACTTAAAGCATGATGCCCAAGTTTATGCAAGTACCCATGACTCCTGGTTATGGCTTTACTGACATGAAAGTGCTTAGGACTCTATTTCAAAATATCTTCTCTAATAAAATTTACCAAAGTCCCAGAAGAAATAAAGTCTGACTTGCTATGTTTTTTTGAAAGAAAACAAATAACAAATTCATACACAAGCTTTATTTCTCATCGATGCTATGTCTGAAATACATGCTGAAGGGATCATGAGCAGACTGCGTTGCAGAACAGCTATGCTACAGTGGGACAGTTGCTACCTAAGTCCCCAAAATTTCAAGTGGGACTTCATAAACAGCAGACACTTGGCTCCAACTCTGCATATACCCATCGATCCATAGCAGTGAACTCAAGGGGAATGTGNGGATCATGAGCAGACTGCATTGCAGAACAGCTATGCTACAGTGGGACAGTTGCTACCTAAGTCCCCAAAATTTCAAGTGGGACTTCATAAACAGCAGACACTTGGCTCCAACTCTGCATATACCCATCGATCCATAGCAGTGAACTCAAGGGGAATGTGCACTCCGCTGAGTAGCAAAACTTCTAGCAGGAACAGGACAGCCAATTCATGCTATTACAACTCCTCCAGTGAGAGAGGCTGTGGGTGGGAGTTAGGGATGGAGAGAGAAAGAAAGGAAGAAGACACAGAGAGAGGGAGAGAGCAAGCGGAGGGCAGGAGAAAGTCCCTTCAGTGTACCCTGGCACTCCAAGTATTTGGGTCAAAGTTTAGCAAATGCTGGGGTGCCTGGCAAGTCAGGATAAACCAGACCAGAGGGCCCACTCAACAACATGAAACTGAGGGGAGAGGCCCAGAACAGGTCTTGCTAGATATTTGGAATTTGTGAAACCAGTCTACATTCCCCTCTCCTCCCACCAAGACTATAGCAAGAGGAGGAAACGCTGCAGGAAAACTGCCCTGTCAGCTAGAACCAGGTCAAAGAAACAGTGAGCTCCAGCCACACACGTCGCTGGTCTTAGGGTTGATCCCGTCTGGGGAGCAGAGGTGTCTCTCTCCATCACTCATCAAGCCACAGGCCAAAAGGAAGTAGTCCTCTGAGTTCTGTGGGAGGGTCAGGGCAGGACCAGGAAGCACTAGCACTGGTCTCCTAAGGGCCACAGGGATGCCAAAGTGAGCAGAGAAGCAGTGCTGCTCTTCACAAGGTTCCCATGCGGCTGGAAAGATAAATTATTTTGCTCCCATAAAGCAAGAAGCAAATCAAAAGAGACCGTAATGAAATGCACAAGTGGGAAGGGTAACTCAAATACTACAGTAACTCAGAGGAGAGGAAGAAGACTAGCGACTGCAGGGGAAGGAAGGGGGGACCACTGGGCCGAGGGGAGCTTACACTTCACAGAAAATGTCGGCGAATCAGAGCAGGAAAGGAGATCTTTCCAGGCTGTGGGAAGAGGCAGAGGTAAAATGTACACGAAGTCAGGCTGGTATCCTGGCTGGTTGCAAGAAGTATTTCACAGGAAACAAGATAAACTGCAAGCCCCCCGCTCTAATGAAATTGCGTTTACCTCCCAGACTCACTGGAAAGGTTAATCAGTCAATAGCCTGCGCCCCCCACCTCCCCCCCCCACCCCGCTCTCTTTTTCTCTCTTTCTGCCACTCCCTCCCACCTACAAGCCACCCTCAAGCTCACCTTCTGTGCACCCCTCCATCTGTGAGTCGACTCCTCCCTCCCTCCCTCCACTATCTGTTCGTAGAGGGAGCACTGTTCTCCACATGAGTCTGCTGTGTGGAGAGCAGTTAGGAACAGAAAGTCGCGCTTGCAAAAACAAATAGAGAGTGAAAAATAGAACAACAACAAAACAAAAACTCAAACAACAATTAAAAATAGGAAGATATCAGATAGCTATTAGCTAAAGTTGACAACGCTTCTGAGCACGTGAGAAACACATCACCCCTGAAGGACAGGAGAGGCATACAGAAAGGTTTATACCCCGCTCCCTGTCTGAGCCCAACACGGTCCCATGCTGTTCAAACTGCCGTGAGCTGGGCAGAGTACACACAGTGGCCCGCGAGGTGATCACAGCGCACGCTCACATCGGAGGCTGTCACTGCTGCAGCTGGGAGCCTGACCACCGAACATTTCCAAGGAGCTTTGTTCGTGCCTTTGGGTTTTGACTAACACTCTGTAGATACTCTTGAGTTTCAACTAAAAACTCTGTAGATACACAGAGGCATGAGAAGTTTCAAAATTAGAAAACATCTATTAGCAAATTCATTAGGGGTATGTGAATACTTTCATATGGATATGATTTTCTATGCATTAATTTATAAAAACTTGGAGAATTCTTCCTGAAGTGCAAAGCCATGAGAGTATTCTTGGGAATGCTGGTAGATCAGGACTTTCCTATCGAGGCTGTGTACTGGCCAACCAAGGAGATTTTGCTGAGAGCTTCCTGCCCAGGGCCCCAAGCCCTGCTACTGATTCACCGGGGTAGGAGTGATGTTCAGACATATCTACTCTGAAAACTCCTCAAACTGGTTCCAACACACAGTTGAAACCTGGTGTAGGAACTTCCCTGGAGGTCCAGTGGTTACAATTCTGCACTCCCAATATAGGAGGCATCAGTTCCATTCCTATCAGGGTGCTAAGACCCCTATGTGCTGCACAAATCCCTCCCACCCAAAAAAACTTCGTATATACCACAGTCTTGAATGACTTAGAACATTCTGTTGGACCTACATTAGTAGCTGTGTTCAAGTCCCATCCTATTCAAAAGAGGAAGAACTTTTCAAATAGCAACCGTATGTAGTTGAGAGTAAACACTAATTAAAAACATCGTTTTCTAACTAGCTGTTTAGATCACTTCAGGAAAAAACAGTCATCTGATTAATATAGCCAGAGGATTAATATAGGATACGGGCATCTGGTTAACACAGGCTATCTCAACAACCAGTTATGAAATCAATTTTTTAAAATTTTAATTATCATATAGTTGAAACTAATATAATATTGCATCAACTATATCTCAATAATAAACAAAGGAAGGAAAGAGGGAAGGAAGGAGAGAGACACAAGAGACCACATATTGTGCTTAGATGAAGTATCCAGAAAAGGCAAATGCATAGAGACAAAAGGTAGATTAGAAATGGAGTAAGAATCAACTGTAAATGAGCATGAGGGATCTTACTGGGGTGATGAAAATATTCTAAAACAGATGATGATAGCTTTACCCTTCAGTAAAGCTACTTAAAATTATTGAATTTTACACTGGAAATGCGTGTGAGGATGCTCAGTCATGTCCAACTCTTTGTGACCCCATGGGCCGTAGGCCACCAGGCTCCTCTGTCCATGGAATCTTTCAGGCAAGAATACTGGAGTGGGTTTTCCATTTCCTTCTCCAGGGGGTCTTCCCAACCCAGGGATCAAATCCACATCTCCTACATTGGTGGGCAGATTCTTTACCATTACACCACATGGGAAGCCCCTACTGGAAATGGGGTGATATGTTTCGTCACCCATGGGTGATGAAATGGGCGATAAGTATGTCAATGAAGTTTGTTTAAAACAAATTTACCTATAGTATCCAGAAGAGGCAGGTATAAAGGGAACTGCAGAAATACTGCTATGGTAGGAAAGAATACTTTCCCTCCTTTTTCTGCCTCTCCAGAATTTTATCCTCTTCTGACTCACTTTTGTGTGAAAGAAATGCACAGAGAGCTCTGATGGTAAGAGGTCCCATTCCAGCCATGTGTAAATGAAACAGGAGGCCCGTGTGACACCTAACAAGAGAATCGAGCAATAAAGCTGAGGAGACATTTTTAAAAATAAATTATTTTAAAAACACACAAATCATCACCTAAGTGTGTTCACATGTCACGACCCTCTTGTTCCATGGGTCACTGGCCTCACCCCTTGGGCCTGGGTATCACAGGGCCCCTGTCTCGCCTTCCACAAGGTCCACTTCTAGGAAAGTGAGAAAGAGGAGGCTGTAGGTTAAAGTAATAAAAATGAAAAACGTGTCAATACCAAACAGACCATTGAAATTTCCTGAAGGTCTGTGCCCATTTATAAAGGAAGAACATAATACTAAATACAATTATTAAAAGCTAGTGCAATTAGAAGGAGAATAAAATTTACTAACTCCAGCAGTTATGGGAGGGACTGATGGGCTGCTGCTTTTCATACTCATCATTGCCAGCCTGCTAAAGACATCCGCAACGCGCGTTTAAGTGAAACCATGAGTTCAAGTAGTGCATACTCTGGAGAAGGCAATGGCATCCCACTCCAGTACTCTTGCCTGGAAACTCCATGGACGGAGGAGTCTGGTAGGCTGCAGTCCATGGGGTCGCTGAGTCAGACACAACCGAGTGACTTCCCTTTCACTTTTCACTTTCATGCATTGGAGAAGGAAATGGCAACCCAGTCCAGTGTTCTTGCCTGGAGAATCCCAGGATGGCAGAGCCCAATGGGCTGNTCCATGGGGTCGCTGAGTCAGACACAACCGAGTGACTTCCCTTTCACTTTTCACTTTCATGCATTGGAGAAGGAAATGGCAACCCAGTCCAGTGTTCTTGCCTGGAGAATCCCAGGATGGCAGAGCCCAATGGGCTGCCGTCTGTGGGGTGGCACAAAGTCGGACACGACTGAAGCGACTTAGCAACAGCAGTAGCAGTGCATACTCAGCATATTCTCCATGGAGTTTTTAAAAAGGAGGGACGAGTCATATAGAAACTTGGGATCCACTAAACTCTGAAATTATGCATCTCCCTTTTTACAAGCCACAGTTTTTCTGTAAGACACTCATCAGTAGTTGTGTTCAAGCCCAGAAGAGTCCAAAAAGTTCATGGACTATTTCTTCAGAAAGAAACTGAAGGCATAAATGAGCTAACAAAAATCAAAACCATATCCCACTCTTGGTGATGGACAGGGAAGCCTTGGGGTGTTGCAGTCCATGGAGTCGCAAAGAATCAGACACGACTGAGTGACTGAACTGAACTGATATTCCACTCCAGAGAAATAACTTATTTGAAAATACACTAGTACAATGTACCCAGGGCTTCCCACCAGCTCAGTGGCAAAGAATCCACCTGTCAAGCAGGAGATGTGGGTTTGATCCCTGGGTCAGGAAGATTCCCTGGAAGAGGAAATCACAACCCACTCCAGTATTCTTGCCTGGAGAATCCCATGGACAGAGGAGCCTTGCAGGCTACAGTCCATGGGGTCACAAGAGTCAGACACAACTTACTTAGCAAAGCAACAACAGTGTACCCAAATGTATGATGACAAGGCAAGATAAATTCATGGGCCAAAAAAATCAGAGAGGGCAGAAAGGTTTGAGAAACTGAACAATATGAACCAGAATCACAGAAATAATTTGTTTTAATTTATAAGAGTTGGAAACTAGTATGTAAATTATTAAGAAGTAATCTTCAAGTTAAACCCACCCAAATGAACAAAACAACAAAATAACCATAGCTAATGGTCAAGTTTTCAAAGTGTACTAAAAAAAAAAGCCGAAAAACAAGATACTCTGTAATATCTGCCAGGAAAGATGATGAGATAACATTTAAGATGCTAAGAAAAGAAACCTTCAGATTTAGGTGAAGAGAAAGAAGAGCTTGAAAGAAAATATGCACAAAGGAAATTGCCACCACAGGCCCATAACTGAGGCAAAACCCTCGGTTTGTTTGAAGACAGAAAGTATTTCATGACCTAAATGAGCTGAAACAATCTGTCAACAAGACCAACATCCAAGAAGGTCACAATAAAAGCAACAGAAAGAGTTTATGCAGGAGACTCATGATCCACTCCCCCCAAATAATTTAATGCTAGCAAAATATTACAATCGTTTATAACATTAGTCAGTTGAGAAGAGCAAGGGATAACAATGAAATTTCACAAAGGAGTCCATTACTATAATGATAGAATATGACTTATTCAAAAAGCTAAACTCAGGACTTCCTTGGAGGTACAGTGGTTGAGACCTCACCTTCCAATTCCGGGGGTACAAGTTCGAGCCCTGGTCAGGGAGCTAAGATCCCACATGCCTTGGGGCCAAAAAATCAAAACATAAAAACAGAAGCAATGTTGTCACAAATTCAGTGAAGTCTTTTTAAGTGGTCCACATCTTTAAAAAAAAAAGAAAGAAAGAAAACTAAACTATACATACATCAATTTTAGGAAAGAGGTCAAGATGGTGGTCACTAGCATAAAAAAATAAGAATTAAAACAATTTTACTACAAATGCTAATATAAATGAAAATAGAAGCATTTCTTTATTGTCTATAATGCTATTCAAAAAGCATGCTGAAACAAACCTCTGACATTCGAATAGGTAAGCTTTTGAATTATGAGGGCAAAGGATTCTAAAATTTAAAAAATTAAAAAACCAAAATATATAATAATATTCCCAACTATTGCTCCAGCAAATGCAGTCTTGCTCAAGCCCAGTAGTCCATGGCAATGTTGACTAGGGTCTAAGGTGGAAATCACCTACAGAGACCTGAGACAAGTTGATAGATCTCCCAAGTTGCCCCACTTATGACCCTGAAAGCCAATCTCTATTTTTCAAATATCTGATGTGCTGGGTATTCAGGGCAGAAGTAGGGATCAGAGACATGAGACTTGAGGACAATTCCTCCTGACTCCATACCTGAGCCATACATCTTGGGGGGGAAGATGTGGTAAGCAAGGAGACATCACTGTTGGAGCAGCTCTTACTGACTTTCCAAGTCTTGGGGAGATAGAACAGTAAGTGGGGAGGTATTGGACAGATCAGGGTATAGTAGCACCAATGTAAGCAGCCTGTTTTTTTCCTTGAGTAACCACTGTTCTATTAACATCAGAGCTAAGAAATCTAAAGACTGAATCCTAAATAAAGAGGCTGTTGAGAAGGTTTAATTACACTACCAATGGTACACAGATCACATACAGGAAAGTTCAAAGCTGCCTATATACAATAAGCACATATCACTATCTTCCAATTTAGCTCCATAGAAACTCGAAGTTTATATCAGAAGGGTGAAAGCAAGAAAATGCAAAGATAATCAGGATAGTGATTAATAGCAAAAATTTTACATCTCATTTATATTCCATTTACATCTCATACTTTATCTTGTGAAATATCTCAAATATGAAAGAAAACATAAATAGAATAAACTTCCTACCTTTTTTTTAGTGTAATTGATCACCTATCAAAAATGCATGCAGACTAAAATCTAGGGGATATTCCCAGGTGGACCCAGCGTGAACAAAACCCACTGTCACAACAAGGTNCTTCAAAGTCATCAGTACTTTCTAACACCTGTATTTAATAACACCACTGAGTAGCATTCAAATATCTTCAATGGCTATTTTATTCTTTCCTTTTTGATGTAAATGTATTCATAAACAGCACATAGTACAATGATAAACTTATTTTAAGAGCTGATCACCAACTCAATGGACATGAATCTGAGCAGACTTCAGGAGATAGAGGACAGGGAAGCCTGGCGTGCTGCAGTTCAGAGGGTCGACAGAGTTGGACATGACATAGCAACTGAACAACAACAAGCTCACAGGAGAGAGGTTTTATATTCTTATGGCTGATTCACATTGCTGTATAGCAGAAATCTACACAACATTGTAAAGCAATTATCCTCCAATTAAAAATTTAAAAAATTTTTAATATGTAATACATGTTAAATAGCCAAACAGTATCAAGACTATACAATAAACTCTAAAAAAGAAAAAATCTGATAAGCAATAACTTATATTTCAGTTTTATAGCATATAAATACAAATTATTACTAAGTAGCTATTATGACACACTTTTTAATGTTGGGGTGTTTTCATCTATCTATTGCTGCATAGTAAACTACCCTAAAGCTTAGTAGCTTAGAGAAATAATTGCTTTACTTGCTCACAATGCTGCAGTCTAGGCTGGGCTCAGTTGGGCAACTCTTCAGTTCATCTTGCCAGTCATCACAGGAGGCTGCACTGAGCTGGCAGGGACCAGGAAAAACCAGGCGTCTCTCTCTCCTGTAGGGTAACTTCTATGGCCTCTCTCCATCCACATGCCATCTCCATTAGAGTAACTGGACTTCTTAGAGGTAATTACTGGGACTTCCTAAAGCTTATGTCTGGAACTTACAGTATCACTTTGGCTGATGCTATTAGTTAACATCTCTGACCAAACCCACATTTAGAGAGAAGGGCCCGCTCCAAAATGTAAATACTGGGAGAAGAGTTCATTGGTGCTTACTCCTTGGAAGGAAAGTTATGATCAACCTAGACAGCATATTGAAAAGCAGAGACATTACTTTGCCAACAAAGGTCCGTCTAGTCAAGGCTATGGTTTTTCCTGTGGTCATGTATGGATGTGAGAGTTGGACTGTGAAGAAAGCTGAGCACCGAAGAATTGATGCTTTTGAACTGTGGTGTTGGAAAAGACTCTTGAGAGTCCTTTGGACTGCAAGGAGATCCAACCAGTCCATTCTAAAGGAGATCAGTCCTGGGTGTTCTTTGGAAGGAATGATGCTGAAGCTGAAACTCCAGTACTTTGGCCATCTCATGTGAAGAGTTGACTCACTGGAAAAGACTCTGATGCTGGGAGGGATTGGGGGCAGGAGGAGAAGGGGACGACAGAGGATGAGATGGCTGGATGGCATCACGGATTCGATGGACATGAGTTTGAGTGAACACGGGGAGTTGGTGATAGACAGGGAGGCCTGGCGTGCTGCAATATATGGGGTCACAAAGAGTCAGACACAACTGAGTGACTGAACTGAACTGAATGTAACATAATCCTCAAAGGTCCATATCATCAAGGCTATGGTCTTTCCAGCAGTCACGTATGGATGTAAGAAATGCACCCTAAAGAAGGCAGAGTGCCAAAGAATTAATGCTTTTGAACCGTGGTGCTGGAGAAGACTCTTGAGAGTCTCCTGGACAGCAAGGAGATCAAACCAGTCAATCTTAAAGAAAAACAACCCTGAATACTCTTTGGAAGGACTGATGCTAAAGCTGAAGCTCCAATACTTTGGTCACCTAACTCAAACAGCTGACCCAGATGCTGGGAAAGATTGAGGGTAGGAGGAGAAGAGGGCATCAGAGGATGAAATGGTTGCATAGCATCACCAATCCAATGGACATGAACTTGGGCAAATTCCGGGAAATGGTAAGGGGCAGGGAAGCCTGGAATGCCGCAGTCCATACTTAAGAGCTGGACACAACTCGGCGATTGAAAACAAACAATAAATATAACAATCAGGGTAATTTAATTCTGCCTTCCAAACATATACTGTATTCCTTTGGGTCAGCATCACAAAAAAGGCAAGAATTTGTTTTTTTTAAAGTTTTCAGGCAAAATAATTGAAAGAGAGGTATTAGATGAGGTTGATAGAGTGGGAAGGTAAAGATGAATATACTCAACCATAAAAATAGCATAAATGGGGAATTCTCTGGTGGTCTAGTGGTTATGGCTCAGTACTTTCACTGCCAGGGCCCAGGTATGATCCCTGGTGAGGGAACTAAGGTCCTACAGCATAGTCACATACACACACAAAAAGCATAAACAAATGCAGCTGGTGTAAAACTGTACCTTAATATAGTGTGTTGTAAAATCTTTAAACTGGTTTATTGGTAAATTAAGGAGTTGCATAAGGAAGCTTCTTTAGCCATTATTTACTACATATCACATAATTCTCATGAAGCTGAACAAAGAGTGACACGCCAGGTTACTACAGAAGAGTGTAGATATTACACCCTCATCGGCATTTAGGACAAGAGTCAGGCTAACATGCAGAGTCAGTGGAAAGACAACAGCAAGAAGTGGCTTGACCTTTATACGCAGAACTCCTCAAAGACACAGAGCATGACAGCCTGGGAGGGTGTGGGTGGATTCTGTAAACTTCTGGCCCCTCACAGGGAAGGAACTAGACATACTTTCATTTCATAGGCTATTTCTATGCAGTATCTTTACTTCCACAAGTCCATGAAGCCATTCTGAAACTTGAAACTCCATGGATCTTCCATTAATTAGACCTATATGTGATACAGATCTTTATTTCCTTCTACAAGGCCACTGGAAGAAGTCACGGAATTCTACTTTTGAAAGATTTTATGTGGATCTTCCTTAATTAGAGCAAGTTAGATCTATTTGAACAAGCTGGATTTAGAAAAGGCAGAGGAATCAGAAATCAAATTGCCAACATCTATTGGACCATAGCAAAAGCAAGAGAATTCCAGAAAAACATCTACTTTTGCTTCATTGACTACATTAAAGTCTTTGACTGTGTAGATCACAACAAATTGTGGGAAATTCTTAAAGAAATGAGAATACCAAACCACCTTACCTGCCTCCTGAGAAACCTGTATGCAGGACAAGAACCAACAATTAGAACTGGACATGGAACAACGGACTGGTTCCAAATTGGGAAAGGAGTATTTCAGGGCTGTATACTGTCAATCTGCTTATTTAAATTATATTCAGAGTACACTATATGAAATGCCAGGCTGGATAAATTACAAGTTGGAATCAAGACTGCTGGGAGAAATATCAACAACCTCAGATATGCAGATGACACCACTCTCATGGCAGAAAGAGCCTCATGATAAGGGTGATGATAGAGGACAGTGAAAAAGCTAGCTTAAAGCTCAACATTCAGAAAACTAAGATCATGGCATCTGGTCTCATCATTTCATGGCAACAGACAGGGGAAAAGTGGAAACAGTGACAGATTTTATTTCCTTGGGTTCCTAATCACTGTGGATGGTGACTACAGCCATGAAATTAAAAGACGCTTGCTCCTTGGAAGAAAAGCTATGACAAACCTAGACAGTGTATTAAAAAGCAGAAACATCACTTTGCCAACAAAGGTCCATAAAATCAATGCTATGGTTGCTCCTGTAGTCATGTACGGATGCAAGAGTTGGACCATAAAGAAGGCTGAGTGCTGAAGAATTGATGCTTTTGAATGGTGGTGTCGGAGGAGACTCGAGAGTCCCTTGGATTGCAAGGAAATCAAACCAGTCAATCCTAAAGGAAATCAACCCTGAATATTCACTGGGAGCACTGATGCTGGAGCTGAAACTACAATACTTTGGCCATCTGATACAAAGGACCAACTTATCGTAAAAAGACCCTGACGCTGGGAAAGAGGAGGGCAGGAGGAGAAGGGGGCGACAGAGAATGAGATGGTTGGATGGCATCACTAACCCAATGGACATGAACTTGAGCAACCTCCAGGAGATGGTGAAGGACAGGGAAGCCTGGCATGTTGCAGTCCATGGGGTCAAAGAGTCAGACACAACTGTGCGACTGAACAACATCAATAGGTCTATTTGTAACACACTTTGTTTTGAATTGTCTATTTTGATATTAATAACATTTCACAAAACTCGCCTGTTAAGCCTTAACAACTACATGTGCCCATCAACTTTACGTTTTCAAAGAAAAAAAAATCATACCACATAAATTGCAACTGATTTTCCTTAGCATTTCTTTAGCTTTTTCCTAAATGTTGACTAGTCCTTTTACTCTCTAAATGTGGGGAGGGCATCTTAGAAAAAGAAGAGAAAAGGTAAAAAGGTTGTTGAGTAGCACAAACAATTCTATTCAAAGAAACTCACAAAATAAGTTTTCCTAAATAGAACATATGGAACATAACGTATTATGACATTAGCTTTCCTTTTTCTTTCAAACATCTACTAAAATGACTTTGTTTCTGTAATAGGCCAGATTCTTTCATCAAGCCAACCAGCCCAATTAGCATTCACATCATTTTAAATAGACAAAAATAGAAGGGCTAAAGTAGAAACAATAAAATATTAACACTCGTTCGGATCACCTAAACCTTGTCTTCCCTTTCTTGATGCTGCAGCTTCTTTAGATGAAAGATGAATGGAAAGGAGTGACCTTCAAGGAGGAGAAAGATCAATAACATACTTCTGTAAGGTAACTATAAATTCAACTCAAGTATTGTCTAACGAAGTCCCAAAGATGCTTGACAGGAACCTCAGTCATTATACTCATCACTGACAAAGCACTTTACATAAGCAAAGTTTCTGGTAAGTTAGTAGGAGATGCTGATCCATAACCACAATGGGTATCAGATGCTTTGATACCACTGAGCAAAATCTGAGATGCACAGAAAAACTCATGCTCTCTGTCAGGACACTAACCCACAGATGGGATTAGACTGCACAAGAATAGGTACAAATTTATTTTCTGAAACTAATATGACGCTGAAAATCAACTATGCTTCAAAAAAAGTATACTTACCAATAAATAAATAAAATCATTTTAAACTTTGGGGGGGATTAAAGTGAAGTGAAAGTTACTCAGTTGTATCCGACTCTTTGCAATCCCATGGACTGTATAGTCCATGGAACTTTCCAGGCCAGAATACTGGAGTGGGTAGCCTTTCCCTTCTCCAGGGGATCTTCCCAACCCAGGGATCGAACCCAGGTCTCCCACACTGCAGGCAGATTCTATACCAGCTGAGCCACAAGGAAAGCCCTTATGGGTAACACAGTAAGTATACTCGGTGTCAACACAGCCTCTTCATGCTTCATATGAAAGAGAGAACACTGGTACCCAATAATATCACGTGGTAGTCGACAGTCCTTAGAGAACTTGCACTTCCATCTTCTTTGGATTGTGAAACAAGATGTATTATCTAGTGTTCATACCTGCCAAAAATGTATCAGCAATACCTTGTAAAATATGTAAGAAATTGACTTTATCACAGAACTTTAAACACACCAATTTTCTAACATCGCTATTTACAAATCCAGAAAATAAGCTAAGTTTCCACTCATATCATTTTTATGAAGATGCAATTATAAGAATGATTCAAGTAAGAACATTAGAACTAGTTGAGGCAAAGTATTACAAATGAAAGCTATAAGCACTTGGGAAACATACAGTACAGCACAAAGCAGTTAATTATCATCATCATTGTTCTCCAAATGAGGGAAAATACTGACCTATAAAAGGGATACAACACACAGAAAGGCCATTGTTTACCCACAAGTCTCGCACTTTAGAAGCAGGGACACCTGCCAGGTAATTAAATACACCCACATGCAGAGTGTTCCATTGCTTTTTTTTTTTTTTAATTTTAATTACCATCATTTATTATAATCACCAAGAGGTAATTTTCTAAGCAATGTAAGATCAGCATTGGAATTGAGGAAAGCGAAAGTCACCATTCAATTTAGTTCAAGTCACAACTCTTGGATGATC
>SJYV01056328.1:775155-844511 GCA_006410875.1 Neotragus pygmaeus
CTGCAAGGAGATCCAACTAGTCCATTCTGAAGGAGATCAGCCCTGGGTATTCATTGGAAGGACTGATGCTGAGGCTGAAATTCCAATATTTTGGCCACCTCATGTAAAGAGTTGACTCATTGGAAAAGACTCTGATATTGGGAAAGATTGGGGGCAGGAGGAAAAGGGGACGACAGAGGATGAGATGGTTGGATGGCATCACTGACTCAATTGACATGAGTTTGGGTAAACTCTGGGAGTTGGTGATGGACAGAGGCTGGGCGTGCTGCAGTTCATGGGGTTGCAAAGAGGCGGACACGAGTGAACTGAACTGAGGGGAGGGTGGTAGGGTGGTATCATCTTTGGTTTAGAAATATTTCTTTGGAATAGAAAACCACTATTCCATGTGTACTTTGGAGAAGAGTCAAAAAAGGTGTCACAAGAAAAAAAAAAAAAGCAAGTTGCAGAACCACACATAGAGTATGACTGTAATGATGTGAAAATAAACCAGCCACACCAATGTGTGTGCACATGAATGCAGTTAATTGGGGGACCAATGAAGGGATCTACAAACCCTGCTGTACGAGCCCTGATATTGTTTGATTTTAAAAAGAATTTCTGTATTCAGAGTTTAGTTTTACTGGGTTAACAATATTTCATTTGGGGAAACTAAACTCCAGAATATATTCACACGTCTTCAGTGGCTGCTTTGAAATAGGATTGAGAATCTAGGAAAGAGCTATAAAACCAAGAGGAAAAGAGAATAAGAGGAATGAACATGCTTCTAATGACATGTTTGAGTTATAAAAGTTCTTTTCCTTTCCTATTAAAGTGATAAGATCTGTCTTTACTATGTTAATTAAACATACATAAAAAGACAATTAAAAAATGAAAACTGAACAATATTACTGGAGTTTTAAGTCCACCCTGTTGCTCTCTTTCCACAATACATGTAAAAGTATGACCTCTAACCTCTACATCCAGCTTGTATTTCATGCTTGTTTTTACTCTGGTCAGCAGCTGGTGCCCCGCTGCCCCACCAGATGGGAAGCTCTGTGAGGCCAGAGGCCAGACCCCATCCATTGGTCATGCTCCACTCTCCCTTGAAAAGCTCCTGCTCAGTAAGAGGCTGTTGAATAATAATTTTTTTTAAAAAATCTGTGAAACAAATATCTAATTTGGCATGAGTTTATAGCTTCAAGACAAGTCAGAGGAAAATGGATTATATTCAACAGCAACAGTGGAACACAAAATTACATTCGGTCTTTCCTCCCTACTATAATGAATACTAACGTTTTTGCACTTTAATAACTTTGACACTAAAAGAATTAAGCAAAGCCACGTGACACGCCATCATCTCATGTAAGCAATTATTCAAAAGGATCACATTCAAATAAAATTAGTGGAATATTAATAACATTCTTCTACACACACTGTAGAGCCGATCCAGAACCCATTTTCCCCTCCTTCTTACTAACCCCACACCAACCACTTCCCAGGGTAGCCACATGCCCAGATGAAAACACAAGACCCTCCCCTTGCAGGTGGTGATGGACACACACAGTTCTTGCCAATACAGTGCAGGCCGAAAGTCACCAAGAGACTACCTCCCCTCAAAACTTTAGGGAGGAACTCCCATGACCAAGGTGAGCTCCCCAACACAGGAAGAGCCTGGTCCCCACCAACACTGGTAAGAAGCTGTGTGACCCCAGCCTACCTGCCTGACCTTCTGTTACTTGAGAAAAATAAATGTCTCTTTCATCCCAGGGCAGGGGTTTTCGGTTACAGCACTCCTAGTGATATATTATCTACGGGAGTGGAAATCAGCAATGCACTCAGTGCTGAAACCTGTCTCAGAGACTCCAAGTTGTTGCTGTGCAGTCACTAAGCTGTGTCCAACCCTTTGCCACCCCGTGGATGGCAGCACAGCACATATAATGGGGAGCAAGAGCAGACAGAGCCGCTGAGGCATGCCGTGACCACACACACAGGCACTCTAGTGATCTGCCCCTTCCCCTCTAAGGAGAACTGGCATTCTGTTTCCAAACTGGTACACACCAAGGAGTTTCCCCTCTTCTGGCAACTTCTTAGGGAGCTGAAAACTTTCTGGATCACATCAGTAGCACATCCTAATTAGCTAACTAAGAAAACATGATTAAGAAACCCAATGTAGGTTCTCAACACCACCGTCTTTGGAGGACAACCCTGAGGAAAAGTTTGTATCCTTACCTACCATGTTTAAATTACCCATTCCTAATCTATCAGTTGCAATAATCAATTCTCATTTATAGAGGGTTTCAGCCTTACTGTTGCTTCAATCTGTAAGCACTGTCCTCCACCCTATAAACACACACACACTCTCTTTCTTACATTTCACCTCACAGATGCTATTCTCCCATTTGAACTGGATTTCATGCTGACCATACTCATGCATAACTGGGCAATCAAAGTCACTAATGAGGTGCTCGAGAAGGCTGCATGATTTACAGACAAAATAGCAACATGAAGGTACCTATATCAAAGTGCCTGAAAAAAAAATCAATACAGCCTTTGTTCCGTCTGAAGATCAGAGCTTATAGAATTGTGGTTGCTGGGTTTTTTTTTTTCACTTACATTTTAGTTATCCTGCAATTTTTTTAATTCATATACATTTTATAAGCAAATTACCAGAGGCCTTTGATGACATCAAAAACTCAGAGTCTTCCTCATAAAGAGGTTTAAAAAAATTCCACCTAATGAGGCCTATTAATACCCATGCATCTATATCTTGGCATAATGTCAGAACTAAAACCAATGCTTAATCTTTAAAAATAATATAAATTATCAAATATGAGAAAATTTAGGTTTCATTTTGCACATTTGTGTTGTAAAAAAAATTTACCTTTTATTACATTTGGTAACAGCAATAAAGAAAGATAAGAAACACCAAGGCTGACCCACCCTGTTGCTACAAAAGAATGTGTTTCATCTCTCTATAGAATTTGGAAGTTTCTAAAATGTCCCTGAACTATCTGGAGAATGAACGAAATCTAGATAAAGAAAAAGTCTATAAATAACTGCAATGAGAAAACTGCAAGAAAAGAAATTTTAAGACAGACTTGGAAATTTTTGTTAAAATTAAAAAAATTTTTAAAGCTTTAAAAAAAACTGAGTATCTGGTAAAGACTATCTTGGCAAAAATCTTTTACTATCTACAATCATCTCCTAAAACAGAAGCCTCTGGCTATCCTTGAGTTCAATTATGGTCCATACAAGTCCCTTTAACTTTCAGTTCAGTTGCTCAGTCACGTCCGACTCTTTGTGACCCATGAACTGCAGCACACCAGGCCTCCCTGCCCATCACCAACTCCTTGAGTTCTTTACCTTTAACTTTAAATGGTACGTAAAAGAATTTTAAGTTAATTTGACTAAATCTACTCTAATGACAATAGGATTCATGGGGCTACCAGGAAGGAGCAGAACTTTGAAAATGTTTCATTTACAGTTGTAAATACAATGGCTATGTCCCATATTACGACTACAGTGGCATACGCTGGAGTAGCTAGTCAACATTTACACATACTGACAAAGGTAAGAGAATAGGGAAGCAGCTTGAGATACTTGCTCAAATTCTTAACTTTTATCTTACAAAACACTTTCATACTTCCCCTGACTACTAATAAAAATATAAATAAATGTAAGACATTTCTGAGTAGCAGCTGTGAAAGAGAGTATTTCTCTACTACTGAAGAAAACCCAAAATAATCCTGGGCATTTCCTACCAGATTATGGATCTGGAGTTAAAGAGAATGATGCTCTCAGATCTAAGGACTGACTCACTGAAGATTCAAGAGCCCAAGAATTACAAAAATTCCCAGTATTAAAAATTGTTCATGACATTTTAATTCATTATGTTAATTGAACAGAATCTTGAGTCATGCAAGTTAATTAAGAGAGAGAGTTATTTTCCCTGCCATACCCTTTCTGAAATACATAACTTGTATGATATCCTTCTCTCACATGTCTCACCTTATCCTTACTCCTCTACTGATTCAAAATACTACATCTTGTGTAAAAAAAAAAAAAGTCTGCATGACTGAAGACCCTGAACCCCAACTAGCAACAGGAACCACACCTACGTAATTCCCCTTTTGCAGCAGCAAACTCAGGAGGAGCTCTCTGTTTTTAGATCATCTGTCTATCTTTCCATTTCTTCTACCTCTTAATTAGGCTATGCTGGAACATCTAAGGCTTCAGTTAGCTATAACTTGAATCTGAGCACATAAAATTTCAGAATGGTGTGTGTCTTTGTATTTCCATTTGAATATTTAGTGAATCAAATGCATAAACTTGATTACACAGAAATTTTTTTGTATATAAAAATACTCCTTCCTTAAACTCTGGGAAAGAAAAATATAGGACTCTGGCCAAAGGCACAGAAAGGTAAATTTATTCAGTTACACATACCCCCTTAATTTACAGCTACTATGGGAACTACTTTAAATTTATCCATGTGTTTTTAAAATTCCAAAAAGTGTTTAATAATCTTCAATTAAAAAATAAAAATGGTTAAATGGGAGAAAATTTTTATTTCATTTGTCATATTATGGATTTACCTTTTACTATACTTAACTGCAGTAAAGAGATAAGATATTTCAGGACTGATCTTATGAAACTATGTCTTGATCTTCTGGCTAGAAATCTGAAGTTTCTAGAATGTCCCTGAGCTTCATGGAGAAAAAATTAAATCTAAGTAAGAAAATGAGTCTTGAATACTTTCAAAGAGAAAACAAATTCATTGCTTGAATAAAACTGTTTTTCAAAACAAATGGTCTTAGAATAAATGATGGTCCTTCACATCAAATGAAAGCAGCTTTATGAACAATGATGAAACCAGAACTACCATAACTTTCATAATTTTTTCTGTCCTAAAGTTTTCTGAATTATCATGAAGTAATATTACACGTATAGCTTAATTGTAATCCATGAGAAAAATTCAATTTGAGACTACAATAGTACTCTTTCAATATTTCTTATCAGAGATGAATTAAGATACTGAGATGTGATACTGGTTCTTGGGAAACCATTATTTTTAACTGATGGTTATATCATTTGTAATTGTTGGGAATTTTATGACAATATAATATGATTTGATGTGCTATACTTCATCCTCCAGGGTTGGGGTTGGGGATAGTTCATTCATCTTCATACTATATTATGGTTCCTTTAAAGATTCATAGTCTTTTGACTTGCCTCCTCCCATCAATTTGCATTTCAAACAAACAAGTGAGTCATTCATGAATGCTGCAAGACGGGCTACTCATATTTTGGATGCTTGAGCATTCTGTTCAAACAAGCATGGATACATGATGACTATTAATTTATCTGGATAGAATCACTAATAGGCTTAACAGGTTGAACAAGATCTTATGCAGAATATTCAAGACTTAAGAAAAAACAACCCATCCTAGAAGGAAAAAAATAAATCCCAATCAGTCACTTACACACCTGTACATATGGCAGGAATGCCATTCATGGAACTCTTCTATGTCACTGGAATTAATCTACATTGGTAAAATGTATTTGGAAGGCACTTAGGTAACATATTGCAAAAACCTTTAAAAATAAAGCTGGTTACCAGTGACCAGGGCTTCCGCAACAGCTCATCAGTAAAGAATCTGCATGGAATGCAGTAAATGTGGGTTCGATCCCCGGGTCAGGAAGATCCTCTGGAGAAGGAATAGGCAACCCACTCCAATATTCTTGCCTGGGAAATCTATGGGGAGAGGAGTCCATGGGGTTTCAAAAAAAGTCAGACACAACTTAGTGTCTAAACAACGAGTGACCCAGAAATTTTACTTTAAAAAATTCATTCTTAGGAAATAATTGCCAAGTATAGAAAGATACACTGTGCAAACATATGCGCTAAGGCCATGTTTAAGACAGAAAGGAAGAAGAACAAGGAGAAGGAGTGGGAGGAAAAGGGGAAGAGAGAGATTAAATGTCCAATAATAAGGGAATTGATTATGTAATACATTTTTCCCTATAATGAAATACTACACAAGTAGTAAAAAAAAAAATGTATAAAGAACAGCAAAAGATGACATGACATATTTACTTTTAAAACAATAAAAATCAGCCTACACAATATGCTATCACTGCATATACCTGAGTATACTAAAAATTCTAAGTCAGCCTATTTTTAAAAATGTTTATTTTTTTGTGGGTAATGAGATTATAAGCATTTGTTTCTTGGTGCTCTATGTATCTTTGAAAATGTCTCTAAGAAATATTTTAAAGCCTACCTTTACCTAGCCATGCCTGGTGAATTCATATCTGAGTAAATATTTGATAAATTGAAAAACAAATACTGATTAGATAATGGTTGGCTGTGGTGACCATAATACATATCACACCTGCCATCCAATACAAGACTATAAATCAGAAGATGCTGCCAATGTGCTTGCCAGCCTCTCTGGTTCTTTCTGGTCACACTTTCCATTTTAGTGTGTCTCCTTTTGAGTTCTTTCTAGTATCGGTCAGAGGTAAGCCCTTTAACTGAATAGACACACTGAGACAAATTCTTATGTGCCCCCTAGGCTGGCTGCCCAAGCTACACAAGCTAGTAGGAGCAAGTCATAGGTTGCAGGAAGCTGACAAATTCATTTAGGAAACAGGCACACATGCCAACAATTACAATAATATAATGTCTGAGCGAGCCAAGAGCAGAATCAGAAACTCCTGAGAAGCGGAGAATCATCTGTCAAAAGACTCAGAAGCCAGCATTACACTAAATGCTAAATACCAAGCTCAGTAAGTAGAAAATACAACTTGACTCTAGCTATATTAAAATCTGTATTAGTTAGGGTTCTCCAAAGAAACAGAACCAACAGGATGTGTGTGTGTGTGTGTGTGTGTGTGTATGTATGTATATGTGTACATATGCGTGTGTCCATCCATCTACCTAAAGACGTTTTTTAAGGAATCGGTTCATGGGGTTGTGGGGGCAGCCACGTCTGAAATCTGCAGGCCGTGCTGGAGGCCAAGGGAGAAGCTGACATTACAGTCTGGAGGCAGAACTGCCTCTTCCTTGGGGGACATCGATCTTTATCTTAAGACCTTCAAGCTGATAGGATGACAGCTGCCAAGCACCTTGTGGAGGGAAATCAACTGTACTCAAAGTCTACTGATTCCAATGTTCATCACATCTAAAGAATACCCCGACACCTGGACATGTGTTTGATCAAACATCTGGGCACCAGAGGCTAGCCAAGCTGACATAGGAAACGAACCGTCACAAATGCCAAGAAAAGTGGAATGCCAGAAAAGTGGAATAAGACACAGATACAACGAAATTAGCAGTTCTTTGGCCCTTCATCCTCATTTGTCAACTTTCCATCTTCCCTTTGCTCTCACCTGAACTCAGAGTTCATTTCTCAGTCCTGGTGTCTCACAGCCAGAGGAGGTGGGCTTTCAGAAACCCAAGGCTTCTGCACTACGCCATGACTGAGAGTGACTGAGCTTTCCAACGAGGCAGAATCTAAGTAATTCTTGGAGTGCTTTACTTCTGAGGCTTCAACTCTCACCTTCACACAGATTAAACACAAAATCCATTTCAAAAGAACTCATGTTGCCAACAGTATTCTAGTGAACATTCCTCTGCAGCTTAAACTCTACAAGTCAAAAAGTTAACAAGACTGTCCAACAAAACCAGTTCCTCCTTCCTGGCCTACCATCGCCCGTAGTGGCTTACAATCCTACAGGCCACCCACCCTCCACACCTGTTCAGCAGGTGTCCTTTGCCCCTTTCCATCAATGCCTAACACAGTGCCCAGAGTGCCACACCACACGAGTAGCTGAATGAATACATGGATGTTGCACCTAGTCAGTTGTCATTCTGGCAAATCCTATTTCAAAATATCACCTCCTTTCTTTTTCTATTATCTCACAAAATACAAGCCAGACCACTTTAACCTCACTCTTGTTTTTCAACTCCTGTCTCAGTTTTCCATTTCATCTCATACATAACAACACTTAATCTCCTTAATCAGAGGTATAATCCTATTCCACTTCTATTCAAACACCAGTAATTCCCCTATTGCCCACTGAACTTAGCACCAACATTTTTACCTGGTGACCAAGTCCTTCCCAGTGTAAGCCCCAGGCTCTCTCCACAGTTATCCCCACTACTGCATTCAGTCAAGAGTTTAACATACACAGTCTAGCTGGGGATTAAATGATCTGTAAAGCACCAGTGCCTGCTCTCCAGACACTTGATCTGCAAGGACACACACAGTAAGGGAAGCACATGTCACTACATGCAGCAGCACTAAGGTGGGTAGGTACAGGGTGCCAGAACTCAGGAGAGTGGAGAGGCACAGAGGGACGCGGCCAGGACACACAGCTCAAATGCCACCTCTTTGCAGAAGCGGGTGGGTTTAGCCAAGTGGACAAACTGTAGGCAAGCCCATGCAGAAACAGCAGCCTGCAGTTTGGAGGGTGAAAGTCAATGATGAATCAAAGTACGTGTATTTAACTAAAGATTCAGGAAAATCATCTGTTACAACTAAATACAATTCAACAGCACATTGAGTATAATGTCTAACTATAAAGTAAGGAGACGAATTAAACACATACATACACACCCCAGGAACTGTTATATCCAGATCAATAGACTCTTTAGAAATGATCTCGAGACATTTATTTCAGGAATACCTCTGGAAATTATCACTCTATGTCAAAATTTTCATTATGTGAAGAGCTTAACACATACCTTATCACCAGATTTCTTGCCATATAATTTTGCCAAAAATGAACTCCATGCTCTTCAAAAGACAGCACAGGGAACTCTCCTCAGTGTTATGTGGCAGCCTGTGGATGGGAAGGGAGTTTGGGGAAGAATTGGATATAGGTATATGTATAGCTGAGTCCCTTTGCTATCCACCTGAAGCTATCACAACATTGTTAATCAGCTGCACTCCAATACAAAATAAAGGTTAAAAAATAAAAAATCATCAACAACATGTAACGATAAAAAAGGGGACAGCTTCATAGTAATATCAGATTTTATCAATACTGCTACACAACAAGGTAGGTACAAGGATGTTCACTGCATCATGGCTTGAGATGATAAAAACTGAAAAACAACCCAAATGTCTATCCACAGGGGGATGACAAAACCACGTGACAAGAGCTGTGAGGACAGACATGAAAATGCTGACTGTGATTCTTTCTGAAGAGGGAAGCAGGACTAGTGAGCATGGGGAATAAAGTCCTGTACCACTAGCACCTCTGCAACAAAAAGTTCATCACACAACTAATACCTGAGCACAAACCGAAAATGTAAATGTGCTAACAGATTCCAGATTCAATTTTTTAAAAAATTCAACAGTTTTTAACAACATTAACAACACTGGATGAAAGACGTACTCTCTCAAAGTAACTATTACGAAAAGAATGTGTGTGCACTTAGTTGCTCAGTCATATCTGACTCTTTGCAACTGTAGCCTGCCAGCCTCCTCTGTCCATGGGATTTCCCAAGCAAGAATGTTGGAGGGGACTGCCACTTCCACTTCCACCTAAACACAGTGCTGTGCTGTGCTCCGTCGCTCAGTCATCTCTGACTCTTTGCAACCCCATGGACTGGAGCCTGCCAGGCTCCTCTGTCCATGGGATTCTCCAGACAAGAATAGTGGAGTGGGTTGCCATGCCCTCCTCTGGGAGATCTTCCTAACCCAGGGATGGAGCCCATGTCTTCCACACTGCAGGAGGATTCTTTACCATCTGAGCCACCTATCAGATTTTTTTTCTTAAATGTCAAATTTGGTCTATTTGCAACCATTAGAGTTCCAGAGCTGTGTTTCATGAGAAAATTGGGGGCCTCACTACCACTGCTCTTAACATCCCTTTAAAGATAGCAATTCCTTAGCCAAGGCAAAGAACTAAAACTGCAACCCAGATGAAACTATAAACGTAGAACAAGCAAGTGGAGTCCCATTTCTGAACTTAATAAGCACAGGCATAACAAAAGGAAGCAAAGTAGAATTTTTAAATGACTATTCCTGGACTGTTTCAGAGGTCGAAGTCTAATAGTAGTTCATAACATTGACTCTAATTGAAAGCCTTTTGTAGGACTGTAAAATGTGTACTCTACCACACAACAGTGGCCTTCTTATTGAAATTAAAGAATATTTCTTTCTACAACTGGTCAATAGGAGGTAAAAGGAAGGAGAAGTCCTCACAACAATGAAGCAACTTCTGGCATTGTTTTTTAAAAAAGACTGAAATAATGCAAAACTTCAACATTAAGAATTACTTTCGGGTCCACATCAGAATTTTGGATTTTCATGTTTTGTCATCACGTAAAATAATGCAAAAGTCATCTAAGTGAATCCTTGTTCTGCTGTATGTAATAAATTAAGGAGGATAGCATGACCATCACTCAACACGACATAATTTCTCTTGGAAAGAACCAAATGGAAATGCATATATACTGGAGACATTATTCTAAAGAGCAGGGGAAGAAAAGGAGGATAAAATGTCAATGTTTGGTCAACCACAATGTTTTCAGTTCTCTTCTAGAATTTCATTCACTCACCAAATCTCAAGCAAGTCAAAATGCAAAGCAGCTAACAGAAAGAATCTCAGACCCTTTAACTGCCTGTTCAAGGAATGTTTATTTTGTTCATTATTTTCCCTACTTTCATACCCTTTCCACATTCTCACAAACATGAATTTAGAAACGGAAATACAAAGTGAAGTATCAATAACTGGAAAATATCTGTGGTGTTCAAATCCTTTTGGTACACACCAACTGTAGTTGCATCTTGGAGGCCTATGAAAAAAAGTTCACTAGTCATACAATTCGAATATTTTAACAGTTAATATTTCAGTCTTGCTATGAAATCAGAAAAACATTCTAATAAGTGTTACACACTGTGTGAAAACTTAAGGATCACTGAGAAAGAACTCATTATAATGGACACACACTTTAAGTGTTAAACCAGCACGGATGGCCTCAACTTTAAACCACACTGCAAGGAAAATATGCATGGATGAGTGCTCAACCATGTCCAACCCTTTGCGACCCCACGGACTGTATTCGACCAGGCTCCTTTGTTCATGGGATCCTCCAGGCAAGAATACTGGAGTGGGTTGCATTTCCTCCTCCAGGGGATCTTTCCAACCAGGGATCGACCCTGTGTCTCTGGCATCTTCTGAATTAGCAGGCGGAACACTGAGCTACTTGGGAAGCCAAAGAAAAGAACTCCTCTTTATAACCCAAACTAGAGAAATGCCACCCGCACTCGGTACCAAAGTACACTGCATAAAGAAATCACCAGAAATTCTTACCCCATTTGTCCCTTCTATCTGATGTCAGTTCCTAGTGTCCCAATGTATGAAGTTGCTTAGGCATTTTTTAAAAACAAACAAAAAATTCACTTTCTTTACTTTGGATTCTAGAGCTCACACAATCTCATTCACCTACATTTAAAATGAGGAAACTATATCCTAAAGAGCTGATATAAGTCGCCCAAGTATTGGAGTATTAAGTGCTAGAAAATCCTCAAAATTCCAACACTCTTCCAAGGTCGAGGTCACCTCCAGACACTGCATTTGGCACTCTGTCTGAACATCTGTGAGTGCATGAAAAAGAATCTTAAGCAGCATAAGGCAGCTCCTATTCTTGAGGTATTCGTATTTTTGTTGAACTTTTAGACATGAATAACATGAAAAGCAAGCCATTTTCTAATTGTTATTATTACTTAGGTAGGAAAGAAAGACATCTGGAAAGCAAGGGATTTTTAACTTGGCCCAGAAATATTATCATGTAGAATGTTTTAAAAAGGTTTAATTACATAGGTATGATTCATTAAATCACTAGTTATCAGTGACTGAACATTTATCACTTGAGATACACAGAGAGGAAAGGGCAGACTGTTCTAGGACAGAACGTAACTGGGAGCCTCATTCACACGTTCCTCTCAGCACAGACACTCTACTCAGGGATCCTGACCCATCAGAACCGATATCAGTCAAAATCTATCGCTAACTCAGTTGCTTACCAATTCCAAACATGGCATAAACAAAAGATGTGGGAGCAAAAATAAGCAAGTTAGATTCAGAGAACAGTGACAAACCAGCCTCACTCGGAGGGCAGAGAATGGGCAATGGGGGTAGGGGTGGAGCTAAAAGAAAGTAGGGACAAACCTACAGATTTATTAATACGAATAAAAACACTAGACCTTTATAAGACTTCCACCTTGTGAACTTTTTTAATAAGCTTTATCTCATTCAATCATCAGCTCACTCTGGAAGGTGGCCGTTACAATCCTCCCATGTTGCAAAAAAGGAAACCAGGACAAGCGAAGGGACTTAGCTGGGTCAGTCAGTCAGCAAAGGGATGGACCAAGAGGCCCATCTGTTGACTAGCGGCAGTCACAGATCAGAATAGAAAGCGCTTTCCATGGAAAGACTTTCAACTTTACTTTACAAGTAATGTGTTTTCAACTGGGGATATGACATAAAGACTTCTCAAAACATTCATCTGGAAGACGAGGACAAAATGAGCTTGATGAACAGGAATGACTTAAGAGGGAAGACTCTTAGAAGACACTGAAACAATGTAGCTGCAGAATGACAAGGCCTGGGCTAGTAGGATATGGGGCCTGTATCTGATTATACTGTGATATAAGTATACACTGATTTGATCTCTGTCCTGGTTCCTAGCAGAGAGCTTCCAGGATACTTGGAATATCCAAAAGGACAGAGGTGATGGAAGTGTTTTTTGATATTCACAGGAAGCTCCTTTCAACTATATCTGAATTTATCTTAATGGTGGGGGATAGAACTAGCCCTGTGATTAGGGGGTTGGAATTTTCAGTCCCACCTCACTCGTCTCCTACCTCTAGGGAAGACAGAGGGACTGGAGACTGAATTCAATCAACTGTGACCAGTGATTTAGTGAACCATACCTATGTAATGAAACCTCCATTAAAAACCCTAAATGATGAAATTCAGAGAGCTTCTGGTTGGTGAATGCATCCCTCTGCCGGGGCACACCCCAACTCCATGGGTACAGAAGCTTCTGTCCAGAGGACCCTTCCAAAATGCCACCCTGTGGACCTCCTCAGCTGGCTGTTCATCTAGATCCTTTATGACACTCCTTATAATAGACCAATAAACATAGGTAAGGGTTTCCCTGTGTTTAGTCACTTCAGTCGTGTCTGACTCTGTGTGGCCCCATGGACTGTAGCCTGCTAGGCCCCTCTGTCCATGGGGATTCTCCAGGCAAGAATACTGGAGTGGGTTGCCATGCCCTCCTCCAGAAGATCTTCCCAACCCAGGAATCAAACCCAGGTCTCCCACATTGCAGGCAGATTCTTTATTGTCTGAGCCACTAATTCTGTGAGCTTCTAGCAATCTGAGCAGGGGGTTATAGGAACCCCTGACTTATAAACTGGTTGGTCAGAAATACAGGTGATAATCTGGGACTTCTTTTTATTTCTTTCTTTCTTTCTTTTTTTTTTTTAAGAAAAAAGGGACCTTTAACTTGTGTCTAAACTGGGGGTGGCAGTCTTGTGGGGCTGAATCGTTAACCCATGGGGGTTGAGTTAGCTCAAAGTAGAGTGAGAATTGCTTGATGTAAGAAGAAAGCCCACACGCCGTGGCATCAGAAGTACTGTGGGTAGTGTTCCCGTCTTGGTGGTGACATGTCAGATCTCAGGATGACCTTTAGCACTTTTCTCCCTTCCACAGGCCCTCGGTAGAATGCCCACTTCATCCAGAAGACCTCACACAGCCTTGAGAGAGAAAATTAGAGAACCAGAAGGCCCAGCTCCTATCCCTCCTCCTAGGACCTGTCAGGCCTCTCCAAATAGGTTATCTCATTAAGAATGGTTCAAGCCTCACTATGACAGGCTGCTAATCCAGTCCCTGTCCACAAGGCTACTTTTACAGCCCTGCCAGGAACACGGTGGCCCTGTGATTCACACAGTAGAATGAGAGAGATCTTCAGGAAGAAATTGTTCACTGGGTGGATACACAATGAGGGAGGCAGAAAAGTCAAAGCTGATCTTCAGGCTCCTGTGTGATGGCTGGAAGAACGGTGGTACTTCCAAGAGAACAGGGAAAATGGAGGAACTATGGGGTGAAGACATACTGCAGAAAGTATGGAAAACATACCCCTAAAAATGCCCAGGGGCTCCAGGCAAAGAGGGGTAAACTGAATACAAGTATAAAAAGTCCCACTAAAACCACAAACAAACAAAAAAAAAACTTTTTTTGAACTATTTTAAGAAGACGGAAAGAATGGGAAAGTGCAACAAGAAAATTTTGGAAATTGGAATACAGAAGGTTGAGCAGGCTGGAAGGCCAATCCTGAGGCAGTTGGAGGAAGCTAAGAACCTACACTGTTTACACTGCAGGGTCTTCACAGGGCAGGCCTTGATGGTAACAAGCACTGATGATGTAGAAATGAGTTGATTTTCTTGGGAAGCAGGGAACAGCAGAAACAAGGATTGGTTGAAAACTGCTTAAGCAGTCTGAACCCAACATCCCACCACCCCCTCTTCAAACCACTGGTGACCACCCCTCACCCACCTTAGTAGGAAACTGGAGATTATTTCTCAGCAGAGGCTAACATGGAAGGTTTACAGTTGAGAACCTACCAAAAGCAGAAGTATTAAGTAAATAACTGCCTTTGGAATGCTCAGACCCCTGCCTTCTTTCCACACAGTCTGCAAAGCTGAGAGCCAAGTCTTACCCTCCAGCTATGAGATGAAAAGAGTTTTCTCTGGAGAATCTGACCAGTCTAGTGCCTGCCTGCCAGTGCAGGAGTCTCAGGTTCGATTCCTGAGTCAGAA
Source organism: Neotragus pygmaeus (assembly GCA_006410875.1). NCBI lineage: Eukaryota > Metazoa > Chordata > Mammalia > Artiodactyla > Bovidae > Neotragus > Neotragus pygmaeus. Next base: position 789,978 of record SJYV01056328.1, read on the forward strand.
GATCCCTTGGAGAAGGAAATGGGCAACCCACTCCAGTATGCCTGCCTGGGAAATCCCATGAACGGAGGAGCCTGGCAGGCTAGAATCCATGAGGTCGTAAAAGCGTTGGACATGACTTAGCGACTGAGCACTGAACTGGAGTCGTGTTGGGACTAGCCCACCAGGCTCCTCCGTCCATGGGATTCTCCAGGCAAGAATACTGGAAAGGGTTGCCATTTCCTTCTCCAGGGGATCTTCCTAACCCAGGGATCAAACCCCTGTCACCTGCATTGACAGGTGGATTCTTTATCACTGAGCCACCAGCGAAGCTCCACCTTCTCAATATCAACGTGAAAACTAGAAGCTAAAAAAACTTAAAGGGCAATGTCTTCAGAGTAGAAAAAGCAAACGATTTTTAACCTAAGATTCCTATTTCAGCAGCATAGAAAGAAAGTGAAAGTGAAGTCGCTCAGTCATGTCCGACTCTTTGCGACCCTGCGGACTGTAGCCTACCAGGCTTCTCCACCCATGGGATTCTCCAGGCAAGAATCCTGGAGTGGGTTACCATTTCCTTCTCCAGGGGATCTTCCCGACCCAGGGATTGAACCCGGGTCTCCCGCATTGGAGGCAGGCTCTTTACCGTCTGAGCTAAACGACCAATCAAATGAAAGGGTTGATGTGCACAAAACTTTGCCTATAATACAGTCTTTCTAAGGAAGACAGCGAGGCCAAGCTCCACCCAAATGAAGGAGTAAACCAAGAAGGTGTTATGTATGAGACAAACCTAAGTCAGGAGAGAGCAGGATCTCTAGGATGATAATGAAGGAGATCAGAGTGACAGCTGCATAGCAGTTATAGAGGAGAAAATACCTAGATTAGATCAGACCAGAAAGCTCCGGGAGAAACTTCTTCAAAAACAGATGGAATTCAGAGAATGCTTTGGGTAAAGAGAAGACACTGCTAGGACAGAGTCTGAAGTTGAGATAACAACAAACACACCAAAAAACCCACTAACGTCAGGGAAAACAGAAGGTGTATAGTAAATGAAAAACAGTCATGTTTGCTGATGTGGCTCTGCTCTGAACAGCGTCTGTAATAATACCGCAAATGCCAAATGCTGAATTAAAAACCACGAGACAAGTGTGTAGGGAGGATGTGGGGATGAGAGGTATACGTGTGTGGTGGAGGCTGGCTGGAGGGAAGGAAAAGAGCTAAATCCTCATCTGAAGAGGTCAATAGATATTAATAACACCTAAAACTAAAAAATTATGAAATCACAAAACCAGCATAATTACGCAAGTAAACTTCTTTAAAAATGTGAATGGCTACCCATGTCCATGGTTTTTCACATGAGCCAATCCCCACGGCTCATTTCCATGGCCATAAAGCCAGCTCATCATCAAAGGAAATGTACCCAACATGAAATCAATCACCATAAATCTGCTACAGCCATAGGGAAAAGTCAAAGCAACAGTCCCTTAGCAATTACTGCTCTTTTCAGTAGTTACATACAGATGTGAGAGTTGGACCATAAAGAAGGCTGAGCACTAAAGAAGTGATCCTTTGAAACTGCGGTGCTGAAGAAGACTCTTGAGAGTTCCCTGGACTGCAAGGAGATCAAAGCAGTCAGTCCTAAAGGAAATCAACCCTGAATATTCATTCGAAGGACTGCTGGTGACGCTCAACTACTTTGGCCCCTAATGGGAAGAGCCAACTCACTGGGAAAGACCCTGATGCTAGGCGACTGAGGGCAAAAGAAGGAGGCGGCGGCAGAGGCTGAGATGGTTAGATAGCGCCACTGACTCAATGGACATGAATTTGACCAAACTCTGGGAGAGAGTGCAGAAGAGGGGAGCCTGGCATACTATAGGCCTTGGGGTCACAGAGAGTCAGACACAACTTGGCGACTCAACAGCAACAACAAAGCAGCTACATCCTTGAATGCTAAGGACAATGCAGTACCTGTCAAGGTACTGCAGTAACTATTTAGCCAATAGAGAATTTTATCACTGCCTCCACCGCATGATTTTCTTTCCCCTTCACAGTTATTCATCTGACCACCCAACAATAAGACTTAAAAAGGAAAGCATTGAATTATTATCTCCGACTGAGGAAAATTAAAACCCACAGTATGTTAATAGGGTACTTCAGCTTTGTCTAGATCTGCAAGGCCACTTGAAAGGTAACGTGTTCTATTTCTCATATTAAATGGTTACAGAAAAAAACAGGTGAACAAAAGCGGTATCTCTGATGGCTCAGCGGGTAAAGAATCCACCCGCAATGCAGGAGACTCAGGTTTGATCCTTAAGTGGGGAAGATCCCCTGGAGGATGCAATGGCTACCCACTGCAGTATTCTTGCCTGAAAAAATCCCATGGACAGAGGAGCCTGGCGGGCTACAGTCCATGGGGTTGCAAAGTAGTTGGACGTGGACATGACAGAGCACGAGCAATCAAATAATTGAGAATCCTTTCCAATTCTTCCCGAAACAGATATTCACTATGTGTTCACTATGGCTCAACTTAAAGTACTACATTATGACTCTCAAAACATGAAATACATTCATTTTCAAGGACTTAATAAAGCAAAAATTATTATTGGGGTGAAGCTCAACTACTTTTATTATTATTGTGGTGAAGCTCAACTACTTCACCAGCAATAATAATCTAATAATTATTAGATTATTCCATTTGCGTCTTCTCCATTAGCCTAAATAATCAAGAAAAAGACTGAATATGCCTCTTTAACTGGAATTCCATCATCAAAACTGTACATTTCCTAATTACAATAAATGTTAAATTTTTTTCTATTTATATGTTTTCAACGAGAAGCTTGTAAAGTGATTGATTTCCCAGGGAGAAAATATTTCATTAGAAAAAAAAAGATTATTGTTATTTGGTCTTACCCCATTAATATAAACAGACATTTATGTAGTGAAGGTTTAAGTAGCTAATTTCTCAGACTCAGCATTTTTTTACCTCTTCTCTTCACCCGCCCCCCCATTTTTATAGCTACAAAGGAAACTATCAAGATTCATTTCTAGCTGCAGAAACAGGACAGGGAAGCCCAGCTTCATACAACACAATTGTTGCATAGTTAAAAAAGCTCTTCATTGGGTTTTTTTCAAAGTTCAAGTTAAAAAACAGAAGTTCATTTTCACTTTGGAAATCAAACTTGAAAGAAAAATGTGACCTCCCAGAACTTAGTTCCTTCCAAGGAACTCCCTCAAGGACATAAATTGTTAAGACATGGCCACTTGGGGAAAACATTTTCAAGTCTTGTTTGACAGGCAAAGTTACATGGGACTTGACAGGAGTAATTTTTTTAACAAGCTCAAGTCTGTCTTTTCTTTACATGTTCAACATGATTTAAAAACATGTACTTTACCAAAAGCTTGTTGGATTCTATAAACATCTCAGATCCTTTCCCAGAGAAAGCTGAGTAGAAGTGGAAAGCATCTTTAATGTTTTACATATTGTTTATTTAAAACACACACACACCATATTACAACAGTAATTAAATGTAAATGCACGCTCATATAAAACAGAGGTAAGTAAAACCAAAAATACATATAACTATTATAATGAGGGGACTTTTAAAACTGATAAAACTGCTGACTCTTATCCATTTAAATTCTCCTAGAAAAAAATTTAAACGAGGCACCGGCAGCGACCTATTATAAACACTTAGATTGAAACGCTCGGCATCTAGTTGCCAATTGCTCCACATGACCCTGCAGGCTTCAGCTTCTCCGACCCAGCCTGAACCTCTCAGGGGTAATATGTGCCCGCAGCTGAGACTCTGCTAATAAGCACAAGACCTAAAACGTGCCCCGTCCCATCACCTGCACACCCTAGAAACCACCCTGTTCCCTGCCTCCAAAGCCTCTCACTCACACATCCTACTACCACGAAATCATAGTCTATCCTCCCCTCTCCTAAAAAAGGTCTCTAGAGGCCTAACTCAAATCATCCATGCTATAGAAGAAGCCGGGGTCACACAGCTTAAGCGAACGGGTTGGGAAGACAAAAGACTGTGATCTTATATCCTGGTTGTCATTTATAATTCTCTTTCCCACAGCAAATTCTCACGTGATGATTAGACCCTGGACCCTGTGGCACTGCTGGTCTGGGGATCTATCTTTCAGGTTGAACAGGCTTACATTACATTACCCTGTGCCTGGTCATGCTTTGGAAACATGGTTTATAAGAGGAAAGGTATTACAAGTTCACAACAACATACAAATTCACTTTTGTAACTTGACAGGTTTCTAGATTTGAAACTATGTGTGTAATAAAATCAACTCATTGGAACTCAACAAACCAAAATCCCTAACTAATGTGATTTTATCTGATCCCAGCCTGAAAAAAGGATTCCCCGGTGGCTCAGATGGTAAAGAATCTTCCTGCAATGCAGGAGTTTCGAGTTTGATCCCTAGGTTAGGAAGATCCCCTGGAGAATGGAATACCCACTCCAGTATTCTTGCCTGGAGAGTCCCATGAACAGAGAAGCCTTGTGGGCTTCAGTCCCTGGGGTTGCAAAAGAGTCGGACACGACTGAGCGACTAGCTCTTTTACTTCACAGTTAAAAAGAGGAAGAACATCAAAACATCAAAATGTAATCAAAACACCATTTTTAAAGAACATGCTGAATACAGTTAATGCAATATTCTAGATTTTCAGAACTGAATGATCATGGTTGGAGAAGGAAATGGCAACCCACTCCAGTATTCTTGCCTGGAGAATCCCATGGACGGAGGAGCCTGGTGGGCTACAGTCCATGGGGTCGCAAAAAGTCGGACACGACTGAGCGACTTAACTATCATGGTAACTATAACAGTAATCCTGAAGTCCCACAACTACCCCAATTACCAAACCTAACTATTCGCTATTGCTAAGTCACTTCAGTCATGTCCAATTCTGTGCAACCCTATAGAAGGCAGCCCACCAGGCTCCCCTGGCAAGAACACTGGAGTGGGTTGCCATTTCCTTCTCCAATGCATGAAAGCAAAAGGTGAAAGTGAAGTCACTCAGTCATGTCCAACTTAGCGACCCCATGGACTGCAGCCTACCAGGCTCCTCCATCCATGGGATTTTCCAGGCAAGAGTACTGGAGTGGGGTGCCATTGCCTTCTCCGAATCTAACTATTAGCTATCTAGAAAACTCAATTAACCAGAACACAAGCACACTCATTGCATGCGTGCTAAGTCATTTCAGTCGTGTATAACTCTTTGCAACCCCATGGGCCGTAGTCCACCAAGCTCCTCTGTCCATGGACAGACAAGAATACTGGAGTGGGTTGCCATTTCCTACTCCAGAGGATCTTCCTGATCTGGGGATCAAACTCGCATCTCTAATATCTCCTGCATTGGCAGGCAGATTCTTTACCACCTGAGAAGACCATACACTATAAGAATCCAATCAAATAATTAAGTCCAATCCTTTATACCAACATTTAAGCCCAATCCTTTACTTCAAAGTCTTAACTTTATTTACATTCGAATTTAAAAATATGCTAAGAAGTTTCAAAAAAAATTGTAAGGGCCAGTCCAAAGTACCTATCAGTTAATATTTCTTGTTCATTATGGGCCAGGTACTGTTCGATATATCTCATTTTATCCACACAACCACCATTATCACAATGCCCATTTTACCAAGGAAAAAACATAAGCACAGAGAGGTTAAGTAATTTATTCAAGGTCACACAGCCTCTCTCTTTACTATGCTCTGCAGCCATTATCAAACTGCTTCAATTATCTCTGACCTCTCCAAATTACAGTGGATTATACAGGACTAACAGCTAATTTACAGATAGCTTCCATAAATAAGAAAATAATCAATGGAAAAGCTGAATTATATCGGGTAAAGCAAAATAGGATTCCTCCACCAGCAACAGAACACCAAGCACTTGATACATTCATGCTTATATAGTGTTCTCATGCTTTTTCAAACGTGTACGTCCCATCCACAAGTAAAATCCCCGTTGTCTTAGTTACATTTTTCCTAGGAGGCACTCACTAAAATATCAAAATGGGGGGTTTCATGTAATCAGTATTTAGAAAGAATAATCCTCTGCCCTCAGGTTTTGTTTAGAAAGTCCATCCCTACCCTGTGATTGTGGTGAGTCATCTCCCCCCTCTCTAGATGCTGTTTAGGCCAGCTAGCGAGTGTGCCTCTAAGGCACAGACCTGCAGGATTCACAGATTCTTAAAGCAAGGTTCTCAGTGTATGGTAATGAAGCGTGTGTTCAAAAACCCAAATTGCTCCAGAGGCAGAAGCTCAACCCTCTGGGAATCAACCTTCTGTAGCCCCAGTCACTGCCAAGCACAGGCTACAGGTCTCTATGTACATTCATTCCTCTGGCCCCAGACCAGCTGATAGTGCAAGCATTGGTCCTCCAGCTATCGATTCAGAATCACCTGGAGAGCTGTTCACAGCAGATTGCTGAGCCCATCCACAGGGATCCTGATTTAGCAGACCTGGGGTGGGGCCAAGATTTGGCATTTCCTGCAAGTTCACAGGAGATGCTGATGCTGTTGGGCAAGGAATCACATTTTGAGAACTGCTGAATGAAGCTAATGGTTAGGGTCCCAATTCTCACAGCTGCTGCCACCAGCAATCACTACATGGTTAAAGATATTCTCCATTAATACAGCTAAACGTGCTAGACAGTGGAGTATCAAGCAGTCAGTCTCATCTCTGCTTCTCCTCCTCCATCACTAACAAGTAAACTAGGCCATTTCCTTGGGGCATAAGCTTGAGATAGTATGTTACAGTGTTACAGTACTTAAATACAGCAAGCATGGGGAGAGAAGGAAAGGCAAGAAGAGAAAATGCCCCCTTAAAACACATCACTATATAAAAATAAGCCTGAAATTGAATTTGTTCCTATATTATCTCTCTTCTGACGCTGATCATGAATGTCTGGTAAAAGAAGAGAGACCAGAAGCTGGGAACCATTAACAAAAAGACTTTGATTTAGAGACTAGATTACCTTTCATCAGTACAGCTCAAAGAACCACACAAACTTTATTAATTCTCCGCAGATTCACAAAAACACTGTCACATGGGCTGCTAATTCACCTCCATGGGTCATGCCACTGGGCTAGTGGCACAGTGATCAAAAAATAACCTGAATAAAGCAGAAAATATCTGTCACACCCTAGCCAAATTTAGAAATTTTTCAATATTAAAATGAACAAAAGTTCACAAAACTTAAAGTTATTCTCATAAAATGTTTAAACACAGTGTTCTTTGGAAGGACTGATGCTAAAGCTGAAACTCCAATACTTTGGCCACCTCATGTGAAGAGCTGACTCATTGGAAAAGACTGACGCTAGGAGGGACTGGGGGCAGGAGAAGGGGACAACAGAGGATGAGATGGCTGGATGGCATCACCGACTTGATGGACAAGAGTTTAGTTGAACTCCTGGAGCTGGTGATGGACAGGGAGGCCTGGCGTGCTGCAATTCATGGGGTCGCAAAGAGTCGGACACGACTAAGCGACTGAACTGAATGAACCTTTACCATATTGTGTCTCAACAACATACCAGTTTGTGACTCGGCAAATTACCTCTCTCTGCCACTCAGTAAAATGGAGGTGGAGGTGGTGACATGTCTCTCTTACACAGTTATTCTGAGTATTAATGAAACCAGACCATAATAAGTATCCTACAGATGTAAGCTACAAAAGTTTTTCAGTCAATGTTAACATAATTATTAAGTGGACTTTGCAATTTACAAGCAATATTTAGATTACTAAATGTAGTGGAATGTGAAATGTACTAATGGCACTCGGGCATTTTTCTCACTCATTTCACATCTTCATCCTCTGCCACCATTATCCTGGGTGTATTTGCCCTGTCCTCCTATTTGTCCACAGACTATTAATGTTTCAGCTAAACCATCCAACATCCAGAGTAAAAGAAACAAGGTTAATCTTCACCCTTCCACAAAACAAGAACCAAAGCTGCAGCAAGAGATATTTGACAGACCTTTGTTTTCAAATTCTGGTGAGCCAGATCTAAACAGACCCCATATGCTGCCAAGACCAGGCACCCACCAAGGTGAGAAATCTTGAGACAGATATCTAATCGCTATTCTGGTGAATGGGGAAGGGAGATGTTTGTTTGTTTTTTAAGGGGAAAAGATAAATTACTTCAGAGGAAAAATAGCAACATAATATTTATTAGTATAACAGGGAACACTACTCAATTAAAGAACCAATTAGTATAACAGGGAACACTACTCAATTAAAGAACCAACCAGAAAAACATCTATTTCTGCTTTATTGACTATGCCAAAGCCTTTGACTGTGCGGATCAAATAAACTGTGGAAAATTCTGAAAGAGATGGGAATACCAGACCACCTGACCTGCCTCTTGAGAAATCTGTATGTAGGTCAGGAAGGAACAGTTAGAACTGGACATGGAACAACAGACTGGTTCCAAATAGGAAAAGGAGTATGTCAAGGCTGTATATTGTCACNCTGGGATTTCTTTGGAAGGAATGATGCTAAAGCTGAAACTCCAGTACTTTGGCCACCTCATGAGAAGAGCTGACTCATTGGAAAAGACTTTGATGCTGGGAGGGATTGGGGGCAGGAGGAGAAGGGGATGACAGAGGATGAGATGGCTGGATGGCATCACAGACTCGATGGACGTGAGTCTGAGTGAACTCCGGGAGTTGGTGATGGACAGGGAGGCCTGGCGTGCTGCAATTCATGGGATCGCAAAGAGTCGGACACGACTGAGCGACTGAACTGAACTGAAGGAAGGAAACAAATCTTTCTACTCAACAATCTGTTTGTGGTAGAGTCAGAGAACTGTCATTGTGGGCAAACAATCTTAGATATAACATAAAATATGATGAATTTTTCCAGCAGATGAGGATAAGAACAAACACTTAACAATCCACTGGACTAATGGATAGAACTCTAACACATCCTCTCCTAAATACTACTCATATGAGTACAACTGGTGAGTTCACAAATACTAAACACAGAGAAGAAACCCTAGGAAGCAGAAGAAAGAAAAAAAATTCTGCTTGGTAACTGTGTGAACACACGGGCCCCTGGAAACATCATAAGGACTTCACTTGGAAGCCAAAGCAAAGTGAAACAATGTCAGGAAGATGCACTCCAATGCTTCTCCTATTTAAAACAGCCTCTGGATGTCGACGGCCTGGCAGAAATTCTCACATAGCTAGGTTTTAAAAGACCAGGACAAAAGAGACAGTGATACCACTGTTCTCTTAAAATGCTATCTAGTGTTATAATGATAGATAGATAGATAGGATCTTCCTGACCCAAGGATCAAGCCTAGGTCTCTCGGATTTGGGGAGGAGTCTTTACCATCTGAGCCACCAGGGGAGCCCCAGATGGATCAATACATATTAGCAAAAAAGGAGGAGGGGGGAAATAGGCACACTCCAGGTTGTGATACTGTTTCTTCTTTATATCCTCTGTACAAGTTTAAAATTTACGATGAATATACACTAATCTCATAATCAGGACTAACTGATGACATACTTTGCAAGGTTGAAAGCTTTTCAACATACTTTTTATTAAACTACACTGGCAGGCTGTGTAATTCAACGATTAAGTTTCTGAGTCTACCCTCATGAATAATGCTTAAGTTCATCATTTCTATACTAATTCAGTACCAATCTTTGGTCTTAAGCATGCTGACAACCAGGAAAAAAATAACTGAAATATCCACATTTGCTTCACTCAAATGTCTGTAAGTATTACTCTACATTGTACTCTGCACTTAAGGTAGTTATAAACAACCCAGTGAAGTTAAAATACCAAGCAGACCTCCAGATCACATGCATTTATTTAGCTAAAGAAGTCACTCTCTCAGAGTAAAATGTTTCACACTGAAATTCAAATACAGCCCTGTATCAGTAATAGTCTCCTCCCACGTCAGGAAGTAATTCACGTTCTACATGCAGGATATCCAGATAAAAGGCAGAAAATGCCCACTTGTAAACAAACAACTTACACTGTATTCTTACAAAACATTTAACAGAAGTACCTCCTCCCTTTTTCGTTCTCAATACAGGAAAAGCTTACTCATCTCTTGGGAGGCTTATATTTAAAATGGATCTAAATCAAAGCACTGACGATAAAAAACATTTAAGAAGGTGCTTAAATTAACAATCAATTTCAAGGTTAATTAATCTCATTTTTCCCTAATCAATTGCATTCTCCGATCCCACCCTCCCCCCAAAAAAAGGCTAATTTCGCTTTCAGAAATAAAAAAGAAACTGGTTTAAAATACATTCAGAAAGATAATGAAAGTAATCACTCTGATCATATATAAAAATAAAGGGTAATGAGGAAATTAAAGGATAAACAAGATAATCCAGAAATTATATATATAGCAAATGGAGGGAAAAGAATATTTTTAAGCTTGCATGGAGAAATTCTGGAAGAATAGAGAAACTAATAAAAGCAGTTATTCTAGTGTGGAGAGGGGAGGACAAGGCAGATGGGGGACAGAAGCAGGAGTGAGCCTTTCCAAGGCATAACTTTTTGCTTATTTTTTTCAATAATGTAAGTGGATAGCCTGTTCAATAAGCTAAGTGAAAAACTATGCTAAGATTATTTGGACTGCTCACGATTTTCCACCACCCACAGCCCTCATATAATGCAGATGTACAGAACCCCAGCTATGGAGTCAGGCTGCCTGGACTTCCCTGAGATACCAGCAGCTGAACATCCTGAGAGCTCCAAGGAGGCACCCGTGCCCATATGGTGGTCACAGGAGCCAGACCATCAGCAGGGAAGTGGCAGAGCACCTCAACAGTGCTTCTCAGATGCCAACAGAGCCAGGCAGAAATTAGTTATGCATAGCAGAGCCCCCTGGAGAAGGAAACGGCAACCCACTCCAGTACTCTTGCCTGGAGAATCCCATGGACAGAGGAGCCTGGTAGGTAGGTTACAGTCCCTGGGTTTGCAAAGAGTCAGACAGGACTGAGTGACTTAACCCAACTCAGCAGAGCCCCCGCTTAACTCCATCTCCTTTTCTACTCATCTGAGTGCTAAGTCCTCAAAACATTTTTATCGGATGTCTAATACAGCCACGTAAGAGTCCCCCACTACATTTTACCATGTGTTACTGCCATGTTAATCAGTCAGTTACGACACAGTACTTTCTCAGCTTTTAATCAGAAGGGGTAAAAAGTAGAGGAAAGAACAAAGGGATTTCCCTGTAGGAATAACCTCAAACTTGTCTGTTCTCCTCAAGCAAGACATTGTTTTTCTTTGGGGGGAAGGGAGATAATGTCTTGTGAAACAAATCAGAATAAATGAAAGTAGAAGAATATGAATGGAAGAAAATTTCCACTATCTCATGGAGGGGCGGGGTGGGGTGGGGGGCGGTGTGAATGAAATCTTATTACAGAAGGGTTTATATTTGTTTTAAAATATAATTTTTAGATGAAGCAAGCTAAAAACACCTAAAATCAGTATTCTACATGTATAGGAGTGCTACTGTCCTTCAAACTTACAGGCAGGTTTTCTAAATTAGATACTAATTTAAATTGGTAATTTGGAAATTAGAACAGATTTTCCTTCTAGGCATAAAGTTATCAATAATGGTTAATTCCATTCCTAATATTTACTTGCGTATCAGATCACTCACACAAAGTGGTAAACTACCTGAATAAGGACCCTATTTCCCTTGTAGCCCTCGCAACTCAGCACTAACAGAATAACCCCAAACACACCTCATGTACGGAGGACTATCCCACCATCTTCAATGGACCAGATTCCTAACCCACAACACAGAATGGTGTTTCCCAAACTCCGGTTAATCAGAATCACCTGGGGGTACTTGTCAGGCAGGCGTGTTCCTGGCCTCACCCCAGACTTGCTGACTCAGAGTCTCCAGAATCTCTGTGAATCTGTTTTTAAACAGGTCCCTGGTGCATCTGATGACTCAGAATATGTGGGAAACACCAGATGAATGAAATAGTGCTAACAACTGTTCTGCACCCAAAGGTGCTCAGGGAATGCTGAGATCTGAATAGAGCCCTTCAAGTTCTGAATGGGGACATGAAATCAGGCAGGAGGGAGGTTTAGGCTCTGACAGCTCCCTGGGCAACTGAGATAAAGGAGATGTTCTTAGAGCTTCCCAGGTGGTGCAATGGTGAAGAATCTGCCTGCTAATGCAGGAGACACAAGAGACATGGGTTTGATTCCTGGGGGGAGAAGGTCCCCTGGAGAAGGAAATGGCAAACCACCCCAGTATTCATGGACAAAGGAGCCTGGTGGGCTACAATCTGTGGGGTCACAAAGAGTCAGACATGACTGAGCTCCTGAGTATCCACACTTAGAGCTAAGAACCCTGTGGGAGCTCAGTTGGGTCTGCAGTTCCTACAAAGAGAAGGCAGGAAATGGAGGTACACAGGGCCCCAAAACATTTGCACAAAGGCTCCAGGAGAAGGGCTCGCTTCCCCCATCCCCAACCCTCTCCCATCCCCAGCCCCACAAGCCAAACCCCTATAAGGCAGAAAGAAACCACCACCCTTCACACATTCCTGTCAGGAACTACATGTACTTTAAGATCCTGGGCAGAACTCTCTGGTTTTCAGATGGGAAGTAGCTGTGTATTTATCTCTGACCCAAGCTTTATCTTCTCGGGTTCAGTGAACAGCCACCTGAGGTAGTACATGGACATCCACAAGCACCCAGAAGCTAACTCAGCCATCACCGTCATCAAAACAACAGCAAAGATTAAACACACATTAGCTGTGTGCGGGCACTGTGCTAAGTACTTCAGAGGCATGTCTCCAATTTCTTGGCTAATTTGATAATAGTTTGAGAGGTTTCAAAAGGAAGAGAAGGAAAAGGGAGAAGGCCAAAAGACTTACGACTCCCCCCACCCACCTCCAATATTTGACAGGCTTTTGTCATATCCTCTTGGCGTCAGTTTCCCTCATCTGAGTACAGAATGTCATGATTTGAGGAGAGATAGTACCATGGACTGTGAAGAAAGTTGAAAGCCGAAGAATTGATGCTTTTGAACTGTGGTGTTGGAGAAGACTCTCGCGAGTCCCTTGGACTGCAAGGAGATCCAATCAGTCCATTCTAAAGGAGATCAGTCCTGGGTGTTCTTTGGGAGGAATGATGCTAAAGCTGAAACTCCAATTTGGTCACCTCACGCGAAGAGTTGACTCATTGGAAAAGGCTCTGATGCTGGCAGGGATTGGGGACAGGAGGAGAAGGGGACGACAGAGGATGAGATGGCTGGATGTTATCACCGACTCGATGGACGTGAGTTTGAGTGAACTCTGGGAGTTGGTGATGGACAGGGAGGCCTGGCGTGCTGCAATTCATGGGATTGCAAAGAGTCGGACACGACTGAGTGACTGAACTGAACTGAGTACCATGGAATGGTTAGAACAGGCTCTGGACACAAGTCTGCCTGAGTTCAAATCCCAGCTCTGTCACTTATTAGCTGTGAATGTGGACAAGTTATTTGTGCCTTAGCTGCATCATCTTTCAAACAAACAACAGTATTTGCCTCATGAAGCTGCTGTACATAGCAAAGTGTCTGGCCTACAGCAAGTACTCTGACATCAGCTGTCCTTATTATCAGGCAATACAAATCACCAAAAAGACAGCCCAGAAACTGGAATTGTGCTGCTGCCTAGATATCAATACCTCTTTTCTGTTGTTGTTGGAGAGATGCTAAACATTCTCACAGATATATTCAATTCAGAACGAAAGGGACTGAGACTGGGACCTCCGGGGGCCTTTTCTCAGAAGAGCCTTCATTCAGAAACAGAAGGGCCATATCTTTTGCTACATTTGTCTGACATGCTACTAAGGCACGCGTTTTTAGAATCACAGACCACAAATGTAACATGTGAAAGCAAGATGGCCATTGGCACCATCCTGCTGATTTTGAACTTTAAACCTTGCAAAATTAATTCACTCCGGGATATAAACCAATTTGAGGAGAAACAGAGCTAAATAAATAAGTTAGTAGGTACCTAGTTAGGTCCAAGTCATTTTATTTTACATTTAAACTGTGGTTTTTAAAATATATTAAAATGATAACCAGAGAAAAATACTGCATGAGTTTTCTGTTTCTAAATTTTCTTTCAAAATATTAAGACACTCAAAGACTTCTCTCTCATTGTGTAAGTTTTCTCATTCGTTAGTCCCAATCCTAATACATACAAATGAAATTTTAATATTGGCTCTTCCTGTTATACAGAGGAAAAATTAGGTAATTACTAAATAAATCATTTCTACNTCAAAATATTAAGACACTCAAAGACTTCTCTCTCATTGTGTAAGTTTTCTCATTCATTAGTCCCAATCCTAATACATACAAATGAAATTTTAATATTGGCTCTTCCTGTTATACAGAGGAAAAATTAGGTAATTACTAAATAAATCATTTCTACCTAAACCAAATTATTATAGTTTCAATACCCAGATGTCAAAGAGTTGATTGATGTTTTGGCTTAAACAATATAGGCTTATAATATTTTTTCAAAAATACTCTTTTTTAGAAATCTAACATATGGCAATTGCATTTAAACAATTCTCTTTCCAAAATGTTAACACTTTACAAAGATGAAGAGGAAGCTATGAATGGACTGTGGGCAGGATATACACAAATTTGAAACAAGTACCTACCTGATCTGTTTGGAAAATGACTAACCCCTCAAGACATAACACTCCATGCACTCCATGTGCGTAAAATGTGAGTTGAAAGTCTGTATGGTCATAAAGAATTTACTTGAGAACAAATGTTAAGAATCAGAGAGAGAATATTGATCAAAGTTGCATTCATGAAATCATCTGAAATACCACTGTTATCAAAATTTGGCTTAAAACTCAACATTCAGAAAACTAAGATTATGGCATCTGGTCCCATCACTTCATGGCAAATAGGGGGGGAAACAATGGAAACAGTGACAGACTTTATTTTGGGGGCTCCAAAATCACTGCAGATGGTGACTGCAACCATGAAACTAAAAGACGCTTGCTCCTTGGAAGAAATGTTATGATCAACTTAGCCTATTAAAAAGCAGAGACCTTACTTTGCCAACAAAGGTCCGTCTAGTCAAAGCTATGGTTTTTCCAGTATTCACATATGGATGTGAGAGTTGGACTATAAAGAACGCTGAGGGCAGAAGAATTGATGCTTTTGAACTGTGGTGTTGGAGAAGACTTTTGAGAGACCCTTGGACTGCAAAGAGATCCAACCAGTCCATCCTAAAGGAAATCAGTCCTGAATGTTCATTGAAGGACTGATGCTGAAGCTGAAACTCCAATCCTTTAGCCACCTGATGCAAAGAACTGACTCATTTGAAAAGACCCTGATGCTGGGAAAGATTGAAGGCGGGAGGAGAAAGGGATGACAGAGGATGAGATGGTTGGATGGCATCACTGACTCGATGGACATGAGTTTGAGTAAACTCCAGGAGCTGGCGATGGACAGGGAGGCCTAGTGTGCTGCAGTCCATGGGGTCGCAAAGAGTTGGACATGATGGAGTGGCTGAACTGAACTGAACCCCTCATTAGAATCACAAAATGCCAAAAACTGGAAAGGCCCATAAGGGTTATTTTAGTCAATGTCTCTATTTTACAAACAAGGAAAGGAGGTTTTGAATAAATTGCTCCAATATGTATTAGAAAATGGCAGAGGTGAAGTTGGACTCAAGTCTCAGGATTCTGAATCCAATGAGCTTCCCCATCCATTTTAACACTCCTCCCCGTGCTCTAAGAACACAGGGGTACTTGTTAAAATACTGGAGACTCTGGCTCAACAAGCTTTGGAAGGGTCTGGGAATTCATAACTTTAATGAGAGTTCCAGGCAGTTCTTAAGGTCTGGCTAGTATGGGGAACACTGCTTCATCTCATGCAGTCTCCTTAACCTGAGGTACAATCTGGTCACTCAGCTGTCAGGTTCTATTAATACATTTAGGGACCATCCAGGGGTTAGAGGTGGGTGGAGACTTCATTTCCACACCAACATCCTCCCTAGTATGTGGTATGTTTCAGTGAAAGCAAGTCTAATGCCAATTTCACCAGAAATAACAAACATTAATCAGCAAGCATGCAGGCACAAAAACCCATCACACAACCTGCTCTTAAAAGTGCAGTCAAGTCTCTGCTCTGTCTTCTGAATTGACAAGCGCCCTGCATGAAAGGTTCATTTTGAGGAAGAAGCAAAGATGTTCTGACATCGGGACCAGCCAGCCCTCTGGTTGGGTCAGGGGAACAGTCATTGTGAGGTAGGACAACATGCATCACCCAGAAAGTGATTAGGCTACAGTGTCTGCCTAATACAGACACAACGAACCCAAACTTGTTTACGTAAAAATAGTGCTCATACCATCTTTCTGCTGGCTAGCTATCTTGACCACCACTTATTTCACCTACAAAAACTGTATACATTCTACCAAGGCTGTCACGTGTGGGTGCACACGCTGAGAACCACACCTACCCCATGGAAGCACGGCTAACAAATACTAACGTATGAATGGTGTGCCCTAGAGTTGTGCAACACAGCAAATCTCCCTGAACTTAGAACACTTCTAGAATCTTCTGAGGGGGAGAACAATCTACTTTTCTGGAACTGTAAGGGGAAAAAAGCCAACACATCTTTTTTCCTGTTCTGTTTCAACAATCACATTTCGTATTCACCCAGGAAGCACTGTTAAGGTGAAGTTTGGGACTAAAATCAGAAGACTCGTTTGTCTGTCTGTATATACCTCTTAGTAATTCCAGAACTTCCATTTCTTTGTCTGTAAAACAGACACTACAACCTGTCCCTCCTACCTCACCAGGTTTTGAATCAAATAATGGATGTGAAAAACACTCGTTCAATTATAAAAGTGCTACATAGTGTAATGTTATTACTAATTATAAAAAGAAACAAATCACACAGGGTTTAAAAATAAAACAGGGCTGTGAGGTTGAGTGTATACTGATTTCTGCAAAGAAAAGTCTGTTCTGATTGTTTACAGAGCCAAGATGTAACCACCCACATTTCTGGCTACTGTCACTATTTTCAATGGGAACTTATTTTTGTCAACAAAATTAATGACATTTGACTTCTATGGGAAGAAATTTTCTGGTGGTTAAGCTCATAATCTTAAAGAGGTAGAGAATTTACTTTTTCATTTGCTTTTAGAGTAATTGTCTCGTTCTGCAGACATGCAGCAGTCAGTATACCAGTCCCTCCCAAAGGTTTTATAATGATTCTTGCTAACACTGAGCACTAAGAAACTAAATATTAGTTCAGTTCAAATGTCGACTGAGGTAGTGCATTCCAGACACTGCTTTAAACTTTAAAACACAAAGATACAGCCACCCTTGACCCTAGGAGCTTGCTATCTAGCAGAGGGGAGCAGAAATGAATAGATTTCAGCCCATACTGGTAAATGTGGAGACAGAGGTACAAAAGAGATGTCCATACTGGCTACCATGGGAGCTCTCTCTCCAACCTGGTAGTGTCAGAGGAAGCATTAGGAGAGTCTGTAAGGATAAGCAGGAGGAAAAAAGTCAAGTGTGTTATCCCCAATCATGACAAAAAATGATTTTGGATGACTACCTATGATATTGTGAGGAATGGCAAACTTGACTAGATATTTCTCAGAATTATTGAGGCAGGGGACTGACCCACAGGATTAAATGCTGGTTCTATATTGAAAAGATAATGTGTATCCATTTTTTCAACAGTTGGCTCACACCTCTGATATGTAGAGACCCATCAGGCCGTGAAACATACACACACCACTGCTACCCCCTGGCTTCTGATCAACTGTTAGTTGTTACTTGCTCCTTTGGAGACTCATTACACAGTTTATCTGACAAGAAGGATGAAATTATCAGTCATCATTATCCTTGGGACTGTTTATGAAATGTATCTAAACTGTTCCCCATTCCCACATGACCCTAAAAGGGATGGGATAAATGCAATGGGTCAGCAGGTAAGCCAATCAGAAGGTCTGGGCTCGAGGCCTGCCTGTGCCATTAGCCCACCACCTAACCTGGCCTTAATCACTTGACTCTCTTGTTAAGTTAAGCGTTAATGAAAGAGATGACCTTTACATTTGGTTCCAAGTCTAAAAAGTCTGTGCCTCCATTCTAATGGAACATGTTCTTCTCTACACCTGACTAAAAAGGGACAAAAATTACTTCAAAATGTAGCTTTTACACAGAAATAAGACATTTTTAAAAAGAAGAAAAATCTTACCTGAGTCTAAATAAGATGAATGCATAATGTTTCAACTCATTTTAGCATATAAAAAAGTTAAGTGTGTGAAGGTAAAAAAACCACAGAAACACGTTTATAGTTCAGCTTTCTTCTCTACATTTGTACTTCTACTCAGACATAATTATATTCAACAAAAGCCTTATATCTCCATCACTTAAAAAAAAAAAAAAAAAAGATGAGCCAGGTTTTCTAGGATGAAATCAAAGATTCAAAGAAACTTGTGAAAAGTTTTAAAAAGTTATTTTAGTCACTAATTAGAATGACCTTAGATAATCAGGGAATTGCAGGGCGGGGTGGATTTGGCTGCAAATCTTAGCTATTGGTGCATATCTATGAAAAGAGAGAAAAGTGATGTATTTAAATGTAAAACAAAACTGTCTAAAGAAGGAATTCTGAACCTTCAGAGAGTTTTTTCTAGTCTTTCAATTCCCACAATAGATCAGTTCACCTAGCAATCAGATCTGCCTCATCACAGCATTCCTCAAGGGTGAAATTCTCCTTCACCTACACACAGACACTACATGGGAAAGGTATAGAAGCAACTCGTGATTATGGGATGACCAGGACATTCTACTAAGACAATATATCCTAATGCATGAGGTCATTATTCACTTTAAGTAGATATATTCTACTTAGGTACAACAATTTTGAGACTGATTTTTCTTCTTTTCTGACTTTTTTAGAGGGCAGGGTTGGGATACAGGGAACTCTCCCTGGGTGGGAACAGCCCACAACTTATAAGGATGTGTTGACAGCAATATCAAAGAGATGAACTGTAAAATGTAAAACCATTATGTGGTAACTTCACAACTTGGAGAAAGATGTATGACAACAAGCAATCTCACTGGTATTAAAGTACTAAAAACGAACTCTTCCAGTTGTAAGGTGGTAAAATATAGTTAAGCTTCTCTAGGAAGAAGAAAAAAAATTAAAACCAGCTATTCAAGATTGCATATGAACTGATTCGAAGAGACACAGTATTTCATCCTGAGCTGCTGAAATCTAGGCCGTGTGTTACACCTCCCCTCCCACCCTGCAATCCATCTCCACTTTACTCTTCACGTTTAGGATTATGATCAAGTCCACCTACCAAAAGGAGAGAAACCACACAAACATCACGCTGAAAGTTTCTCTATTTGGGGCCAGCAGGAAATTCCAGTTACTTCATTCACTAGAGCTAGTTAAGCTGCTGAACTGAAAGAGATCACTACCTAGGGACAGATACTTGATTTTCAGGGTTGGAGGAGGTCAGACAAGGACGATTGGAATTTTGAGTCTCAGTTCAAAGTCAAGGAACCCTGAATTACAAAGAACTGGTCGGCGAAGCGGTTAGGGGTCGGCAAAAATTAGCACCAAAAGAGAAAACCCTGAACGAAAAGCATACTTTTATTTTTAAGAGCACCGGTCACAGAAGTGACCGGCAGCCCCAACACTCTCAGAACCTTTGAAATTTTCACAAACGGATCCTCTTGAAGTCTCGAGGACTAGAATCATCATAAATCCATACCCAGCCAGTACCCTGGCTCCTCCAACAGGCTACCTTCCTCTGACCCTTTTCCCACGACCTTGGCTCCTCCTCTGCCGACAGCGCCCCGGGGGCTCCTCTCAGCCTCCTACACAGAGAGAAGTACCGGACAGACGGACAGCCCAAAGCCATCAGGGCGCCCACTCCATCGAGGCGGCCAGCAACCTTCGGAACCCGAGAGCGCCGCACGCGCCCGCCACCTGCGCGGCCACGGGGTCTCAGATCACGCCATCCCCCCTCGGGAGCCCGACCCTCGCGCGGGCGGGGGGCTCCGAGGCTCAGCGGGCCCCGAGAGCCGGCCCGGAGCCGCCAGGGGGCGAGAGGGAGCAGCCGGCCCGGCGCCTCCCCGCCTCGTTCCCTTCCCCCGAGCCTCCCTCCACTCACGGATTTTCACTCGGCGGTGGTCCAGGCGCGCGGTGGCGGCGTGCAGGGCGTCGAGGCGGCGGTGCAGCGCGGCGGTGCGGCGGCCCAGGGCAGCCGCCTGGCTCTCGAGCTCGCCGAAGATGTCCCCGGCGCAGCGCGACAGGTCGGCGAGCTGCGCTAGCAGGCAGACCAGGGCGTGCGAGCTGACCTGCTCCAGCGAGCGGAAGAGCGGCGCGTCCGCCGCCTCGGGCCGGCGCAGCCGCGCGGGCTCCACGGTCCTCTGGTGGAAGGGCATGGCCGGGGCCGGGGGGCGGCGCGGGAGCGCGGCGCTCAGTCCAGCCCCAGTCTGCGCGGGGCGCGAGTCCGCATCCAACACAAAGAAAAGTCCGGGCGGCGGCGGGGCGCCGAGGGCTGGCGGGGCTCCTGCCCGCCGGGGAGCAGCGCGGCGAGCGGGCGGGACGGACCGACGGGCGGGCGGCGAAAAGGGGAGAGGCGGCCGCCCGGGGAGCCGCGGGGAAGGGCTCCGGGGGTCCGAGCGGCGGCCGCCTGGCGCCCGGCGGCGACCTTCCAGCCGCCGGGGCTCCCGAGCCGCGCGGCCAGAGGAAGTTCGAGGAGCAGCTCCCGAGCTGGGGGCGCGGCGGCGAGTTGGAGACGCGAGTCCCGCTGAAGTTTGCAGGGAGGCAGGAAAGAGCCGGCGGCTCCTTCCCTCCCTCCCGATTGGAGAGGGAGGAGGAAGCGGGGGAAGTGCCGCCGACACCGGGCAAGAGGGAGGGGAGGCGAGAGAAAGGAAAGGGGGAGGAGAAAAGGGCCGGCCCGGGGAACCACCTGCGGCTCCCGCGGCCGCCGCGCCCGGCGCCCGCGGGGAGGTGGTGGTCCCGCGCCTGGGCGCACCCTGGCCGGCCGGGCACTGTCGCCGGGTCCCGGGTCTCCGAAGTCTCCGCCACACTTCCCGCCAGAGCCTCCCGGCGGCTGGACAGAGCCTTCGACCGCCCCCAGCCCCGTGCGGGGAGGGGTGGGCCCCGCGGGGGCGGAGGCGGCAAGTCCAGCTGCGGCTGCTCACCTGCGCTCCTGCCCGCGAGGCCCAGGTCAGCGCACCCCCACCCCGCGGGGACACCCGGGGCCTCTGTGGGTCCCCAGGAGTTCTCCAGGCCCCCCACTGGAAAGTGGCCAGCGCTTCCGGGCTGCTGTGGTGGATCTAAATGAGGACATCGTTAGGTCGTCCAGTGGCTAGTGGCTTTGTAACAGACAAGGAGTGCGCGCCTCCTAATTAGGGGGAGGAGGAGGACTCTAAGGACTTCTTTTTGCAGAGGGGCTTCAAGTGTTTGTTGGCAAGATGGCTCTTCCCTTGCCTCCCTCCCTTCCATCTGGAAAGGTCCTGGCTGAAATGTGCCGAACCTGGGTTTCTTCCCCCAGGGGTGGGTGGGTGTGGGTGTGTGTGTGTTAGGAAAGTGGGGAACGCAAGGGGATAAGGGGTGGATCAGAACCTAGAACCCTGAATTATGTACCTGGAAGACGTTTAGTTAAATGCTATTGAGGTCATGGTCATAGAACACCCCACTAACTCAAACCTTCTGGTTAGAAGCATTTTAGGAGTCCAATACCCCGAAGCCAGAAAATCCCACTGGCCTCATCGCGATGTTTGCTCAGCAAAGGAATCTCGGTTCTTTGGTTTCTGCCCCCCAAGTGACCCGAATTGCCGTGCTGCTGGGCTGTAGTTTGGGAATCAGTCTCCCAAAGCGGTGCTGATTGTACTACAAAGTGGCTCCCCTTTCTCTGAGAGATATGAGTGCAAGACCGACAGGCCTGAGAGAGCCCTCCAGATGAAAGTTAGTGAACAGAAATGGGTTTTGGTCTTTTTCCCTTGTTGTACAACCGATCATCTTTCACAGTAGGGACGAATAACAATCTCATAATCACCCACTCTGACCACCTTTGAGGTGNGAATCAGTCTCCCAAAGCGGTGCTGATTGTACTACAAAGTGGCTCCCCTTTCTCTGAGAGATATGAGTGCAAGACCGACAGGCCTGAGAGAGCCCTCCAGATGAAAGTTAGTGAACAGAAATGGGTTTTGGTCTTTTTCCCTTGTTGTACAACCGATCATCTTTCACAGTAGGGACGAATAACAATCTCATAATCACCCACTCTGACCACCTTTGAGGTGTTCTGAGGCACAAAGGAACTGCTGCTGTCCCTGAAAAAAAAAAAAATCCTTTGAAATTTATGAAGCACTGTATAAACATCAGGTACAGTATAAAAGTGTGCAATTGCCACAAGAAGTATTTGCTGAGCGCCTGTGTGTGAAGCATGGGCTAGAAACAGAAGTACAGTCAGCAAAGCTGACTCCTTCCCACCCATTAGGGTGCTCCAAGTGCAAGGGACCAGAAATAACGTGCTGAATTCACAAACCTACAATTCACCTATTTAAGGTATACAATCAGTGGCTTTTTTTTTTTATTCACAGTGTTAGAACATGAATAGATATTGGAATAATCATAGAGAAAATATGAAATGATGCTCAAAAACTAATTAGATGAAGCAATATTATTAAAACATTTTTCCCTTAAATGCTTGAAGGCCAGGTGTAGCTCAAGATGCCACTATGAGAACCCCCGCCTCAGTGGGCCATCTCCACACTGCCCCCCGCCCAGAACTCGCCTTGTGTACTGGTATGTCCAGCCTCTGAAATAAGTCATAATCTTTCTGTCCCATCCTGGTCAGACAGTTAGTGGTCAGGTGTGACCCAACTATAGGCCAATAAATTTTAAGGGGAAGTGGGAGGCTTCAAAAAATATTCACCTCCTTGATGAGACGAGGAAGAAAAGAAGGCTCTCATTCTCCCCTCTATGGTCAAACCCTGCCTCCTGCCTTTGAATGTACTCAGATCATGATGGAATGTCTGAAACAGTGGCAGGATCTCGAGGCCATGAGAGACAGCCCTGGAGAATAAAAGCCATCATGCAGATGCTGCACTTACCCCGTAAAGATGACCCTGCATGCCCTTAAGTGCTTCCCAGGTGGCACTACTGGTAAAGAACCCACCTGCCAATGCAGGAGACATAAGAGACATGGGTTTGATCCCTGGGGTGGGAAGATCCCCTGGAGGAGGACTTGTCAATCCACTGCAGCATTTGTGCCTGGAGAATCCCATGGACAGAGGAGCCTGGCAGGCAACTATCCATAGAACTGCAGTCAGACACGACTGAAGCGACTTAACACAAACGTATGCACTTAAGGTAAATCCGTGTGGTCTGGGGACCAGGAACAATAGCATCACCTGTGATCTTCTTAGACCTACAGAATCTCAGGCCTCAGACTGACAATCTAGTTTAACAAGCTCCCCAGGTGATTCAGATGTATTTACAGTTTGAGAAGCACTAGCTAAACTCCTGTGGGGTGAATTTTCCTTTTACTTCAGTCAAACGCATAGGAATTTATGAAGTGAAAAAATAGTGGGTGATCAAGGGATTGAAGATTCTGGAGAGAATTAAGTGAGTATGGAAGGATGAGATCAAGAACACAGATGAAGTTGCCAGATGGCCTAGGTGTCCAATAAGGAGAGAGCAAAAATCATCTGTTTGGAGCGGATATAAGAAAGAGGAAATGGTGGGGAGTTTCTTAGCAACTCAACAAGTGGTGAATATAAGAATTACTGAATAAGAGCTTGGGTGAACTGGATGGCTTGTGTAAGGGGTACATGGATCTAACTTTCCCTGCACTCTAGAAGCCCCAAAGCAGAACACATGGTTGCAAATTAGCTCAGCGGGAATTTCAGGGGGATCAAGGTCACAATTAAGATCATCATTAAAGGTTGACTGTGGAGTAGCCAGTTGATTAAAGAATGCAGTAGACAAATTAAATAAATGGCCTGAGTTCCATGGGAGAGTTTCAAGCATGCACTTCTGGGTTGGCCCAGGACTTCATGGAATGGGCCTGAAAAGAGGCTGCAGAGAAATATCAGGGGAAAAAAAAAAAAAAAACAGGCAAAAACATCACAATTAGAGAAGGGGGCACCAAATATGAAATCTCAGAACAATGACTTATGATTATGTGAATGGAGAAAGGAAATGTCCTTAGTAAGAAAGGCAAGCAAACTGCATCAACTGTGTCTTCTTGATAATTATCCAAAAGGCAAAACTTAAACTCTGTCTTTAATGGTGCACACTCAGTTGCTTGAGTCATGTCTGACTCTTTAAGACCCCATGGACTGTAACCCACCAGGCTTGTCTGTCCATGGAATTTTCCAGACAAGAATACTGGAGTGGGTTGCCATTTCCTTCTCCAGGGAATCTTTCCGACCCAGGGATCAAACCCATGTCTCCTGCATCTCCTTTATTGGCAAGTGGATTCTTTGCCTCTGAGCCACCTGGGAAGTCCTTAAATCTTAATCAAAAAGGACTCAAACCTTAAATGATAATAAATATGGGCCTTTACCTCAGGGTTTATGATAAAAATTGACACCAACTAGTATAGTTTCCTAGGCTGCCATAACAAATTACAAACTGGAGGACTTAAAACAACAGAACTTTATTGTCTCACTGTTCTGAAAGCTAGAAAGATGATATCAAGGTGTCAGTAGGGCCCTGCTCCCTCTGATCCTGTCGAGGAGAATCCTCTCTTGCCTCTTCTAGTTTCTGCATTTGCCAGCAGTCTTTGGTGCTCCTTCACTTAGAGGTGGATGCCCCAACCCGATTGCTGCTGCCATGGCCACATTCTCCCCATACGTCTTTATGTCTGTCCCCATCTCATGAGGACACCAGGCATAAAGGATTAAGGGCCCAGGGCACACCCTCCTCCAGTAAGAGGGCTTCCCAGGTGGCGCTAGTGGTAAAGAACACACCTGTCAATGCAGGAGACAGAGAGACACAGTTCAATCCCTGGGCTGTAATGATGCCCTGGAGGAGGGCATAGCAACCCACTCCAGTGTTCTTGCCTGAAGAATCCCTTGGACAGAGGAACCTAGTGGGCTACAGTCCATAGAGTCACAAAGAGTTGGACACAACTGAAGCAACTTAGCATGCACACCTGCACTCCAGTAAGACTGTCTTATTTATATATTACATCTGCCAAGACCCCATGCCATGTACAGTCACAGTCTGAGGTACTGGGGGATAGGATTCAACGTACCTTTTTAAGGGACACAATTCAAAAATATCAGCCCAATGAGATGACTATTTTTAGGTTAATTATTTAGATTGAGAGACTCTTCATGCCTGAATTACTTCAAGCAAAAGCAATGGCATATTAAACTCCCAGGTCCCAGTCTGGGACCTTTCTGGGGGAGGCAGGGGCTGCTGGGAAGGGTGTCAGGATAGAAACACTAGGTGAGACAAGTGTTCTGGGCTCTGTTCACAGCACTCCTGTTGGCTGGTCCTCTGTGGCCATCACCCCGCATTCTCCGTTCATAAATTCGGCAAGGGATCAGGCTCTGCCTTGATTCTGTTCATCTGTGCTCACTGGTCAGCAAGAACTGAGAAAGCAGAAAGGAGCTCTGGCGTCCTAAGCTATATCTGTAAATGAAATCATGACTAATACTTTGTATTCACACTTTTCCATTAACCTGAAGAGAGACTAAAGAGGAACCCTATTCAATCAATTCCAGGACCAAAGAGGTAGATGTTTGTATACTTTTTAAAGACTCCAAAAATATGGAAATCAAAATCAGAAGTCCTGATAGAGTATGCAGTATTTTCCAACTTTTTGATATAGAGTACAAATTGTTATTGTATGAAAAGACTAATAGTTGATACACTCTTAGTATCACTTACCAGTAGGGAAAAGAGCAACAAATTATCATAATGTAAAAAAGAAACAACAGGCACAGTGGGGGGTACCATGTAACATTCTGTCCATGAAATATTGCAGTTCATATGTCAGATTTGCCAACTGATAGAAATGCAATGGCACCCCATTCCAGTACTCTTGTCTAGAACATCCCACGGATGGAGGAGCCTAGTAGGCTGCAGTCCATGGGGTCACTAAGAGTCAGTTTCACTTTTCACTTTCATGCATTGGAGAAGGAAATGGCAACCCACTCCAGTGTTCATGCCTGGAGACTCCCAGGGATGGGGGAGCCTGGTGGGCTGCCATCTATGGGGTCGCACAGGGTCGGACACGACTGAAGCGACTTAGCAGCAGCAGCAGCAGAAATTTCTCCCTAGTCAGTTTGGAGACTTCTATGAACCCAAAAGAGTCTTCCACTTTTAACAAANTGGGCTGCCATCTATGGGGTCGCACAGGGTCGGACACGACTGAAGCGACTTAGCAGCAGCAGCAGCAGAAATTTCTCCCTAGTCAGTTTGGAGACTTCTATGAACCCAAAAGAGTCTTCCACTTTTAACAAACAATGGCAGGCAAGTGGTAATTTTCCCCAAATTAAAAATGGCACTGGTCTTTGATTAGCCAGAGAGATCTTCTTCAAATGCAATTCTGATTATGGCCCCAAAACCTTCAAAGCTTTTCCAAAGTCTCTAGGATTACCCTTAATAAGGGGCTTAAAGCCGTGAGGGTGTGGTCCTGCCTTTCCCCCCAGCGTCTATTTCCTGCTTCCATTCTCCCAGCCACCTGAGAGTCCTTACCTGTTAGTCGGGTGGGTTGGATGTACAAACTCAAAGTTTTCTTCAGATAAAGATCTCGCCTTCCTTTCCCCTCCCCTACCTCTTCTCTTCTTCATAGCTACCTTGGCGCCCCCTTCAGATGTTCACTTACATCACTTCCTTGACTAAGCCTGCCCTCACCTCCCCAACCAGATAGGATCTGCTTTAGTATCAGGTACCGTACTCCCTGAATACATGAGAGTTTGTATTTATATATTCAGGTTATTTTAAAATAAATATCTATATTAGTCATGGCTCTGAAAGGAAATAAATCAACCTCAGATAGTTCAATTAAGAAAACTGAATCAAAAGATAATATTACAGAGGCCACGAGAGAGAGCCCTGGAGAATAAAAGTCATCATGCAAATGCTGCACTTACTCCATAAGGATGACCCTGCATGCCCTTAAGTGCTTCCCAGGTGCCACTAGTGGTAAAGAACCCACCTTCCAATGCAGGAGACATAAGAGACACAGGTTTGATCCCTGGGTTGGGAAGATTCCCCTGGAGGAGGACTTGTCAATCCACTGCAGCATTTGTGCCTGGAGAATCCCATGGACAGAGCAGCCCTTAAGTGAGCAGGTTAAGAGAGGCAACAATGATGTCAAAACCCCCAGGGACTAGTCTTTGGGCCACCTGGGTTTGAGGGGCGTCAGGGGAACACCACCCTGATTCCCCTCCAGGACTGACCTCATCCATTAGCAGCTGGGAGTACTGGTGGCCAACCAGCATTAGCCAAATCTCTCTTTGGGACTTATCCTCCAGTAAAAGAACCTTCTTACTGAAGACACGTCCTTTAACACACCCAATAACTGGTCTTGGAGTTACAAGGATCTGCCCACTTGCCCCCCTTCCCTGCACACCCCCGTCTGACAACTGCAGGGTCATCCTAACTCATTCTGCCCAGTCCTGCTTCCCTCATCTACCCACCCCGAGTGGCAACTCCAAGAGCACTCAGTCACTAGGCCTCCTACAGACACAATGTTGGAGTCTGTTTCTCATGGATCCTGACCTGGAAAAAAGGCCAAGGGGAAGGAAGTGTTTGCCAAGCACCATATGAGCTGGGACCATGAAGAAGAAGAGGTCGGTCACCTGCAACCTAGAGAAGTGCATTAACTGCCAAAATATAGCCCCTGACCAGGAAGGAAGCAGGGGAGAAATAGCTCAACCTCTCCTCTCCCTCCCTGTCAATTTCTTGCCTTACTTCCCATTGCTGGGAAGCCGGCCCAATATCCCAGGTTAAAACAGATCAGGTAATAGATGGGGCGGGCAGAGGGGAACAGATGCAAATGGAGGTTAATCAGAACAACCCACGTTTTTGCTCCTCAGTATCCCTTTTTACTCGTCCCTCAAATGAAACTCTGTCCCCCATGTGGAAAACACCCTTAGCTATTATCAGCCTCAGGGTGATATCAATCCAGGTTTGTCCTGAGCAGGACCTAAACTGCAATGTTGTCTACCTTTAGTACCTCATATGGGGAAGCAGGAAAGGAGGAAGATAAAGACAAAATCAGTATAAGTTATGCAGCCAATCATGGGGTCTAAACTAGTAACTGCAACTCCCGTCTTCTGCCATCCACTCCCTGTTCTCTTTACTCTTGGTCAGCATATGTCAGGGCAAAACAAAACTTCATCCCTGCAGCATCCTGTTGTTCTGATGACAGCAGTTTTCCATTGACTGTTTTGTGTAGCAACAACCAAATTTCTCCTTAGTAAGTGACCAATAGCTCCAGTGGTGAGAGGAGTTTCGAATAACCAAGAAGGTCACCTTAGCTTCCAATATAATGGAATCACAGCTCTGTCCTCCAACAGAACGTTGGCCATCTTCCCCGCTTGTGAAAGAGGAATTACAGTGAGGAGCCAGTTGGCAACAGAGACTGAAGATGCTGAGAGATGCTCAGGCGAGGGGATAGATAGCAAACAGAAAATAACCAGCACAGGAGAGGAAAGAGAAGGGGCTGCCACCAGGGAAAGCAGGGACAAGGAGAAAGAGTTTGCCAGCTATATAAGATATGAAAGAGATCATAGATGAGTTGTGACTATAATAAGTTAAAAATAATTATACCTGTTGGCAGATGATCCAGACAACATCCAACAAGTAGTTAGAACCGAATGCTCAAGTGAGAAGAGGCTGGAAAATATGCCTGGGGCAGATGTTCATAGGGGGTGAGAAGTAAAACTCAGGAAGTAGATAAGATTTAGAGTCAACAAAACTTGATGGTGCAGCCTCACAGAAGCTTCCTCAGGGCCATTTTCATCCTTACAACACAGGAGAATAGTAAGATTGCTTCCATTTTTTTGAGATGAACAAATAGATTCAGAAAGATGAGTGACTTTCTCAAAATTGCACAGAAGCAAGGAGTCTGGGTCTCTAGGGAATCTCACCAAGGGAGAGAGAAGAAACAGAGCATTGTATTTCTGAGCATTCTGAGCACTGAGGCATGTGTGCCTATTATCTCACTTGATCCTCATGTAGTCTGAAGCTAAATTTTATTGTACCCACTTTACAGATGGGCACAGTTAAGTACTTTGCCTAAGAACTCAAAGCTAGGAAGCAATAGCGTCAGAGTCTGAGTCCAGGTCAGACACGATCCCTACTTGTTCAACTGTGTCATACCAGGTGGGACTGGAATACATTTAACTGATGAAAAGAAGCAAGATTCATAAAACCAGAAAAGACTCCCTCAATCCAAAAATAGCCTAGTATCTTAGAAGTCAAGGGGAGACATTTTCACTGGGAGAAGATAGAATACCGTGGAAAACACAGTGGACTCTACTAGTTCCAGAAATGCTACAAGCTGCTGCGAGATCCCATACCAACCTCTTAGCTTATCTGGGCCACTACTTCCTCACAATGAATGGTACAGCGGCTTCTCCCCTACCTCCAGCGTGTGTGTGAAAGTCCCTCAGTCGTGTCCAACTCTTTGGGACCCCGTGGCCTGTAGCCTGCCAGGCTCCTCTGTCCATGGAATTCTCCAGGCCAGAATACTAGAGTGGGTAGCTGTTCCCTTCTCCAGGGGATCTTCCCAACCCAGGGATTGAATCCAGGTCTCCTACATTGCAGGCAGATTCTTTACCTGAGCCACCAGGGAAGCCATACCTCCAGACCTCCCGGTATACNTCCAGGCCAGAATACTAGAGTGGGTAGCTGTTCCCTTCTCCAGGGGATCTTCCCAACCCAGGGATTGAATCCAGGTCTCCTACATTGCAGGCAGATTCTTTACCTGAGCCACCAGGGAAGCCATACCTCCAGACCTCCCGGTATACATATCATTTCCTCCATCTCCAGGTTGACGGTTTACTTACTTGTGCTTAAGAAGGATTCATCTGTTCCTGCATCTCTGTCACTTTGCTCCTACAATCACCGCTGTTTAGAATCTTTGTTCTCTGTCTCTCCACTTGCCACTTGAGCATTTAAAACACACTCAGATCTTGCAAGAATACCAGAGTGGGTTGCCATGCCCTCCTCCAGGGGATCTTCCAGACCCAGACCCAGGGATTGAACCTGCAGCTCCAGCACTGCATGCAGATTCTTTACCACTGAGTCGCCAGGGAAGCCCACACAGTTTGTTGGTACTTAATAAATGTTGGTATGTAACTAGATCTCAATTTCTTTATTTCTTTTTTCTTCCTTCTATCCTTTTCTTCTCCTTGTTCTTCCTTCCCTCTCCCCTCTCTTGCTTCCTTCTTCCCTCCCTTAAACCCATTTGCTCAATTGATAAAAAACATTTCAACCTGAAAGTCTCACAGAACTGTCTAGAACTGAGCTCGTCTACTTCAGCACCCCAACCAGCTCTTCCTTTAGCATTTCTTACACCTGAACTCCTCCTTACAACATGCCACAAAGTCCTCCGTCCAGAATAACAGCTATCTATTAACATCGTTTTGGGGATATAGATGTTCAACTGGCTACAGATCTGCCACCCAAATTATATCCCTCCATCTTGTCTTCAGGGATATCATGGGAGTCTTCCAAAGGCTTTACCAAAATCACACTGCCATTCTTCTGTACCAAGTAATCACCTCAAGAAGGAATGAAGGAGCTGTGACTCAGGGAGAGAAAACAGCTACAGACAATGAAATGCAGCAAATAAACAGCCTTTAAAGTCTCAACCAGAGCAGTTAGAAATAACTTCTTTAAAGTTATTTGACTGTACTATATGAATTTTACAAAAAGCAAGGTAAAAGAAAACCTGAATCAGAATCAGGGCAGAAATGTCTCTCTTAGCTAATGTCAACGTGTTATTGAAGAGATTGGAAGTACCAGAATTATACTACATATGATTTTAGCTTGTTGCTTTCATATTTATACTTTGGTAAACTGGCTAATAAATGGTTTCAGGTTCTTTCCATAGTTTGGATTACTCCCTGCAGAGCTGTTTGGACCCAGCAGCATTTCAAAAATTCAGCTGGCCTTCGTCAACTGACAATACAAGAAACAGCTTATAAGCCCATTATTTTTGTTTTCTATGAATATTGTTTACTACAGTTTCACTTGAGAAATTCATTTTAAACCTTGTGTATTAGGAAAAGCATTGCTTCCTAGAAGAAATGAGTGCTTTTTTCTCTCAAAGTTACTTTAAAAAACTGTTAACTGACCGTAGGTTCTTTTAGGTTTCTATGAAGCTTCAAGACAGATTTATTGTCCTATCACAGGATCTGTACCCTCCTGGCCAGATGCGTGCATGTGTGCTAAGTCCCTTCAGTCACGCTGGACTCTGTGTGACCCTATGGACTGGAGCCCACCAGGCTCCTCTGTCCATTTGATACTCTAAGCAAGATTACTGGAGTGGGGTGCCATGAACTCCTCCAGGGGATCTTTCCAAGTAAGAACCCACGTCTCTTACTTTTCCTGCATCGGCAAGCATGTTCTTTATCACTAGCACCACCTGGGAAGCGCCCCTGGCCAGGATATATGTGTTATATTTGCTCCCAATCTCACCATCACAATTATTAACTTTCTACTTTATTTTCCATAACTATAATTTTTTAAAAAATTCTATTTATTTACATTTTTACATGTATATCCATTGAGCTGCCTCAAATTCTTGGTTGAAAAATATGAAGTGCGCATTAAATTTTAACTAATTATGAATTAATTATTTAATATGCATACCATGATTCCCAACTAACCCATTATTATTTTTATATTTTTATTAAAAGTTAAAAAAATTGTTGTTCCAGTTTTGAAGTGAAGTGAAAGCCACTCAGCCATGTCCAACTCTTTGTGACCCCGTGGACTGTAGCCCGCCAGGCTCCTCTGTCCAGGGGGGTTCTCCAGGCAAGGATACTGGAGTGGGTTGCCATGCCCTTCTCCAGGGTATCTTCCCAACCCAGGGATCGAACCCAGGTCTCCTGCATTGCAGGCAGATTATTTATCAACTGAGCCACCAGGAAAGCTAAGTATAAGGTGTGCAGCATAATGATTTGACTTACAGGATCATGAAATGAAGACCACAAGATGTTTAGTGAACATCCATCATCTCATATAAACAGAACATTAAAGAAATAGGAAAAAATGTTTTTCCTTTTGATGTAGATTCTTAGGATTTACTATCTTAATAACTTTCATGTAGAATGGACAGCAGGGTTAATTATATTTATCATGTTGTACATCACATCCCTAGTACTGTCTGTTTGTACTCATCCCTCTTATTATTTTTAATGTTCTTAGGTTGTAAAGATAATTTATGCATTATCAAGGAGGGTTACCTGAACCAATTGCAGAAAGCACCTTGCTGCCCAGTCTGGACAGACCTAACAAGTCCCATCTCAAGGCAACAGATCATCTTATCCACACAGCTGACATCTCTCCTTCCCAGTGTCCCTGCTCTAAATGTGGTATCAAAAGATGATGAGATCAGTGAGATTAATTTATTATTCAGCAACTTCACATTATTTTCCTTCTTCAGTATCCAATTGAAAATCCTAATTTATGCCTCTTTCCTCCCTTCCTCCATTATCTGATCATTTAATTATTTCATTCTTCACCTTCAAAAAGGAGAAATGGGTTGGAAATAAACTACATGTCCACAAACAGATTTATGGATAAAGAATATATATACAGTGGAATACTACTCAGTCACAAAGAGTAGAATAATGCCACTTGGATGGACCTAGAGATTATTATACTAAGTGAAGTAAGTCAGGAAAAGACAAATGCCATATGGTATTACTTATACATGGAGTCTAAATATGAGGCTAATAAACTTATTTATGAAACAGAAACAGGTTTACAGACTTACAGGACAGACTTTTGGTTGCCAAGGATGGAGTGGGAGAGGAATGGATTGGGAGTTTGGGGTTAGTGGATATGAACTTTCATATATAGTATTGATAAACAACAAGGTCCTACTATATGGCACAGGGAACTATATTCAACATCCAGTGATAAACCATAATGGAAAAAATATGAAAGAGAATGTATATATTTTAATTGAATCATAGTGGAAATTAATACAACATTGTAAATCAACTATATTTTAATAAAATAAAATTTTAAAAAGAAAATGGGAAAAGCATGACCAATTATTAGGCTATTAAAATTATGTACCTGAGACAAGAAAAAATTGAGAGACCAACTCCTTATAGTCAAAATGGGAAATTAACAATGTTCTTATTTCAGGAGCTTCTGAAAAGAAGTTTCTTCTAGAATTATCTACAGAGATTACTTGTATTTCCTACATGCAGTAAATATCTAAATTGTCCACTTCTTTTTGATCTTGGAGATCTAAGAAGCATGGTCAGGAAAACTGTTCTTTCTCTGTTGTAAAATTATTTTCAGTTTAGGCTCCTTGCTTTACTTTTTTTTCTTTCCACTTTCAACCAGTACTTAAACCCAATATATTAATGGAATGTTCTTTGAGAAAGTAATTATGTAAATACTAGCAAGATAAAATTATCTTGAAAAAATCTACTCCAAGGGTAAAAATGCTTTCATATATATATGTATATTATATATATTTATAAAATCCTTTGTTTCTATTTCCTCATACTTGTGAAAGTGATATTGGCTACTTCCTTTAAAAAATGGTAAAATTTTTAGTTATTGTATCATGCTTCAATAAATAGACATAATAAGGAACATTGTCAATAATAGAATAATTCATCATCTTATGTAGGTAACTGATTATTTATCATATTACTTGTCCCCAGGGATCAAACCCAAAGAGCCTTTTCATGAATTTGGGAAAGTGGAGCATTCTCAGAAGCTTTCACAATAATATACATTTAGCCAGAAGTGAATTTGCTGTGACTGTAACAAGGCTGAGGCCTAAGGGCTCCTCACTTGATTTTTCCTTGACCCTGGGAGGGAACCTTTCCAATGTGTTCATAGGGTCATATATTTTTGTAAAGTTTGTAAAAATCAATTGTTTGGCCTTTTTTTTTTTTCCCTCAAAGAGGAACTCCAAAATTGCCTAAGTTTTGGACAGCATAAAATCTGATTTACGCCTCATCTCAATGGAAAGCAGCCTAGCATCCTGTTTTTCTCCAAAGTAAGATTGTAAGTACAGCAAACCAACTCTTCTGTAAAATACTGTTTTAATTGCATGGTGGTGGTGGTTTAGTTGCTAAATCATGTCCGACTCGTGACTCCATGGACTGTAGCCCACCAGTCTCCTCTGTCCATGGGATTTCCCAGGCAAGAATACTGGAGTGGGTTGCCATTTCCTCTTCCTGGGGATCTTGCCAACCCAGGGATAAAACCTGTGTCTCCTGCTCGGCAGGCAGATTCACCACTGAGCCACCTGGGAAGCCCTTTAATTGCATAAGACTGAGGGTAAAAAAAAAAAGTGGGTTCATTTGAGTCATTATACTAGACTGTTTTGAAAGTAATATTTGGAAAAAATACCCTATTTAATATTCAACTAAGTCCAACTGTAAATTAAACCATTAGCATGTAGCTTCTATTAATAATTTAACCATAACTCACACTTCCTAATAAATTAGAAGAGCCTGGCAATAATTCAATATACAATTAACATTTCACAGACATGCAGATTTTTCTTTTAATGTATGCCCATAAAGAGGTGAAATAATATGTCTCCTCTAGCATTTCCCTTTTGGGAAAATTATATTTTTAAAAAGCTTACATAAAAAATTACATGTCCATTATAACCATTTCATAAGGGAAGCTAATATTTCATCAAATCAGGATAATTAGGACATATAAGTATCTTTCATCGCAGTGAATCTTTCTGTCACTGAAATGCAGCACTTATAATCCTAAACTATGCTTGCTAATCTTGGCCACAAGGAAATTAAAGGAAAGGTAATTCATAAAACAACTCAGAAAGGAAATTCCTAAGACACCTCAGTACACCAAACCACCTAGATTGCTGTGGGCCACAGTCAATACCCCAAATTATACTGAGAAACAGACAGGCAACCAAAGGGAAATATCAAGTACAATTCTGAGCAAGTTATAATTTTATCCCTTGTAGTTTGTGCCTCTCAGCCATCAAGTGGCCTAACTGTGCAAGATCTGTAGCTTCCAAATGGCTCCTTGAAGTGTGTTGCAGGCATCCAGCCTCAAGCTCACAAATGCCACCGAGCATAATGCCCTGAAGCTCTCATAAGTTCTACCCCTGGAATTTTCCTCTGGAGCAAGTTGCCATTTCCTACTCCAGGGCATCTTCCCATCCCAAGGACTGAACCCCCATCTCAGTGTCTCCTGCATTAGCAGATTCTTTACAACCAGCACCACCTGGGAAGCCCCTCTTTATTTATTTATTTTTATTTTTTGGAAGCCCCTCTTTAGAGGACACTTATACCTGAATTATGGTCGATTCTACAGTTACAATAAGATTCAGTGGTGTGTTTCTGTACCTTGAGAGTGAAGAGATTAAGCCAAGGTCAAGCACAAGGTCTCAACTTGAGGTTGGGCAAAGGGAGAGGAGAGAGCAGACAATACCAGAAAGCAACCAGATGTCAGAGTTACAACAGTGACTTCTCCTGTAAAAGTTACTGACGTTTTCGAGGCAGATGTGTTGTGCTGGGCATTATGCCAAGAACTGTGCATGCATATCTCACTTAAATAACTAGATAAGACTGTGAAGAAGGCTTTATTATTACTGCCAGTCTACAGGTAAGGAAGTATATTTGGTGAATATCTAGTGCATGGAGAAGAGACTCCAGGATTATATTCAGCCTGATTCTCAAGAGCCTGGATTTGAAAACATTATGCCAATGTTTCCAAAAGTTAGAAACAGAGTCTCTTCAATCTGTGACAGGATTTTACTCGGTGCACAGATGCTTCATTAAATATTGAGAAAGGCATGACTTTCCTTTTGAAGGTCTTTCAGTCCTTTTCCTGTTAAGGAGAAAGGCTCAATTTGGTGTTGAATTGTCAACACCTCTCTACTCTTGCTGGTCTGCTTTTGTAAACAAGGAGACCAAGCCACAGGCTTAGCCTTCAGCAGGCAGTAAGTGGTATTTAGCTGGAATTTATTGAGTATTTTCATAGTATTTGTTTCCATATATTTTATATCTGTGGAATGAAATATGGGTTTTTCATCATGTAGTAAAACAATTTTTTTTTCAGTAAGTGTATTTAAGTAGTGTGTGTATTTAAAGAAAATTTTAAGTCACTGTGGTGACCAGCTTATGGCTCTCTCCCTAGTAATGCCATCAAACACAATAAGTATTGCTGTGAATGTATTTTGCAGATGTGACTAAAATTCATAATTGCTTGATTTTGAGTGAAGGAGATTATCCTGGAGTATCTGGGTGGGCCCAGTGTAATCAAAGGGGCCTTAAAAGGAAAGAAGGAGGCATGAGAGTCAGAAGGAGATATGAGGAGAGAAGCAGGAGTCAAGAGTGATGCAGCCGGAAGCCAAGGAATGTAGACAGCTGCTAGAAGGAGGACAAGACAAGGGAATGGATTCCCGCTCTGTGTGCTGAGTCATGCTCAGTCATGTCTGACTCTTTGCGACCCCACGGACTGTAGCCAACCAGGGACTTCTGTCCGTGGAATTTTCCAGGCAAGAATACTGGAGTGGGTTCCCATGCCCTCTTCCAGGAGAACTTCCCAACCCAGGGATTGAAGCCAGGTCTCCCACGTTGCAGGTGATTCTTTACCAGCTGAGCTACCAGGGAAGCCCCAATTTTCCCCTCGGTTCACTTCAGTTCAGTCACTCAGTCATGTCCGACTCTTTGCGACCCCATGAATCGCAGCACGCCAGGCCTCCCTGTCCATTGCCAACTCCCACAGTTCACCCATACTCGTGTCCACTGAGTCAGTGATGCCATCCAGCCATCTCATCCTCTGTTGTTCCCTTCTCCTCCTGCCCCCAATCCCTCTCAGCATCAGAGCCTTTTCCAATGAGTCAATTCTTCACATGAGGTGGCCAAAATATTGGAGTTTCAGCTTTATCATCATTCCTTCCAAAGAACACACAGGACTGATCTCCTTTAGGATGGACTGGTTGGATCTGCTTGCAGTCCAAGGGACTCTCAAAAGAGTCTTCTCCAACACCGCAGTTCAAAAGTATCAATTCTTTGGTGCTCAGCTTTCTTCACAGTCCAACTTTCACATCCATACATGACCACTGGAAAAACCATAGCCTTGACTAGATGGACCTTTGCTGGCAACGTAATGTCTGCTTTTGAATATGCTATCTAGGTTGGTTATAACTTTCCTTCCAAGGAGTAAGTGTCTTTTAATTTCATGGCTGCAATCACCATCTGCAGTGATTTTGGAGCCCCAAAAAATAAAGTCTGACACTGTTTCCACTGTTTCCCCATCTATTTCCCATGAAGTGATGGGACCAAATGCCATGATCTTTGTTTTCTGAATGTTGAACTTTAAGCCAACTTTTNAAATTCTATCCCATCTTGCATTTCCCCTCTGGCCTCTAGATCTGAGCTCAAGTCTCACCCTGTGCCCTAACCTGTAGTCACCCATTCCAGCATGAACTCTTAAAATAAATTTCTAATTCTAATGGGACATCTCTTTAAAAGGTTTATAATATGCTTAGTTTAGATGCTTTTATATTTGTGTAAAATGTCAAACAGTTACATTTGCTAGCTGAGCAAATGTAAAACAAAGCTGTAAGTTTACTTCTGACAGGTACCATGGGCAAACTAGACTGAATTTCTGAAACAAAGTCAAATTAATAAACCATCAGCTAAACAAAGTTCCATAGAGACCTGGAAGCTGTCAGTTAATGACTCAGATAAGAACAAATATGTTACATAGTGACTACAACATATCAGAAAAATGTGAAAACTAGATGTTGTACTTTGTTTTTCTGATATTCTTTGTACAAGAATTTTTAACTTTGGAAACTCCAGAGAAGTTTAAGTGAATACTGAAATGGCAATTGAATAATACCAAATTTCACCAAGAAAAGCTGAAAATAAAGCTTTCCTAGGATTTAAAAGTAAAATGTTATCTTGGGACAATATAAGCACAGTTGTAATAAAATGGTAATTGGGAACTGGATGCATTGAATATGAGGTCCCATAGCTGAATTACAGACTCCATGAGGCTT
Organism: Neotragus pygmaeus; assembly: GCA_006410875.1. Taxonomy (NCBI): domain Eukaryota; kingdom Metazoa; phylum Chordata; class Mammalia; order Artiodactyla; family Bovidae; genus Neotragus; species Neotragus pygmaeus. The sequence continues at coordinate 828,183 of SJYV01056328.1, forward strand.
CAGAACTGGTGTTCTTTATCTCTGGGACAGCCCTTTTACCTAGCAACAGAGCCTGGCCCATTCTAGGCATTAAAACAAACAAACAAAATTCCAGTTAAAAAGAAGACAGACGATTCCCCTGGTGGTCCAGTGGTTAAGACTTCGCCTGCCAGTACAGAGGACATGGATTCGACCCGTGGTCTGGGAGGATCCTGCATGCCACTGGACAACAAAGCCCTGAGTCTAGAGCCTGGGCTCCTCAACAAGAGAAGCCCCCCACACCGAGAAGACCATGCATGGAATGAGGGCCCCCTGCTTCCAACAGCTAGAGAAAGTCCACGTGCAGCAATGAAGACCCAGTACAGCCAGAAACAAATGGAAGTTTAAACCTAAGACATCATTATGCTGAAAGATACAAATGTAAGCATGAATATATGTTCCACATTCAAGCCTGTAATGAATCGTTAATTAATCCTGAGAACAAAGGCTAAATCATTTTAACCACAAAGTCCCTATTTTACTGAGACATACAAATGCTGAAAGAATTCATCACTAGCAGAGCCATGCTTTAAGAAATATTAAAGGCAAAAGAAAATATTCAGGCAAAAGAAAATAGATACCAGATGGAAATATAGACCTAAACAAAGGAATAAAAAGTGCTGGAAACTGTAACCACATGGGTATATTCTATGATTTTTTTCTCTAATTATTTAAATATTTTAAGATGATAATTGAATGTTTAAGCAAATATAATTAAAATGTATGGCACAAATAGCATTTAAACATCACTAGGGGGGAAAAGGTCATTTTATAATGATAAAGAGCTTAATTCATCTGGAGGACATGCCATCATAAATGTTTATGCTCTTAATAACAGAATTTCAAAATATATGAAACAAAAACTAATAGAACCACATGGAGAAATCAATAAATCTACCATTATAGTCAGAGATTTCTATATCTCCCTCTCAATAATTAGTGGTACAAGTAGAGAGAAAATCAAGGAAGATACAGAATGGAACAGCACTATCAATTTGATTTAACTGACACTTATAGACTTCCTCAATTCTTCAAGCAGTGGCAAAAATAATTTTTTCAATTGCACATGGAGCATTTAACAGACCATATTCATGGCTAAAAAAAAGGTGTCATTAACTTTTAAAGGATTCAAGTCATACAAAGTATATTCTTTGACTACAGTAGAATTAAACTAGAAATCAATAGCAGAAAGATTTCTGGAAAATCTTCAAATATTTGAAATAAAATAACATACTTCTAAATGATCCTTAAGTCAAAGAAGAAATCAAAAGGGAAACTAGAAAGTACTTTAAACTGAATAAAAATTAAAACATAATTTAGTGAGAAATGTGTAGCACTAAGGGCTTCCTAGGTGGCGCAGTGGTAAAGAATCTGCCTGCTAATGCAGGAGACTCAGATTTGATCCCTGGGTCAGGAAGATTCCCTGGAGCAGGGCATGGCAACCCACTCCAGTATTCAGAATTCCATGCACAGAGGAGTCTGGAGGGCTATAGTCCATGGGGTCGCAAAGAGTCGGACACAACTGATCACACATGCCCACACACGCGTGCGTGCACGTGCGCGCGCGCACACACACACACACACACTATAGCACTTAACACCTATATTTTAAAAAAGAAAAGATACCAAATCACTGATCCAGGTTCTACCTTAAGGAATTAGAAAAAAGAAAATGAATGAAAACTATAGTAAGCAGAAGAAATAAGATTACAGGAGAATTAAATAGAAAGTATCAAAACGATAAAGAATATCAATGAAATTAATATACAAAAGTCAATTGTATTTCTATACATTGTCAATGATCAACTGGATATTGAAATTAAAAAAAAAACTTTTAACCATGTCAAAAACATATGAAATACTTCGAAACAGATCTAACCAAATATGTGCAAGAATTCTATAGCAAAATCACTATATTGTACACCTGTAAATTATATAATACTGTATATAATACAGTATTGTATAACACTGTTTGTCCATGGGGTTACAGAGTTGGACAAGACTGAGCGACTAACATTTTCACACAGCAGTTTTAACTCAGTTTTTAAAAGGCTATACTATTAAATGCAAGCATATTATTTTTAAAAAGCATTAGACAAAATATAATAATCTAATTAAGTAGCCCTCTGTAATAATGGAACCAAAAGTATTAGAATAGTAAAAAGGTTTACTTAAAACCAATTTGTTAAAAAATAGAAACAAACAAAAAACACGACAAAACACTGCCAAGAGAAGTTAAAGGAGACCTAAATAAATGGAGAGATATCTCATCATGATTTAAAATACTTGATATTCTTAAGAGGCCAATTCTCCAAAAACTGAGTTATGAGTTCAATGCAGTCCCAATCAAAATCCCAGCAAGAGATAAAACATGAATGACTCTTGTACACAGTATGCTAAGTGAAAGAAGATAGACACAAAAAGACAAATATTGTATGATTTCATTTACATGAAATGTCCATAAGAGGCAAATCCATAGAAACAGGAAGTAGATTAGTGGTTGCTTGGAGAAGGAAATGGCAACTCACTCCATTGTTCTTGCTTGGAGAATCCCAGGGACGGGGGGAGCCTGGCTGCCGTCTGTGGGGTCACTCAGAGTTGGACAAGACAGAAGTGACTTAGCAGGAGCAGCAGGAGCTGGTGGGAGAGTAATGGAGAATGATTGCTAACGAATACAAGGTTTCTTTTAGGGGTAATAAAAAGGTTCTGGAATTAAACAGTGATGATGGTTGTACAACTTATACACTTTAGAATGGTTAAATGGTTAATTTTATGTGATGTGAATTTTACCTCCATTTTTAAAAATCTACTTAGTAAAATCCAGCAGGCATTTTTATAGTTATTGATAAGTTGATTCTAAAATTCATGTGGAAATGCGAAAGACATGACATAGCCAAAACAACTTTGAAAAAGTAGAACAAATTTAGAAAGCTAACTCTACCTGATTTAAATGCTTATTATAAAGGTACAGTATTCAAGACAGTGTGGTACTGAAGTAAAGACAGACAAATAAATCAATAGAAAAAATAGAGAGTTCAGAAATAGACCCAGACATAAACAGACAACTGTTTTTCAACAAAGTTGCAAAAGGAAATTTAGTGAAGGATTGTCATTTCAACAAATGGTGCTGGAATAATCAGATATCCACAAATAATAATAATAGTAATGGTAAAATTCTATCCATACTTGCACCATATAAAAAAATTAACTCAAAATTGATAATTGGCCTAAATGTAAAACCTAAAACTACAAAGCTTCCAGAAGATTTGTTATTGTTGTTCATTTGCTAAGTTGTGTCCAATTCATTGTGACCCCATGGACTGCAGCATGCCAGTCTCCTCTGTCCTTCACGTCCCTGCCGAGTTTGCTCAAACTCTTGTCTATTGAGTTGCTGATGCTATCTGACCATCTCATCCTCTGCCACCCTCTTCTCCTTTTGCCTTCGATCTTTCCCAGCATCAGGGTCTTTTCCAATGAGTGTGCTCTTCGTATCAAGTGGCCAAAGTATTGGAGCTTCAGTTTCAGCTTCAGCATTAGTCCTTCCAATGAATATTCAGGGTTGATTTCCTTTCAGAATGACTGGTTTGATCTCCTTGCAGTCCAGGACACTCAAGAGTCTTCTCCAATACCACAGTTCAAAGCATCAGTTCTTTAGTACTCAGCCTTCTTTATGGTCCAGCTCTCATACATTTGTACATGACTACTAGAAAAACCATAGCTTTGACTATATAGACATTTGTCAGCAAAGTGATGTCTCTGCTTTTTAATATACTGTCTAGGTGAGTCATAGCTTTCCTTCTAGAAGATAACATTGGACAAAATCTTTCTGCTCTTGGGTTAGGCAAAGATTTCTTACATACAACGCTACAATCACAACTCATAAAAGAAAAATACAAATATATTGGACTTAAAATTTAAAAATTCTGCTCTTTGAAGGATATTGTTAAGAGATTTAAAGGATGAACCATGAATTGGGGAAAAAAATATTTGCAAAGCATACATTTAATAAAAGATTCGTGTCAGAAGATAAAGAACTCAAAGAAAGAAGTTGACCTGCAGAAAAGGAGTGAAATTGAGAAGCAAATGAGTCTTGGCAGTGTTCTGGCTTCAACTCTGGGTTGCCCTGAGATACAGCTAGACTGGGGTCTTTCCTACAGTTTGGTTACATGAGTCAATGTGTGTGTGTGTGTCTGTGTGTGTGCACATGCACATGCTCAGTTGTGTCCAACTGAAGTGACTTGGCACACACAAAGCACTCCTCTAGCTCTGAGAGGCGTGTGAATGCCTGCTCAGTCGTGTCTGACTCTTTGTGACCCCATCGACTCTAGCCCACCAGCCTCTGCTGTCCATGGAATTCTCCAGGAAAGAATAGTGGAGTGGGTTACCATTTCTTCCTCCAGGGGATCATCCTGACCCACGGATCAAAACTTCCTCTCTTGTATCTCCTAAATCGGCAGTCAGATTCTTTACCACTAGTGCCACTTGGAAAGCCCTGACATGAGTCAATAGGTTATCCTTTTTGTCTAAGTAGGTTTGAGTAAGTTTCTCATTCCTTGCAACCAAAATTTCATCTTTAATATCATTTAGAGGAATGGAAATATGAGAGAGGAAGCAGAAGAAAGAATATAAGAATGATGTTCTGTAAGAGTAACTGTTGACACAAATGATTCATTGTGCTCACAAGGAACTCGTGGTATAGGGCCATGTACATGGCCATGAGTTCACATCTTACTATTTACTGAAAAATTTAAAGCACACATTTCAATTCAAGAAATCGACCTGGTTGCCCAGGGGTTAGGACTCTGCACTTCTACTGCAGGGGACACAGGTTCCATCCCTGGCTGGAGACCTAAAGTGTTGCCAATAAATAGCATAAAGAAAAAGGAAAAAAATTGACTGCTAGATATCTATCCTAGAAGAATACTGGCACCTGTGCACAAGAGGAAATGTATAAGGGTATTCACCACAACTTCACTGTAATAACCAACAATTACAAACAACTAAATTGTCCATCAGAAGAAGAATATTAAATGATCCATTATAGATCCACATCATGGATTACCTGGCAGCAGCTTAAAAGAACAAGATAAATCCATAATGTACTGCCGTGGAAAAGAGCTCTAAGACAAGTTGTTATGTGACACAAGCAAATTGCATTCTTTAGCATGTTTAAAACATAAAACATACAAAGCAAACCTCTATATTTCTATAGATGGATATACATGTAGGCAAATGTATAGAAGAGAACCAGAAAGTTTCACTGTCAACTGAGGTGATGGGACCTCACTCCAGTACTCTTGCCTGGAAAATCCCATGGATGGAAGAGCCTGGTAGGCTGCAGTCCATGGGGTCACTAAGAGTCAGACGTGACAGAACGAATTCCTTTTCACTTTTCACTTTCATGTGTTGGAGAAGGAAATGGTAACCCACTCCAGTGTTCTTGCCTGGAGAATCTCACGGACAGGGGAGCCTGGTGGGCTGCCATCTATGGGGTCGCACAGAGTTAGACACGACTAAAGTGACTTAGCAACAGCAAAAGGAGACTTTTAGTTTGCCTTTTTAAACACAATTCCAGTTTTGTTTAAAAGTATTTATCAGCTTGCCTGTTTTGTTTGAAGTTTTTACACATGAATAAATTCACTGCTGCTGCTTTTAATTAAAACAAATGAAAGTTTTACTGTGCATAGTGTACTAGCTATTATGTAAAATAGGTAAGGTCCATACCAAGTGGAAAAGGCTAAATATGCACAATTTTAGAGTCCCTATATGAGGGGCCTGTGTATCTAACATCCAATAATAAAATGAACAAATAGTACTAAGAAAGAAAATCTTTCAAAAGGTCAATTATGATAGACTATAAGTAACATGAAATGTTTTAAATTTATGAAAGGAGTATCTGACTTTCTAATGGATTGTTTTTAAGACATTCAACTACAGGTTTCTTGTTGTAAACAGTGCATTTCCCCATGGGAAAAAAGTTTAGATTTTCTAGTTAAGTCACAAAACCTTCTGTATTAGTGTTCTTTGAAAGGAAGCATGGGGAAACTCTGGAAATGAAGGCCAAAATGTATTGACTATCAGGAAGAGGCTCACAGAATCTAAGGATCCACGAAACATCAGTCCTCAGGAAGAACAAGAACCAAGACAGCTCTCAGATCTAGGCTACTGGTACCCAGCTGAGCCATCAGGCTTCCCTGCAAATCAGAGTCTTGCACCACATGATACAAATAGACCAAAGCAATGGCAAGTCCTCGAGTCTCTTCCAGCCTCCCATATACCCAGCAAGGCCCATTCAGGTCTTGAGAATTTCGAGCTTCTGAAGACTTTCTGAGTTGACATTCTAGCTGTGTTACTTACCTACCATATGACCCTGAACAAGTTACTTAACCATCATTATCCAGGAGTTGGTGATGGACAGGGAGGCCCGGCGTGCTGCAATTCATGGGGTCACAAAGAGTCAGACACGACTGAATGAATGAACTGAACTGAACTGGACTGATCCTCATCTAGGGGCTTCCCTGCTGGCTCAGATAGTAAAGAATCTGCCTGCAATGTAGGAGACCTGGGTTTGATCCCTGGGTCAGGAAGATGCCCTGGAGAAGGGAATGGCAACCCACTCCAGTATTCTTGCCTGGAGAATATCACAGACAAAGGAACCTGGGGGGCTACAGTCCATGGGGTTGCAAAGAGTCAGACACATCTGAGTGGCTAACACTTCACACTTCACATCCTCATCTATAAAAACTGTACCTAGCTCCTAGAATTCTTGAGAGGATTAACTTATAAAATGCACCTAAAATTATTAATCTAGAGTATGTATTCAGTTAGCACTGGCTATTACTACTTCCTATTCATAAACAGAAATATATCAAAATGTTAAGTACTCTTAACAGTGGATGTATGAAGGGTTCTTCTCTCTTTTATCAAGTTTCTCTAATGAAAGTGTTTTATTCTAACTGTAAAAAGAAATATTTTAAATCTGCATTGTAATAATCTAATGATTAGAATTATAGTAGGATCTGCTATTCAAAATAGATACTTTTATGATCAATCAACAATATTTGGATGTCTTTACAAGAGTTTAAGAACAACAGTGTGAAATTTTATCCATGGAAATTAGTAAACTTTTTGCCTCCAAAGAAAAAGATAACACAGTTCTTTAATTAGACCTGTCTTAGTTCAACAGACTCAAGTGAATTTCTTGTTCATTTGTATATCTCCTTGTTTGGCTCTCTTTTCATACAGTCATTATTTGTGATGGTTCTGTCTTGGTCTTGAACAAATAAACAGCAGAATATTTAAAAATACTGGACTGTCTGTCCTGGCAAGAAATTCATCCCAAATGACTGAAACCAAAAGGTCACAAGATGTTTCCCTTCATTTTGTCATTTGATCTTAGATATGCTGCTCTCCAAACACAAGCTACAATAAGTAGCTATTTAGAGACAAGACAGCCCAAATCTATCATTTAAAAGAGGAAATAAGTGGTGAGGACATTGCATTCTTAAACTAGAACTTCTGAACTGAAAACTTTTTGTTTGTTTAGAATAATTCCCCACGACAAGGAATCAGTGAGAGAACAATCTCCAGTCAGTGGTGGCAAATACTGTAAGCTGGCTCCCTGACCAGCCATTTCACCACCTTTCCATCCAGCCTTCCCTACTAGGATGCTGACTGGGAAGAAAGATGCTTCTTTCCTGTACTTAGCCAATGGAAGCTGGGTGGCCGTGCAATCCAATTCTGGCCAATGCAGTGTAAACAGAACCTCTGCTTAAGGTTTTTAGAAAAGTTTTTTAAAGAACTGGGCTGACAACTTCCCTTTCACTTTGCCCTTCCTTCTTCTCCCTTCTTCCCCCTTGCAAATAACACGGTGTCTGAAGTGAAGCTATCTTTCAACCATGAAAATGAGAGCCACGTGAAGGCACTGCTAAGCCGCCACCCTGATCTGGAAGCTTGCCCCCAGATATACTGTTGTTTGAGGCAAATAAACCCCTTAAATGATTAAGCCTCTCTTCCTTGCATTTTTGGTTGCTTGCAGGCAAACACATTTACATCTGATCAAATATAATATACCAAGGAAAATAAATTACTCTCTGACATTAGTAACTTATTTTTTGAGAGACTATAAAGGACCTAAGAAAGATGTTTTATCAAATTACACTAGAATAATGCCTGAGAAACTTGATTAACATGATGTACAATGTGAATTTTGCATTCCTGAGCTTATCATTAACTTAGTGGGAAAAAAAAGTAAAGTTAACATTTTTAAAAAATTTCATTTTCATGGAGAATATATAAAGAGAGTATCAGTGAAATACTGGCATGTGAATTGCAATACAGTCTCTGTAGTTGTATATTCCTAAAGAAATTAAAAACATTCTTCACTATTAAGTTGAAATACCACAACATAACAATTACATTACATTTCTATTCTAGGGCTGGGGTAGGGTAGGTGAAGTAAGAAAACTGAGATAACTCTCGGAACCAAATAGAGTTACCAAATAGAGCTCAACCACTCCCTTCCCCAAACCTTTGCCCTTGAGGTGATGTGAATTTTGAAGACAGCTAGCTCTTGGTTATTTGTCTAATTTTTTAAATCAAAATGACATCATTGGACCTTAAACTGGAGAAAGTTTTTCCTATCTAGATTAGGTCAATCTCTTCAAAAGGAAAGAGGCTTATGAGATAGAAAGGTTTAGTTGCCATGAAAGTCTCTGAGTCCACATATAGGGTATATACTTGGAGACATCTGGAGATCTACAAGATTAGCGCTCTCACCCCCTTGGGATGAGTATGGGGTTGGTCATTACATGCATACTTTTAAGTACAGAGTTCCATTGGAGTTAGTCAAGGGTGACCATGAGGAAAAAAATAAGTGGAGGAAAAAATGACCTTGCAAATCCACCCACCACCTCCCCAAACCATCTCCCATTTGATCCAGAGCTGCTGTGCTTTAGGTTTTTCTATTTAAGGTGTTTTGGAGTAAGTTTTCATTTGTAGCAAGTTTATATTGCTTAAAAAAATAACTGGGTTAAGATATATCCTAATGCCTATTTACAGATACAAACAGATTACTTGGGAGTACGTGCGTTCTACGTCGCTTCAGTCATGTCTGACTCTTTGTGACTCTATGGACTGTAGCCTGCCAGGCTCCTCTGTCCATGGGATTCTCCAGGCAAGAATATTGGACTGGGTTGCCATGCCCTCCTCCAAGGGATCTTCCTGACCTGGTGATTGAACCACATTTCCTGCAGCTCCTCATTGCAGGTGGATTCTTTACCACCGGGCCTTGGGGGAAGCCCATATTACTTGGGAGAGGTAACATTAATTCATCAGTATCCCCATACACATTAAAATTTAGCTGAGCTAGTGAATTAGAGCAGCGGACCATCTTGGAACTATTTATTTGACTCTCAGGTTGCCAGTTCTTCAATTATTAATACATTAATTAAAAAAAAACTAGTGCAATCCGTGAACCTATATTTACACCCCAACAAGTGTCTCATCAATTAGTCACTTAATAGTTTCACAAATGTGGGCAAGTTAACCTCTGTGGTCTGTTACAATGGAGCTACCACCTAACCAGTTATATGAACATTTGTGAAGCAGCTAGAAGCACAGAAAACCTCTGATCTCAGGTATCCTGCATAACTAGTACTGTCAACTTCTGGAGCGATGGAATAATCATCAGATTTTTTTTTCCAGATTCTGCATTTAACTCTGTTGAAGTTTTCTGGACCTCTCTCAACTCTTACTGCTATACTTAGAACAGCTATTTTGGGGAAAATATATTTTTTTAATTCCCAAATCTAAGCCTTCAGCCAGTTTTTATTGCTATCCTGCCTGATCATTGCACAGGGACTCTAGAGAAATAGGACACTGAGCTCTTTCGAGGGAAATGCACATTTGTTATTCTTCTGAATAGACTTTCTGCCTGAGATTTATCTCCTACTCTGTGAGCTGGGCCAGACAAGATAGAAACCACAAATATGTCTTCCCCTTAGGCCCAGAGCAGAGCCAGACCAGCTTTTCTCGTAAGCTCAGAGCTCTGAGAGTGAAGTCATGGACTGGGAAGAAAGCAAACCCTCTTCAATTTCCACAGAGGGAGAGGGAAGATGACTCAGCACAGGAGAAGGAGTATGTGGATGCCTTTGTTCCTCCAGAACGGCAGCCCCATTGTGCTCCTCTCACTTTGATGTGTCCATTATGCAGGCTAGAGCGTGATGCTAGACTAGGGTGGGGGACCTCTGGTCAACAAGCCCTTTCAAGGCCAGCTCTAGTCTCAGCTCCCTGAGAACCACAGTTCAGGTTCACCCTTCCCTCCCAGGAAGCCTCTTACCACTTACTATTTGTAGTCACAGCTCTTTTAGGGCAACTTTTATTTTTATAAATAACTTTTCTCCTTACGTAGATTATACGTGCTTTGAGGGGACAGGATGGAAAGCTTAGTAGCAGATTATAAAGACCACGGGCACTAGGGGACTTGTGGTCTGGTGGACTAGGTGGTCCAGTGGGAAAGGCTCTGTGCTTCCACTGCAGGGGCCGTAGGTTTGATTCCTGTTTGGGAAACTAAGATCCCTGCCTGCTTCATGGTGCAGCCAAAAAATTAAATTAAAAAATAAAAGACAACAAGTACTAGTTAAATGTTTATAATTGATAATTAAGGAAGGATAAGTACTTGCTAAAAAGACATACCTTTGCCTGGATTAGATGGAATTTGGAAGCTCTCTACTAAATCAAGAAATGTCCAAACAGAATGTCTGGAGGCCTCACCAAATTAGGAAAGTGAGTCTGGAAGCACTAGGACAATGAGGCACCACCAGAAGAGGAGGTGGATTTGGAGGCAAGGGGTAAGGTCAGCATTGCAGACACAGCAGGGATGACCACAAACAGAAACTCCAACCAGGAGGGACCAATGTGTCAACTGGAGTCCAAGCCTGGGGAGCATTTAGTGGTTAGAGTCACATCTGAACCATTCCTCAGGGCCTCTTATGTGGCACTGGGGGATACCCACTGCAGGACTCTGGACCACTGCGATTTGTCTAGTGCAGAGCATATGGAATGCGTGTTTGTTTATCTCTACATAAAACTTGGTTTTACTACACTGCAATTATTGAACTTGCAAGTGGAGTTCATGCCAATTTACCACACTATCAAATGGACAATTTTCTCCCATTTTGGCTCATCCCAAAGAATATGATTTTGGAGTAAAAAACCCTGACATTTAAACTTTCTGAGCCTACTTCCCTCTTTTCTGAAATGAAAATATTTTTCACCTTAACAAATTTTTGCTTCTAACGCCTTACCAGGCATATACTAGACACTTCATGAATATTAGTTTCCTTCCTTTCTTTATGCCATAAGTGTATCTGGCAAGATGATTACCACCCAAGACATTAGTGCATGTTTAAGCTATAATAAATGTTTCCTGTAAGAAAGCAAAGGAAATAGCCTGAACTTTCAGAATCACTGAAAAAAACCCAAGAAGGCATTTAATTACTTCAGTCTTGCTCTTCTCCTTAAGCAGATGACCTACTATAAAAAGCAAACTATCTTTCAATTAGCTCATTTTGTTTTACGATGTGTTCAGTTTTCATAAAATCAACTCCAGGAATTACTTTACTTTCTTCTAAGAAGGAAATAATCTTTCAAGGAGCATTTATTCTTTTTACTACCTTCTCCTGCACTATGATCCCTTTATATCATGCATAATTTGAATTTTAAATGCTTTTTATTTTTTTAATATATATTTATTGATTTATTTGGCTGCACTGAGTCTTAGTTGTGACATGCACAATCTTTAGTTGCAGTATGTAAACTCTTACATGTGACATATGGGATCTAGTTCCCTGACCAGGGATCGAACCCAGGCCCTTGCATTGGGAGCACAGAGTCTTAGCCACTGGACCACCAGGAAGCCCCCTTAGATGCTTTTTAAAAGCAATTTAAAATGGTATTTTCACTGGCTGATATTTGTAAACTTGAAAGTTAGTAGATTTTGCCTATATTGATACATATTTCCAAATACCCTTTTAGATATTCTTCAAAGGTCTCTTAGCACATCAAAAGGATATGTAAGTGATTTTTAAAACAAACCTGAGAAAATCCACAATCAACTATTTGTATTAGTCCTGAAAAAAACAAACATAAACTCATCACTTTCCTATATATAATATGATCACCTTTTTGGTACAGTTAACACATGGATGAAATTAATTGTAAATACATCATTATATTAAGAAAGAAAACATCTATTCAAGTAAAAGTTACTACTTACTGATCAGTAACAACCATTAGCAAATAAGAAAGCAATGTACTTCAAGTAATAAGTATTTATCAAGCATACCTTATGTGCCCAGCACCACGCTAGGTCCTACAAACCTGGCTGTTTATAAGACTCCTTGTTGTCTTACTAGTTATATTGTATATTTAAGGATACATCAAATAACAGAATCATGTACATTTTTTTTTACTGCATTAAAACACAAAATTAAATCAATATATCCTAAAATATTAACTTAATCTTAGAAATAAACCAACAAAACTAGAGGTTTGAGCCAAAATGGAAACTCAGCTGTAACAGCTACTGGATTTATAGCCATTAAGCTATCTGGAAACTATTCTCTTCCTTTAAAATCCAAACTAGCTATAGAAAACCCTCTCACTCCCACAGGGTATATTAGCAATAGAAACTGAGATCAGAGGGTTGGAGAAGCAGAGACAGAATTCATACAAAGTGAAGCCATATGTACTAGATTGGATTATTGTTCTCAATTCCTCCCTCCATCCCTCAGCCATGTAAACCTACAGCACACTCGAGTGCATCAGTGTATTTCCTCACTCTATTGACGTTGTGCCATGTAATTTGCTCTGGTCAATGGGATGTCAGTGAACATGACATGCACAAATGATCTAAATGTCCCTGCATTCTTTGGCTCAGTCTTTAGCACTCCTATGATTACCATGAAGAGGCGTGTGTCAGTTAGCTGCTCAGCATCAGTGTGAGCCCCAGAGTAAGATACCCAGGCTGTCCTACACTTGACCTAAAGCCAAGAGCCAAGACAAAGTGAACTGTGACCTAAACCAGAGCTGCCTCTGCCAACCTGCAGGCCTGTGAGAAAGAATATAAATGCTTCCCGTTAGAAGCCAGTGTTTTTGAGATCTTTGCAGGATTTTTAGAGCAATAACTAACGCACCATTGCTGGATAAAATAAGTAGCACAAATACAGCAGTATGAGAAGTAGTATGAGGGCTTCATGCAATTGTAGACAATTGTGCAATTAGTATAAAACACCTAACAGAAGTAATAGACCACACCAATGATGGGAATCATGGGACGTAAGTGGGAGTCAATGCAAGGTGCATAAAAAGGGCCACAAATTAACTAAGCAAGTCTGGACATCATGGGCTTGCCTGCTTACCAAGACCTGGCATGTTCTAATGGCCAGTTGACAAAAACACCACAGTTGAATTTGTCTCTTGTTAAAAACACAAAGCTTTACTTTCCATTCATGGTTTAAAATATTTTTATAGATCAAAGACTTTGACTTAAGTAATTTAATAAAATGAAACTTGAATTTGTTATCAATATAATTTGAAAGGCAAGCACAATGATATTCTTCTTTGACTTAGTGACTAAGAAAAGTAAAGAGGCTGACTTACTGTGTAAATTATATATCTGTCCCAAGAGGAGATTGAATGCTGTCACAGTAAGCTCTGTGAATAAAAATTTTGCAATAGTTCAAATAGAGAAAAGCAATGAAGAAATGATTCACTGCATAGCACACACCTTCTGTGCAGGACACAAAGGCAGGCAGAACTCCCACAAGATGTTAGCCACCACCACGTCCAGACTGAGAAATGAAATTTAGTCTCAGTAAAACGAGGTCTATAACACTGCTGATTTGAAATTCTCCAGTTTGGTAATTAAGTTAGCATCTAATTTAAAATTTTGTTTTTGTTTTATAGTTATAATAAACACTTGAGGTAAAAGATTTTGCCTCGGTTAGTATCCTGTTGTTGTGGGTAACAGAGAACTCAAACGCAAACTCACTTAACTAGGAAAGAAAATTTATTTATTCATGTAGCAGAAAAGCCTTTGGGGTTGTTTCGTGTCATGAGTGGCTTGATCCAGGGACTCCAAAAATGTAATCAAAATTCAGTTTCTCTTCATTTCTTGGCTCAGCCTTCTGCTGTGTCAGCTTCATTCTTAAGATTCATGTGGTAGCCTCTGGCATCTCCAGGCTTACAATCATGTCCTTATTGCTAGGAGTTTCTGTGGAAAGAGAAAGGAGACCCCATACAACTGCAGTATTCACTCTGGTTGAACCAATCACTAGAGCCAAGGCCATATCTCCTGTAGCACAACCTGAAGCAGACAGACTGACAGTTTCCGATGGCAAGTGGAGGTGGGGAGAAGTTTCCCCGAATAAAATCAGGGGTCCATTAGCAAAATAAGGGGTGACTTCGGGTGGACAAGGAACACCAAGCATCCTCTGTAGCAGGAGTTGGCCTATGTACTAAGTATGTCCCACTGCCTGCTTTTATACAGCCACTGGCAGAGAACAGTTGGTTTCTACATTTTTGAATAGTTGGAGGAAAAAAAATCAAAAAGAGACTATTTCATGAAATGTGAAAGTTACCTGAGATTCAAATTTCACTGTCACCAAATATTGGAAGAGAGCCACATGCGTTCATTTTATGTGCTGTCTACAACTGCTTTCACGCTATAGTAGTCAGGACAGAAATGACATGGCCCTCAAAGTCTAAAATATTTACTCTCTGAGCCTGAAAGGAAAACTTTACCAACTCTTGCTTTATAGGTTTATCCCCATAGGTTGATTCTAATACATTGTAAATTAGCATTAGTGTTAAAACGATATGTCAGGACTGAGGATCTTTAGCTACACATGTCCTTTTAAAGTAGATCAGTCTTGAGTTTGAGAACCTCAGTTTCATCTACAGGATACTGAATAGCAAAGATGTAACAACAATCGGAATTTCAGTTAAACAGAGAACATTGAATAGACACTGCCCATAAAGTGAGGATTCTGATAATGACAAGCAGATTTTTTAATGCCCCTGTGACATCATTTCCAGATGTTTGTCCCCTTGGACAGACGGTGCTGTGCAGGAGACTTGAATCACATCAACTGAGACATTTTGTGCATCAGGGAGGAAGAGTATGGACACTTGGAAGCTAAGCATTAAATGGTTTGAGACATGCCAGTTACATGTCTCCTATATCCAGTGTCACTTCAAAGGAAATCGCCATCATCTCCCCTCACTACCCAGTTCTAAGCCCTTCACCCACAGGTGGCCAACCCATAGCCAAGGCAATGGCCTAGGAATATTAAAAACCCTCAAAGATGAGCTGGGTTATTAGTTTCCTGTAATTGCCATGACAAATTATCTCAAGCTGGATGACTTAAAACAGAAATGTATTTTCTCACAATTCTAGAGGCCGGAAGTCTGAAATTAAGGTGTTGGCAGGGTTGGTTTTTTTGAAAACTCCGAGGGAGAAACTATTCCATGCTTCTCTCCCAGCTTCAGATGGCTGATGATTCCTGGCATTCCTTGGCATGTGGACACCATCTAATCTCTGCCTCCATCTTCATAGGCCTTTACCCTCTCTGTGACCCTATTTCTTCCCCTTCATTGGCTCTCATAAGGATGCTCATGATTGGATTAGGGTTCACCTTATTCTAGGATGATTTCATCTCAATCAGTCAGTTCAGTCGCTCAGTCCTGTACAACTCTTTGCAACCCCATGAATCGCAGCACGCCAGGCCTCCCTGTCCATCACCAACTCCCACAGTTCACTCAAACTCATGTCCATCGAGTTGGTGATGTCATCCAGCCATCTCATCCTCTGTCGTCCCCTTCTCCTCCTGCCCCCAATCCCTCCCAGCATCAAAGTCTTTTCCAATGAGTCAACTCTTCGCGTGAGGTGGCCAAAGTACTGGAGTTTCAGCTTTAGCATCATGCCTTCCAAAGAAATCCTAGGGCTGATCTTCTTCAGAATGGACTGGTTGGATCTCCTTGCAGTCCAAGGGACTCGCAAGAGTCTTCTCCAACACCACAGTTCAAAAGCATCAATTCTTCGGCATTCAGCTTTCTTCACAGTCCAACTCTCACATCCATACATGACCACTGGAAAAACCATAGCCTTGACTAGACGGACCTTTGTTGGCAAAGTAATGTCTCTGCTTTTCAATATGCTATCTAGGCTGGTCATAACTTTTCTTCCAAGGAGTAAGTGTCTTTTAATTTCATGGCTGCAATCACCATCTGCAGTGATTTTGGAGCCCC
>SJYV01056328.1:846949-860160 GCA_006410875.1 Neotragus pygmaeus
TCTATCAGATCTAGTCCCTTAAATCTATTTCTCACTTCCACTGTATAGTCATAAGGGATTTGATTTAGGTCATACTTGAATGGTCTAGTGGTTTTCCCCACTTTCTTCAATTTAAATCTGAATTTGGCAATAAGGAGTTCATGACCTGAGCCCCAGTCAGCTCCTGGTCTTGTTTTTGCTGACTGTATAGAGCTTCTCCATCTTTGGCTGCAAAGAATATAATCAATCTGATTTTGGTGTTGACCATCTGGTGATGTCCATGTGTAGAGTCTTCTCTTGTGTTGTTGGAAGAGGGTGTTTCCTATGACCAGTGCATTCTGTTGGTAAAACTCTATTAGCCTTTGCCCTGCTTCATTCCGTATTCCAAGGCCAAATTTGCCTGTTACTCCAGGTGTTTCTTGACTTCCTACTTTTGCAATCCATTCCACTATAATGAAAAGGACATCTTTTTGGGGTGTTAATTCTAGAAAGTCGTGTAGGTCTTCATAGACCCGTTCAACTTCAGCTTCTTCAGTGTTAACTGGTTGGGGCATAGGCTTGGATTACCATGATATTGAATGGTTTGCCTTGGAAACGAACAGAGATCATTCTGTCGTTTTTGAGATTGCATCCAAGTACTGCATTTCAGTACTGCATTCAACTCTTCTGTTGACCATGATGGCTACTCATCTCAATATCCATGCCTTAATCACATCTTCAAAAGCTCTTATCTCAAAGAAGGTCACATTCTGAGGTTCTGAGTGGACATGAATTCAGGGGGACACTACTCAACCAGTACATCCAGATGAAATAAAATCACAAATTTGAAATGGGAGAATAGAGATGAGGCAACTAATATTGGGAGCTGAAGTTTCAAAGATGTCTTAGAAGGAAACAAGGGCAAACCAAACTTGCGAGCAAGCAGAGGCAGTAAAAAAATCCAAAAGTATAGATACAGCAAAGGCTATGAGGAAGAGAAGAGGTACATAGAAGACTGTAGGCAAGCCAGATGGTAGCAGAAAGAGAAGCAAAAAGACACTAAGAGAAGCAGAGATCAAGTCTATTAGAGTCATATTAACAACCAGGGCACTTAAAACTCTGTGTGACCACATGTCACTGTGTCTGTACTGCCTTGGGCATGTTCCAGAATCTGAAGATATCTATTGGTCTTAAGTCCTTTTGAGATTCTAGCTCTCTTTTCATCAATTACATTTTTATAATCATCACCATTGCTAAACTTTGCTGAAAGATGTCCCTTTTCTTGTCACCTAAAGAGCTTAATATCTTGAGTATATTTAAGATAACTACTGAGTAAAATTTATGTGGTACATGTTCATAGTGAGGTCCCAGTAAATCTAGTTAATCTTATCCCTTTATTTATTAATTTATTTAATTTATTAAAAATTCTTGAGTTAAAGAGCTCCCTAGATAATTATAAAAGATATCTGAGTCAAATTTACACAGCTGTTAACTGTGGCCAAAACATGATTATCAGCAGTCGTCATGGCATGTGGATTAGTCAACATTTACTAGTCAACTTTTACTAGTAACAATCCCCAAATCACAGCGACTTAGATAATAAAAGATATGATCATTGTTTATCAGTCATGGGTTTATGGCAATTATTTTTCTGCCACAAGTTTCTTCTTTAATATTCTCATAGCAAAGGGAGCAGAGAGGGTTGGCAAAAACACACAATGGTGATCAACACTTTTATTTAGACATAGTGTAAGTTATATCTGCTCACACTGAATTTCAGGGAATTTAAACTTGGAACAAAGAGCTTTGGTTCAGCCTGGTGGCAATAATGAATATGGAACATGTAAACACAAAAGACATGGATGTTCATTTCCTACTCACCCTGCATTTGTGAATCAAACAAAAGTATACAGAAGCTGGAAATGAAGGAGATGTACAGAAAACAGCAGATATGGAGAGAGTACCTAATGAGATTTCAAGTACTTGACTTCAGATACATTTGATATCAGCTGCATTGTCACGCTTGGTTCCCATGAATTATATCAACCCATGTCTTGGAAACCTTTTGTGTACATTTCCAATCACATCTGACTGTGATACAACTGGTTTCACACAGGCTTCCACTCTTTTTTTTTTTTTTTTTTTTAGCATCTCACTTGAGAGAGGACACACACTCTCGTTTCCTGTGCAGGGTTTCTCTGGACCGTTGGTACAGGGCAATGTGGGAGCCCGCTGGGACTGACACAACACACCCAGAAGTACAAACCAGCAGTGAGAGGCAATGCTTCTCTTCTCACCTAGTCCCTGTGACAGAGGTCTGCAGAAGGTCTCAGCAGGAACAAGTACCAATCAATCATCTAATAATGCAGCCTTTCTCTCCTTCCCTGGTTCACTTTCTTTCATCCCTCCTTTCTGCTTCCTTGAATCACATCCCAAATAAACTACTTGCATGTAACTCTAGACCCAGGCTCTGCTTTGGGGGAAACCCAGAATAAACAAGTTGATACCAGAAGTAGCCATTGAAAGAAAGCCCTCAAGACAAGATTCTAAACCTGGATCACCCACTGGTCATGCAGCAAGAAGAACCTCATTGTTGGTAGTATGTGAGATAGTTATAATCTCTGGCAACAATGGCTTCATAAACTGTAATTGTCCCTGTTGGATTGGAATGTGGTGGAAGTGGAAGGCATAGCCTGGGTTATGGGTAATTTGGGACTGGAACAGATGGCAATAGTAATTACAAAAATTATAGAATGGTTTGGCTTCTGTTAACTTCTTTTAAAGTCTTGATAAAAAAAAAACATATTCATGTAATTCAAATATAATGCAAAGTCCATTATAAAAATAAAAAGTCTTCCGGGTCAGAGTCTTTTCCATAATTGGTGCTGGATCTACTAGACAGACATCCATAAGGAAAAGGTGAATTTTGACCTCTTACTTCACACTATATTCCAAAAGTAATTCTAGGTGGATCGTGGACCTAAATGTAAATATTAAAACAATGAGGTTTTAAGCACCAGGAATTCTACTCAATGTTCTGTAATGACCTAAATGGGAAAAGAATCTAAAAAAGAGTGGACATATGTATATCTATAACTGATTCACCTTGCTGTACACCTGAAACTAAAACAATGTTGTAAACAACTATACTCCAATAAAAAAAATTAAGAAAAAAAACAATAAAGCTTTTAGAAGAAAATAAAGGAGAACATATTCATGGCCCTGGATTTAAAAAGAACTCAGAGAGCGTTAACTATATGAGACGATTGATAAATTGGACTTCATTAAAACAAAGAACTTCTGTTCATCAAGATACCATTAAGAGTTTTTTAGAAGGCAAGCCAAGGAGTATGTATTCAACAAAGTATGTAGATTCAGAAACATAAAGGATTCTTACAAATCAATAAGAAAAAAAAATAAACTCATATAGCTGGATTTTTTTAAAACTGCCTCCATTTGGTATATATGCACAATGGAATACCACTCAGTTGTAAAAAAGCATGAAATAATGTCATGTGCAACAACATGATGGACCTAGAGATTATCACGCTAAGTAAGTCAGAAAAATGACAGAGACTATATGATGTCATTTATATGTGGAATCCAAAATATGACACAGTGAACTTATGTGTGGAACAGGAACAGACACATAGACATAGAGAATAAACATGGCTACTGAAGGGGAAGGGAAGTAGGGGAGGGATAAATTAGGAGTTTGGGATTAGAAGATTACCAGCTACTATATGTAAAATAGGTAAACAACAAGGTCCTGCTATTTACAAGGAACTAGATTCAATATCCCATAATAAGCCATAATGGAAAAGAATATGAAAAAGACTATATATACGTATGTATACTGAATCACTGTGCTATACATGAGAAGCTATGGAAACTAACACAACTATACCTCAATTGAAAGAAATCTGTCTCCAAAACACTTTTTACAAGGGTAAACAAATGGCAAAAAGCATATATAAGGATGATTAATGTCATTATTCATCAAGGAAATGCACATTAAAAGCCTACAATTTAATACAACTACACTCCCACAAGAATGACTTAAAAGAAAAGAACTGTTGGTATGAAGTAAATATCTGGTAAGGGTGTGCAGCAACTGGAATTTGTTACTGGTGGGGCATTTAAATCAGTACAACCACTTTGGGAAACTGCTTGGCACTATATAACTAAAGTTATATGTACATATGGTCCAAAAACTAAGCAATTCTACTCTGGGAAAATTGTACTCCCAAAAGAATTGAACATTCATGTTCACCAAGAGTCATATGAAAGAATGTACATAGCAGTTTTATCATAATAACACAAACTGGAAATAACCCAAATATCCATCAATAGAGTATGGATAAATGAACTATGTTGACTATGGAATGCCAAACAGCAATGAACAAGAGCAACTGCTTCCCACAACAACATGAATACACCTCACAGACACAATGATGAACTGAAGTGCAAACCACAAATCCATTTATACAAAGTAGACAAGAAAAATGCACTTGTGATGAGAGAGATCAAACAGTGACAACCTTGTGGGGAAAGTGTTGATTGGGCGGGGTCATGAAGGTGCCTTTTAGGGTGTTGGAGATGGTCTGTATCCTGATTGGGGAGCAGGT
Organism: Neotragus pygmaeus; assembly: GCA_006410875.1. NCBI lineage: Eukaryota > Metazoa > Chordata > Mammalia > Artiodactyla > Bovidae > Neotragus > Neotragus pygmaeus. The sequence continues at coordinate 851,536 of SJYV01056328.1, forward strand.
ATAGGAGTGTATGTAAATGTAAATGTATAGCAAGCTTACCTCTAGTATGTATCTACTTTGTTGTATATAAATTGTACTGGGCTTCCCTGGTAGCTCAACAGTAAAGAATTTGCCTGCCATGCAGGAAGATCCCCTGGAGAAGGGAATGGCTACCCACTCCAGTATTCTTGCCTGGGAAATCCCATGGACAAAGGAGCCTGGTGGGCTACAGTCCATGAGGTTGCAAAGAGTCAGACATGACTTAGCAACTAAGCAACAACCATATAAATTATACCTTGATTTTAAAAAGTAAATAAAAGGAGACAGAGGAAAAAAAAATTTAATGATCCTCATTTCCTATAGCTGTAGGGCAATGTAAGTTTACAAAATCAGGCCCCAGATTTAACAGGAAAGGAGGCAAAACTGCATAGGAGAGTGAAGGCACAACCTCAAAAGTCTTCTATGCCGTCAGGGCCCTGCTAGGGAAAGCTGTACCCTGACATCTGGGATAGTGACATTGGGTGGATACACCAAAATATCTTAAATCCCCTAATTTCCATGAAACTTCTGCCAGAAGCAGAATCCTTTCCCCTTTGCTAGAGAAAAATTCACAATGGCTGGAAGCTTTGCAAAAACCTCACCTGAGTCAGGCCTTTTGTAAGACAATGCTTTGTCTATTTAAGATCTGCCACCACAACCTTCACTGCCTCAGGAATAACAAGGGTTTACTGGGAAAAAAACATTTCCTTCTCTGAGAGGAAATAGCTTATACAGTCAAAACAATCACAGGACCAGAATAATAAGTGCTGGCAAGAAGTGGAAGAACATGTGTGGGAGTGTATCTTGATAGTGGTCAATCAGTGGTGAATCAGTGAGGGCAAAGAATATAAATCTAAATCTGCATAGTGGAGAACTCGTCCACACAGGAGCACTCTCCTGTGTCCTGAGGTTATGCCTCCTGCAAAGGAAATCTGGAGTTATCCTAACATGCTGCTGAGATGGGCTCTTGAATTATGGCCAGCGAGATGTCTTGCTGTAAGCAAGGTCAAGATGCCAGAACTGCTTTTGCTGAATAGTGAACAAGAGGTCATAAAACTCAGGGGGGATGAAAATGTTAAGATAGATTTACCACACTTCTTACAAATGATTTGAGAATCCACTATCTGACCATCCTCCACAGGAAGTCCTAAAAGGACACTTACTTCACTGAAGGGATAAGAAACACATCAAGAAGTGCTCCCTTGCATTGGGAGCACTTCCCTGGTGGTCCAGTAGCTAAAACTCTATGTTCCCAATACTCCTGGCTTCAATCCCTGGTCAGGGAACTAGACCCCACATGCTGCAACTAAGTTTACATGCTGCAAGTAAAAGACCCTGCATGCCACAACTAACACCCAAAAAATTTTATACAAAGGAGAAGTTTGAATTGGGATCTTTGAGAAATTCAATGACACATTTCCTCTACATGTTGAAGAGATGCTGCCTTGAAACGCGCAGAGATGACAGAATTCTAGAACAGCGGGGTCCTGGAATGGCACTTGACAGAGTCAACATGGACATAATTACTCTAATAGACAGCAAGGCTAGGACAGCAAACATAGTGTCTTTACAGAAAGCTGCGGCGATGGTTATAGACTATGACCTTCCTAGGAGCAAGACAGAGGGATACCCACTCACAGTCTTTCTTCAAAAGCCTTTGCAGCCATTCATGATAGAAACGTTACAGTGGAGAAAACAGTCTTTCTACACTTAAAAAAATTAATTAATTACTTTATTTTTGGTTGCACTGGGTCTTTGTTGCTGCACAGGCTTTTTTCTAGTTGCGGAGAGTGGGGGCTCTGCTCTAGCTGCAGTGCGTGGGCTTCTCATTGCGGTGCTTCTTTTGTTGTGGAGCACACGCTCTCTAGGGCTTCAGTGGTTGTGGCTTCCAGACTCCAGAGCACAAGTTCAATAGTTGTGGTGCACAGGCTTAATTGCTTTGTGGCATATGGGATCTTCCTGGATCAGGAATCAGACCTGTGTGTCCTGCATTGGCAGGCAGATTCTCCACTACTAAGCTACCACTAAACCACAAAGGAAGGCCCTCTTCCTAGACTTTGTGAGGACAGTTACATAATAGGGTCTGAACTGACACAGAGTCAAACACAAGATGCCATCATAGACCTCTGCATGGGTAAGGACTTAATGGGTGTCAGGTAATGTCTTTTTGCTTGGCACAAGTCCACTGTTACTATGATCCCCAAAACTCTGCAGAATAGAATAGAATCCTAAAGGTAGGAAAAAACCTATTCTGTGGTTATTTCTCCAGTCCCCAAGAGTGAAGTTTGAATGGACATACTTATCACTTGGCAGAATTTTCACATTTCATGACCTACCATGTAACAGTTAACATGGTAAGAAAGGCTACAAAGAAATCCTTGAAAATGTCCCCCATCGTAGTCAGTCCAGGCACGAAGATAGCAAGCCAAACATATCTCAAGAGGAATTTCGAGAATTCACACAACTCAAATATTTAGAGGATTCAGTGTTGGTTTCCCTGTTTAATTCACCTGTGTGGCACCTGCAAACACCAGATAGATCATGTCAGTTAATGGTGATATTTTAAACTTAACCACTTGCTAGCTCCAACTGAAATTAATGGACCGGATGTAGTTTGTTTAATAGAAATGATCAACACAAGCTCTGGTATACAGTATACAGCTCTTGCCCAACAATAAAGAGGATCCAAAAAATTTACATGAGAAGGACAACAGTACATTTTACTGTCTTGACTAACGGCTTTTAAACACTTCTGCTTTCTTCATAATATTGTCTCCAAATTCCTGATCATCTTGATATTCTCCAGAAAACCAAGCTGGTCCACTATGACATCATGCTAAGTAGACTTGGTGAATAGAAAGTGACAAGTATTCTGGATGCCTTAGTAAGAACCTTGCTTGCCAGAGAGTGGGAGATAAACAGTACAAAGATTCACAGGCTTGCTACTTCAGTGAAACTTTTAGAGGGCCAGTAGTCTGCGATGTCACAGACAGGCCACCTAAGGAATAGAACAAGTTTTTGTCCTTGCATCACCACCACCAAGGGGCACAGAGATTAGGGGTCTCTTTAGATTTTGAAGGCAATATAATACTAAACTTGGGAATACTACCCCAACCCATTTATTAAGCAGTTCAAAAGACTGCAAGCTTTGAGTGGGGCCAAAGGAAGAGAACGTGCATCTACAATTTTAAGTCAATCAAGTCATACGCTAACCAAGAACCAGTGAGATTAAATGTATCCTTCATATTTAAGGATTTAATGATGTTAAGACTCAGGGGCTTCCCTGGCAGTCCAGTGGTTAAGACTCTAAGCTTCCACTACAGAGTGGCAGGTTTGATTCCTGATCAAAGAGTTGAGATACTGCATACTTTGCAGCCAAAAGTAGAAGAAGAAGAAAATTTCTTGGACTGAATAAAAATAGAAATACAACATATAAATTTAAAAAAAATTTTTCTTTTAAGAAGATGTTAAGGATCACTGGAGGACCTCAATAGGAGAGTTGCAACTCAGACCCTAGGATTCTGGTAGAAAGTGAGGTCTTTGGCAGTGGAGAACAACTTGTCATTTGAAAAGTTAGGCCCCAGCAGACTGTCATGAGACATCAAATGACTGTGTGATCTAAGCAACCTACACATCATGAATGAGAGTTTAAAAGACCCATTAAGCCATAAATTCAGATGGATGTAGCAGTAACCCATCATAAAACGTAAGTGGTACATAGCAGATCAGGTCCGGCATGGTCCAGGGCTCAAGTAAATGACATAAACAGGTGGTACAAGCACCCGTACCTCCTACTTTTATTGCACTGGTGCATCACTTTGCACCTATGACCAAATGATGCAGGAGGATAAAACACAGCCTTGGTTGTCAGACATGTTCACTCAGTACGTTGGTGTGAGCCAAAAATGGAATGCGGGTACAGCTAACTCCACCCAGGAGGTGCCCAGAAACATGAGGGCAAAGGGAAATTCTCCCAAAGGAAGAGTTAATTTATGCTAAAGAAATCTAGCATTTTCTTTGATTATGTATATAAACAACAAACCACACTAATATTGATAGCATTTGTGACATTGGGGTGAATAGAAATCATAAATGTTTTCATTATTATTTATGGCTAGTTATTACACATTTAATTCACTAAAAAAGAAGCATTCCTTTTGTAGTCCCATGTATTTTATCTTATGCATTTAAAAACACATTTTGAGATGAGTCTACTGGCTTCACCAGACTGCTACAGAGGTCACAGCACAGAAATGGTTGAGAACCCTGTCCCAAACACACTCAGTGGTGTCTGTGGACATATACCGGCATAATCACACTAACACCATCTATCACAGAAGAGAGCTAGTGGCGAGCTATGTCTTCATCATTAGAAGGAATAAGTTAAATGTTGTAGCTTTATTCTATAGACTACTATAGCTACATATACTATAACATGGGTCTCCCTTGTGGCTCAGCTGGCAGAGAATCCACCTGCAATGTGGGAGACCTGGGTTCGATCCCTGGGTTGGGAAGATCCCCTGGAGAAGGAAAAGGCTACCCACTCCAGCATTCTGGCCTGGAAAATTCCATGAACTGTATAGTCTGTGGCATCACAAAGAGTCAGACACAACTGGGTGACTTTCACTTTCAATATCCAGTATTGTCAAAGGAAGGGGAAATCTAACCTTTCAAACACTATTAGTGGGGAAGAAAAAGGTAATACAAACTGTCTGAAAGGAAATTTGGCATATGTTTAAAATTCCATGAAAATTTGTTCTAAAAACCTACAAATCCTTGCAATAGATACATTTAGAAGTGTATCTTAAGGAAATAATGAAAGGAAAGTACATAGATATTTCGTTACAAAGATGCTTACTGTGGAATTTTTTCTCCTAACAGAAATGTGAAAAAAAGATGATTAGATACCGGCAAAGTAAACTGTAATATCTACATGTTAAAGAATAGGATGGGGCCTTCCATGGTGGTCCAGTGGTTAAGCATTCACCTGCCAATGCAGGGAACACGGGTTCAATCCCTGATCTGGGAAGATCTCACGTGTCACAGAACAACTAAACCCGTCCGCCACGACTACTGAAGCCTGTGCGCCCTGAAGCCTGTGCTCCACAAGACAAGCTACTGCAGCAAAAAGCCCCTGCACTGCAGCTACAGAGCAGCCCCTGTTTGTCACAAGTAGACAAAGCCCTTGTGCAGCAATGAAGATCCAGCACAGCAGCAAAAATAACATAAATTAATTTTTAAAATATAGAATGATGTCACTGAAGTAGTATCAGTAAGATAGGAATACATTTTAAAATAACATAGAAGAAAAACAGAACCTATGTAGTATGAAGCATTTTGTGATCTAACATTTATATGGCAATTTTTCATTATAAGAGTTTCACATTCATGAAGCAAATTTGGAAAACAAAGATCAAAGAACATAAAAGTCACCCCAAATTTCAACCAACCAGATATATTCACTGTTTATTTCTTGGTGGATATTATATTATGGATAAGACTCGAATGTAAACAAATGGAATAAAAACATATTTTTAGGAACCCAAATATCAAATTGAATTACAAATCTAAATGTTCATCCTGTATATAAATAGAATGAATTATGCTATATCTATCTGAACTTCCAAAAGAGCTAATAACTCAGAAATGTTAGGGATACCCATTGGGTAAATTTTCCAAATTCTGATCAGGAAACAAATCTGATTGGAAAGAGGTAGGAAAAATGAATAGGAGCCACCTATAGTTAACATTTGTTCTTTCAACTTTTACCTAAACACCACAGGCCTTAGGTATGAAGGATTTTATGATAAACTGCTGTTTGCACAAGTTAGAATTCAAAGCTTGGCTTCTGGAGACCGTCTACCTCAGGTTAAATCACTGCTCCACTACTTACAGATTCTGTGTTATTGGGCAGTGTATGGCCTCCGTCTCTCAGTTTCCTCTGAATGGAGGAGATCACAGGCCCCACTTACAGGATTATAAAATGAAATGAGATGATAAATATATGCAAAGCACTTAGGATCGTACCTGGCTCGAAAGCACACTATAAATGCTGACTTACTGGCTTTGCAGGCATTGGTGAAGCAACAGAAGCACATTTTTAACAGCAATCTGAAGCCCTTCATATCATGTGCATTGAATAAATGACTCACTAGGAAGCTGCACAAGCTACAGCCTCCCCTTCCCCTTTTTGTTCAGGAAAGCTGTGTAATACCACCGTAAACACTTATGGCCACCATCAGAACTAGAAAAGCTGAGAAAGATTTCGCTGTGAATAGAGCTGGTGTGTGCAGATGCAACATCTAAAAACTAGTACATAGTTTCTTAGAGGGTGAACTCTCCCCTCTCCTCCCTGAATTCTTAGAATCAGATTGTGATACTTATGTGCTCAAGACCCTGCTATAAAGTTGACCCATAAAGATACTTAAGGCTTGGTACCCATCTTCTCAGAACTTAAAATCACTTAAGAGGATGATGTCAAAATACCTAAAAAGATAACTAAGTAATCCCAGCACATTAGTTTCCTAACGTTGCTGTAACATATTTTCACAAACTTAGTAATTTAAACAATACGAATTTATTATCTTACAGTTTGGTAGGTAACAAGTCTTCAGTGGATCTTCAGTTCAGTTCAGTTCAGTCACTCAGTCGTGTCTGACTCTTTGCGACCCCATGAACCGCAGCACGCCTGTCCATTACCAACTCCTGGAATTTACCCAAACTGATGTCCATCAAGTCGGTGATGTCACCCAGCCATCTCATCCTCTGTCGTCCCCTTCTCCTCCTGCCCCCAATCCCTCCCAGCATGAGGGTCTTTTCCAATGAGTCAACTCTTCACATCAGGTGGCCAAAGTATTGGAGTTGCAGCTTTAGCATCAGTCCTTCCAATGAACACCCAGGACTGATCTCTTTTAAGATGGACCGGTTGGATCTCCTTGCAGTCCAAGGGACTCGCAAGAGTCTTCTCCAACACCCCAATTCAAAAGCATCCATTCTTTGGCACTCAGCTTTCTTCACAGTCCAACTCTCACATCCATACATGACCACGTGAAAATCCATAGCCTTGACTAGACAGACCTTTGTTAGCAAAGTAATGTCTCTGCTTTTTAATATGCTATCTAGGTTGGTTGTAACTTTCCTTCCAAGCAGTAAGCATCTTTTAATTTCATGGCTGCAATCACCATCTGCAGTGATTTTGGAGCCCCCCAAAATAAAGTCTGACACTGTTTCCACTGTTTCCTTATCTATTTGCCATGAAGTGATGGGACCAGATGCCACCTTACTGGGCTACAATCAACGTGTCAATACGGCTTGCATTCCTCTTAGACACTCTTGTGGGAGTATTCATATCCTTGTGTTTTCCAGCTCCTAGAAGCTATCCACATTCCCTGGCGCATGACCTCCTTCAAAGCCATCAGTGTCAGGCTGAGTCCTCACACTGCATCTTTCTGGTTCACTCTTCTGCCTCTTCCATTTTTTAAAGGACTATTTTATGATTATACCTGCATAATCCAGGATAATCTGCCTACTTTAAGACCACCTGATTTATAACTTTAGTGCCATCTGCAATCTTAATGCTTCTTTACCATGTAACCTAACATCCTCTCAGGTTCTGGGCATTAGGATGTGGACATCCATCTTTGGGAGGCTGTTATCCTGCATTCTGCTACTAGTAAATGATAATGATCAAGTGAGATAAAGAAATGGCACCTGATAGGATTTCGGTGGAGTTTAAAGTCACTGCAGCTGGGAACAGTCAGTGAAAGCTTAAAGGAAAAGGGAGATCTATTCCGGCCATTTAAGCATAGTTTTAAAAGTGGAGTGGGAGGAGTTCAAATGAGAAAAGGAATAAGAACAAAGTCTTGAAAATGTAAATGAAATGAAAAGGAACCAGGGGACAAAGGACAGAATACTTGGGCTAAAGGAAGAGTCACAAAAGGGGGAAGCAGAGTGGTTGGGAACCAGCTTGACCGGGGTCAAGAGTTGATCCCCTGTGAAAGCAAACTGACCCCAGTGTGCCTTTTAACATGATAATGTATTCACAGATGACCATCAGAATGTCAGTGCTTTTTCATGTAATAACATCTCAATGTAATACCATCAGAAAACCCGTAGTTACAGTTCCTGGACAGATTAAAGTAGGCAGCCAAAACTGTCCCCTCAGATGAACTATGAGAAATGATCAGAATTGGATTTTGTCCGTTTTTAACAGGGCTACTCATAGAAATCAAAACATTGTACTAAGAACAAACGATGCCTGTTAAGATCTCTCATAGTATATCTTTACTCTACAAAGTAACATACAAAAATATTTTTAACTGTGAAAGGGGCTCTTTTTTTCTCCCCATAATGTGGCTAAAGGTAATGTTACAGGTCAGGTTCTCATATCAGGTGCCGCATCAAGCCTGCTCCTTCATTTTGTTTTCACAAAACAAAAATGACATTTTACAAAGTGCATCGTAGCGAAAGGAGTACTGCATATGCTGTAATGTCCAAGTACTTGTGAAATAGACTCTTCCAAAAACCATTGAATGTTTTCAATAGTTCACCTCTAGACTGTTAATTTCAGGAAAATGTATTATGTATACTGGTAAAAAAAAAAAAAAA
>SJYV01056328.1:870645-910244 GCA_006410875.1 Neotragus pygmaeus
ACTGGAGTTTCAGCTTTAGCATCATTCCCTCCAAAGAAATCCCAGGGCTGTTCTCCTTCAGAATGGACTGGTTGGATCTCCTTGCAGTCCAGGGGACTCTCAAGAGTCTTCTCCAACACCACAGTTCAAAAGCATCAATTCTTTGGCACTCAGCTTTCTTCACAGTCCAACTTTCACATCCATACATGACCACTGGAAAAACCATAGCCTTGACTAGATGGAACTTCGTTGGCAAAGTAATGCCTCTGCTTTTGAATATACTATCTAGGTTGGTCATAATTTTTCTTCCAAAGAGTAAGCTTCTTTTAATTTCATGGCTGCAATCACCATCTGCATTGATTTTGGAGCCCCCCCAAAATAAAGTCTGACACTGTTTCCACTGTTTCCCCATCTATTTCACGATACATTTATAAATGATATCAAGATTTAGAATAGCAAAGTATGGGAAAGGGGAGGAAGTCAAGGTTTGATAAGAAACGGTATGAATCTGGGCAATAATGGAGAACAGGGGAGCCTGGCTTGCTGCAGTGCATGGGGCTGTGAAGAGTGGGACATAGAGACTGAACAACAATAACATAAATAAATAAATAAAGTATGCAGAGAAAAAGGAGAACAAAATTTTTGGTAGCTCTGACTGCTAAGTAAGGTCACAAATACAAGATACTGTGACTAAAGTTGTTGTTGTTGTTGTTTTTGCTCTGGAAACCACAACTATTATCTAAGTGTTTTAAAAAGCTGTGCTATGCAGTGCTTTAATAGCATTACAGCTTAAGGGAGCTATCAGGTGCTCTTCTCTTTTTAGAGTTGGTAAAATAAATCCCCAGCCATAGTGCTTGTTATTTGAGAAAAACAGCAAGATCCTGATATCTTCTTTCGGTCTAATGTAGACTTCTCTCCTTCCTGGTCTGAAGCTTACACTATTAGAGGCACACCTTTTGTTTACATAATGCACACAGGTCACTGGCCCAGAGGATACAATTGCACCCAAGGATGGTGAAAACCCTTTCCCTCCTTAGCATGGATTCTCTTGTCAGATCACATCCCCTACTTCTTTCAGGCAGTAACTTAGACTCTAGTGAAAGTCACTCAGTTATGTCCGACTCTTGTGACCCCATGTACTGTAGCCTGCAAGGTTCCTCTGTCCATGGGATTCTCCAGGCAAGAATACTGGAGTGGGTTGCCATATTGGCAAATGAAGAAGATATAGTCTTTTTCCTTTAGGAGCTCATTGTCTAGCAGAAAATAATATACAATTATAATGCAACATGATACATTTTCTACTATAGTTGACAGGGGTTGAAAAGAATAATAAATAGTCAAATATAATAAATAATAAAGATTGAAAAGAATAATAATCAGCATTACCTAGAATGTGGAGAAACAGCACTGAAACATGATTGCTAGAAGTTCAAATTAATAAGTATTCTGGAGGGCATTTTAGTATTACGTATCAAAAGAATTTTGAAAAAGTAAATACCATTTACCTTAGCAGCTCCATAGCTCAGGACTTAACCTAAGGAAATCCTCAGACAAATTTGCAAGGATGTTTATACAAATATCCAGAGAGAGTAGCATTTGTTGTAATAGTGAAAATGCTACAGTTTCCAGTAAGAGGTGGTTGGTGATTAGTTAAATGAATTTTGCTACATCCATACAACAGAATATTATTATCACCATTAAGAATGCTGTGTGAGAGAGAAAGAGAGAGTAGAAAATATGCATTTGATATACTTTTGAGTGAAAAATAGGTTATAAAGCATAATAGATACGATGAAATGGCATATAACTTCTTCCTCTCCAAAACTTATAACCCCTGTCTAATCATGAGAAAAACATCAGATAAATTCCAATAGTAAGGCATCCTGCAATAAACTGATCTAATTCGCAGCTATCAAGGTCATCATAACAAGGAAAGTCCAAGAAACTGTCAAAACCAAGAGGGGCCTAAGTAGTGTGTTAGTCACTCAATCATGTCTGACTCTTTGCAGCCCCATGTACTGCAGCCAACCAAACTCTTCAGTCCATGGAATTCTCCAGGCAAGAATACTGGAGTGGGTTGCCACGCCCTCCTCCAGGGGATCTTCCCGACTCAGTGATCGAATCTTCATCTCTTAGGTCTCCTGCTTTGTCAGGCAGGTTTTTACCACTAACGTCACCTGCGGAACCTATGTATTTTGCATACACACACACACACATATGTTATATATATAAATTGTCTTTCTTATAGTAGCTTCATCTTTCATGCCTAGTTAGCTGCTTCTTTTCCCCCATGCCTACCCCCATGCTCCCAAAGCATTCTATCTCTCCATTCCATCCCTATCTCTCTCTCAGCATTATATTTACAGTGTGGCATTGTAACCACTTGCTTAAAATCCTGCCATCTCCAGTTTGACAGGAATTCTTGTAGATTCTGTTCCCTACTTTACACTATATTCCAGAGAGGTAGAAAATCCTTAATAAACATTTAGTGAGTGAACAACTATATTTCCACATGACAAAGAAGGAAGAAATTGCGAGAGGCAGCAATCCATGGTGGATATGTTTCTATAAGAAGAAAAAGAAGAAACTAAGAACTGAATGATTAGTAGGATGAAAGGAAGGACAGACCTAAAGCTCAGGCAGATGCAGTGAGGGGGGCCTCTTCAGGAAAAATCACTCGACAGTTTTAACTGGAATAACCTGGGGCGCTATCACATCAATCTTAATATACTACTACACATACAATATACAAGTTTTACACGTGTCAATATGGAACAGAATCCAAGATATACTGTGAAGTAAAAAGAGAAAGTGACAGAACAGTGTGTATATCCTAAGTGTGTGTATGAATACATGTGTGTACACACATATATATACATTCATATACTGCATATGTGTGTGTAATGAGACCAATAACAAGGCTGTGTGGAAGAGAGAGCTCCTTTTCATCATAAACTTTTATTTTGATATCACATACATGCATTGATCTACTCAAAATTTATTTTAGAGGGATCTACAAAGTGAAATTTTGGATTATATTTCTAAGTGAACTTTTAAAAAAGGAAGCTACATGCAGCAAGGAAAGAAACGTCTGGAATCGGATATACTAAAGCGTTAATGGCGTGCCCATTGTCCGTGGTAATTTTTAATTTTTCTCCTTCTCTAGTCTTTTCTGTCTCAGTCTCCTAGTCTCGCCAGTTCTGTTTTTCCCAAGGCTCACTCCTTACAATGTTCCCTCTCTGGATTCTCTTGGTGATCTCAGGTTTCATGGCTGTATGTACCACGTATGTAATAAACAAATATATTCATCCAGGCTAGATCAGAGCTCCAGACTTAAATATACAACTGTTTCCTCAACATTGCCACCTGAATGCCTAAAACATCAACTCAAGTGCAACGTATCTCCAAATGAACTTCCTGCCCTCCCTGGCCTCCAACACACAAGTCATGCCATCTTAGTCTATGGCAAATCCTTCCTTGCAGTTGCTCAGGCCAAAAACTAGACTCATCTTCCCACATCCCATATCCAGTCTCTCAGTAAACATTGTTACTTTCATGTCCAGAACGGATCTAGGTTTTGACCACTTCTCACCTCCTTCCAGCTGCCCTCCTGGTCCAGGCACCGTCTCCTCTCGCGTGGATCACGTGGATGGTCTCCAGATTGGTCTCGCTGCTCCTCCCCTCCACTCCCACAGCTTTCCCCGAGGTGGTGATCTATCCACATGAAGGCCAGATCATGTCACTCCTCTGTTCAAAACTCCCCAGATGCTTCCATCTCTCAAAGGGAAGAAGTCCAAAGCATAAAAACAGATCACTGGGTCCCACATGATCCGTCACTCCTTCTGACGCTCCCATCCACAAAGCTTTATCTCTCTCACTTCACCACTTGCCCTTTCCTGTGCCCACCCCTCTCAAACCAGCTCAACCCCCTTACACATCTTCTTTACACACCAAGCCTGCTCCTACCTCTGCCACGGCACTGTTCCTTTCTCTGCTATTATCCCAGGTGTTCTCATGACTCTCCCTTTCTTCAAGTCTTTGCTCAAAACTCACTCCCTTAATTAGGCCTTCCCTCATGTACCTCCCTATCCAAAATTGCAACTGCCCATCCATGACCCTATGCCCCTTTCCCATGGCTATTTTCCCCCATAATACTCATCATTCCTATTCTATAGAAGTGATTTGGTTATTAGGATTATTTTTACAATCTGTCATGTCTACACTTGAGAACAAGCTCCATGAGAAGGGGGACTTTTGTCTGTATTGTTCACTGGGCCTAGAAAAATATTTGACACATAGTAGATGCTCAGTAAATACAAACTGATTGCACAAGCTTGTATTACTTGCATAATAAGGAATGATTTAAAAATAAAAGTTACTATAATGAATGAAGGCTACAACTGTCTATTTATTCATAAATTGAAAAATTTGGGGGGTGTTACAAACATTGTATTTTTCTTTGAAAAGATCTTTCCATTCTTGTTGTCTTAGGAAAGAATATTTTATTTTTAAAGAAATGCTTTAAAATATTTTTTTTCTTATTTCTCAGGACTAAAGTAGAAAAAGGTTTTATTTTATTTTCATCATGGGGGGGAAAAGTAATCCATTCAATTTCAGTTGTTGCATTTTCCACTGCAGGCAGCACTGCAGAGGAAAGAGCAATAGCAATCAGGGCTAAACAACAGGGTTTTACCCTGTCTCCACCACGCACTCACTTGCTTTCAAACAAGGGCCTTAACCTCTCCTGAACCTCCTTTTCCACATCTGTAAAATGGGAATGATACTTATGTCACAGAGTTGTGAAGATTAAATGGGGTCACAGCTAATATTTGCTGAGTGCTTACATCACAGAGTGGGTAATATCATGCCTGTTTTCCCAGCTTAAGAAACAGGGCCCAAAGGTTATCCAACTAGTCAGGAAGCAAGGTCAGAGGCCCTGAATGGTAAGTCTGGGATTCTTTCCCCTCCACTCTCCTATCTCTTATCTCTTTAGGAGAGGATAAATGGTGGAAAGAGCATCTAAAGATGATTAAGTGGGGACTGGAGTTTAACTCTTCCCTTGGCACCCGAGATTGCCTTGAGCAATGTCCTTTGGGAAGTGCACCATGGATACGACTGGGTCATGCATGAACCACCTCAGGCTATCACAAATCTGGACGCGTTACACAGAATTAGCAATAATCCAGGGCAACATTTCTCCCACTTCTTTTCTGTTTGAGGTAGATAATAATACAAAGTCAAATTCTTCTACTTTTGATTTTTCTTTTCAGTTCTCAGCTCAGTTATTTCCACTCCAGAAATTTCTTCCTCACACATGTGCTCCTTAATCTTCTTTCACCTTTTATTAACTCTTATCCAGTTACCTCTGGTAAATCTTCTCCTTACTGACATTCTTCATTGCACCCAAAACAGCTATGTTCAGGTTGGTAAGCATAAAGAGTATTCAAAATACAACTAAGTTAAGGAAAAGACCAGCCCTTCACTTTGAACTGTTCCAGGCTCAGGGAACAATACGGTGGACTGCCCCAGATGGAGATCAGATACCCTCTTCAGCATCTTCTCTTACGGTCCACTGGCTTCTGTATTCACATCAGTGTAGCTGTGGTGAACAGGGCTTAATGCAGCTGTGGGTGGGCCCAAGTCCCAGTTCTAGTTGGCAGCTGTGTGACCTCAGGCAGTTACTTAACCCTCACCCCACTTTCCTCATCTGTAATATGTGCGCTAAGTCACTTCAGTTGTGTCTGACTCTTTGCAACCCTATGGACTGTGGCCCACCAGGCTCCTCTGTCCAAGGAATTCTCAAGGCAAGAATACTGGAGTCGGTTGCCATTTCCTTCTCCAGGATCTGAAATGTGGGATCATAACAAATCTATCTCCTAGGATTACTATGAGGATTAAATGGGTTAATTCATTTAAATCACTTAGAATGGCTTCTGGGACAGAGCAAGGGCAAAACAAACACGTTAACAGAGATTTCCCCAAATATGACTATTAAATTTTTTTCTATATTTATTACTCTTCAAAATACTATTATTATGAAAATGAAAGTGTGAAAGTGTTAGTTGCTCAGCCATGTCCGAGTGTTTGCAACCCCATGGACTTTTGCCCACCAGGCTACCCTGTCCATGGAATTCTCCAGGCAAGAATAATAAAGTGGGTTGCCAGTCCCTTCTTCAAGGGATCTTCCCAACCCAGCGATCGAACCCGNGGAGTTGGTGATGGACAGGGAGGCCTGGTATGCTGCGGTTCATGGGGTCGCAAAGAGGACACAATTGAGTGACTGAACTGAACTGATTGAAATAATTCATATGCCATAAATATTTTCCCTTTTTAGTGTATAATTCAGTGGTTTTTAGTAGATTCAGAGTTGTGCATCCATCACCATAATTTAATTCTAGCTAGAACATTTTCATCACCTCAAAGAAACTCATTAGCAGTCACACCCTATCTCCTAAACCCCTCAGCACTTGGCAACAGTAATCTACTGTTTCCATGGATCGGCCAATTCTGGACATTTTCTATCAATAGAATTATACCATACACAGCTTTTGTGACTGGCTTCTTTAACTCCTATAATGTTTTCAAGATTGCAAGTTTCATCCATGTTGTAGCATGTATCAATATTTCTTTTCCTGGCTGAATCATATTCTATTATATTGATATACCACACTTTGTTTATTCATTTGTAGCTCACTTGCCTTCACCTTGTAGAATAGGCCCATGCTTCTTCCACCTTGTTTCCAGGCCACAGAAACAAGCACCTAAATGGAGATGGGGGAGGGCAGGGACTATTTTTTTAAAATCTCAATTTCAGTAAATTTTGGCATTCTGAGTTGAAAGAATTTTGGTCAGTTTATCTAATCATCTTTTTAATACCCCTTTTAAAAATGAGAAAGTCACCAGAACATTAAATGCAACCTTCAAAACTTTTTTGTTGGGATTAGCAGATAGGGATTCCAGGGGAAAGGGCATCCTAGGTCTGAGAGAGAGAGCAAAAGGAAACTCTGTCATTTGACATGTTTTTCTTGGATGAGTCCTGAGACAGAGTAAAGAGAAAGCTGTTTCCTGTGGCTTAGTGACAGAGCAGTAGATTGACCTTGTTTGTTCAGTTGGTTCATTTGTCCTTTGTGTCAAGGAACTCCATGTAGGTCTCAGGTGACAAATTTTTAGTTTATCTAATTTGTATCCTTTCACACAGCTTAAACATGTTAAAAGACAACAGGAAAAAAACATGAAGTACTTGGATTAGAACAAAACCTAATTATAATAAAATTTATTATTTATTATACAGATATTATGTATTTACCTTCCCGGGTTTATTACATATTTACCTTCCCAGGTGGCGCTAGTGGTAAAGAACCCGGCTACTAATGCAGGCGGTCCTAGAGAACCAGGAGATGCAAGAGACAAGGTTCAATCCCTTGGCGGGGAAGATCCCCTGGAGAAGGAATGGCAACCCACTTCAGTATCCTTGCCTGGAGAATCCCTTGGACTGAGGAGCCTGGTGGGCTACAGTCCATAGGGTCTCAAAGAGTCGGACACAACTGAAGCAACTTAACACACATGTTTACTGTAGAAAATTTTTACTTAAAATTGGATTGTTTTAAAGTACTACCAGAGCAAACCATTTAACATTTGTTCACATACTTCCAGAGTTCTTAAACATTTATTTACAAAAATTAAAGTGAAAGAAAGTGTAGTCCCCCATTAGTATCCGACTCTGCGATCCCATGGACTGTAGACTTCTCTGTCAGTGAAATTCTCCAGGGAAGAATACTGGAGTGGGTAGCCATTCCCTTCTCCCTGGGATCTTCCGGACCCAGGAATCCAACTCAGGCCTCCCAGATTGCAGGCAGATTCTCTACCATCTGAACTATCAGGGGACTCGAAAAATTACAAAAATTAGGTGGCACAATTCATATAGTTTTCTAACATTTTTCATGTTGTGAACATCTTTCCTTGGCGTTAACTGTTCATCTACATATTTTTTAAAAAAGGCTTCACAATAAATACTTAAAGGCATTTTGACCAGAATCAATAAAAATTTATCAAGAAGGATATTGTTTGGGCTTTCGTACCTCTCGTATAATGTGAAAATTGGCAGTAGGTATTAAGATAATCAGAGGATTTGCTGAAGATTAAGAAATCCCACCGTTTGCATCACACAGCCTTAAAGTTCCTGACTTTCTTGGAGACCAAGCAAACACTGGGTTCAGTATCCAAGTCCCCTGTTGGGGTTTGGCTCCTCTGCTCTTGTCTTCAGGGCTTCTAGGACTATAGCGACTCCTGGGATCCTGTCACAAACTCCCTGGAGGGTGACAAAGGAGCAGGATCGCCGACTTGGCCAGAATCTGGTGCAGCCCTGATGATGCGGGTGTTGTCCTCCCGGCTTCTCGTCCCCTAGCTGGGACAGCTGGCCACCCAGTCCCTCCAGCCGCTCAGGCCCGGCTATGGGGTGTGGATGCCGGTGCTGCAGAGCCGCCTGCGGGACGGGGCGCGGCCGTGTTGTCGGGACTCTATGGAAACGGCGCGCTGCCGACCCGCCCCTTCCCCGGGCTGCCGCCAGCGTCCTGCTCTCGCCCCTCCACGCGATCCAAAGAGGAGGCAACCGCCAGGAGCCGGGTCTTGCCGCCACCGCCTGGAGGTAAAGCCCTTGGCTTCCAGACCGCATAGCTTTTGCTTGGGGCCATCGGGGTCCAGCGCCTGGGCTGTTAAGTTACCGGTGCAGCCTCGGGAAGACCCTAAGCTGCGCCGTCTCTGGGCTCCCCTTTGGTGGCCTTGGGGAACCAGCGCCCAGAAGTGGCGCTTGGGAGGAATGAAACTATCCCTGCCTAGGGTCAGGTTTGAAGTGGGCCGTTGCCAGTAAACTCTTAGCTTCTGCAGAGAACGCATTTGGGGTAGAGATGAAGTCACGTTCGTTAGCACTTCGGAGAACACTGATTTTCGTAGGATTCTGAACTCACTCACAACGACTCCCACCCTTCGTTGGCTAGTTCTCGCCCTCTTCCTCCCCCCGAGTCAGAAATGTGGAGTGGAAGGGGTGGGCGTGGGGTAGCAAAGGAGAATACAAAGAACCTGGGAGTACAGTTCATGGTTAGAACTGCCTAGCTCTGAAAAGTTAATATTCTAAGATTTGATGAATAGGATTATATTACTAAATAGGTCAATAGGATCAAATCATGGTACTTATATTTATCGTTTTAAAAGTACTTATGCTCTACTTATTAATAAATCTTGCCATATATCAGAACAGAATATCCAGACATTGCTTGTATTCAAGTGCAGCTCAACCCGTGTAATTGTTTTCAAGCCCATCTTGACCTTTGTGCACTATAAGAACCCAAAAATCATGCCATAAAAACCATTATTTCCATGAAAGAAAGGATTGAGACTTGAAAGTTTTAGAGCAATAATTGGTTGTTTTTCTCAAATGAATTTAAATAGTACAGTCGCTTCTTGTTATAATTTTAATGTTTATAACTGTAAACTTCTCTATCAGTGAGCAAATTCATCATTTGAATATGTTCAGTTTTGGCTCATGGGTTTCCCCGGTGGCTCAGGGGTAAAGAATCTGCCTGCAACTCAGGAGATGTGGGTTTAATCCCTGAGTTGGGAAGATCCCCTGGAGGGAAGGACATGGCAACCCACTCCCGTATTCTTACTGGAGGATCCCATGGACAGAGGAGCCTGGCGGGCTACAGTCTATAGGGTCGAAAAGCATAGGACACTACTGAAGCCACTGAGCAGCAGCAGTTTTGGCTCACAAGTGTGGTATTTCCTATCCCCTTCTATGCTATTAATAGGGCAGATTTCCTCAAAACATGCTATTTTCATCATTTATTTGTGCATTTAATAAAAATTATATACAAGTTGACATTCAGGTATCTTGTTTTTACATGCTCTGCATATTAAACATTTAACGAATTACCTTTCATTTCTATTTTTTCATGAATCACACTCACTTTTTCTCTACACCTGTTCTTTTTGCAGTCTTTAGAACCATACCACCCAAGCAGAGGCATATTTAAAGAACTAAAATTTAGATAATAAATGAATCATTGTACAACTTGCAGTGTGAATTGCCAAACTACTCAAATGTAGGTACCTCTGTGCCAGGGAACAATGTTTTGTTTCCAGTTTCCACTCCAAGTCAGTGTCTTGTCCTGTACAGCAGAACCAGAGTAATTTACATTCCTCCAACTGTGTAACCAGTCACCTGTGGAAACATAGTTAAGGACAACATGGTTCTGGTTTATCCCAGTGATGATTTATAGTTCTCTGTATGGACTGGCGATTGTCCAGCCCTCTCACCCTTTACTCTGACTTTGATCATCATACGAATCACCACCTTTTCTTTCACTAAGGATGGAGGTACCAGTGTCAATTGCTAAGTTTCTAATTGATATGCCAGTTATAAAGAATAGTCAGTCATGGAATAGAAAGTATATTTCCAAATTAACCCATAGTAGTCATATATCAAAGTTACACTCACATATTGGGAAAAATCCAGTATAATCTTTAAATTTGATAGCCAATTACTTCCTGTGTGTCCATAGGTGATTTTCTTTACCCTGTTCTTTTGTCTGTAATCAAACTCTCAAGGTGAATGTGAGAAATATGTGAGCTTATGTGTAGGAAAGAGTGACTAGCACCGTGCCAGTCAGAGTAGCTGTTCAAAAAAAAGGATAGTAAATACAGATTTATGACATGTTCCCCTCCCCACTTTGATTTTGTTACTTATTATGTTTGTTGGATCCAGTTACACACAAGAAGAGCTACAAACTCAGTTCAGTCGCTCAGTTGTGTCCAACTCTTTGCGACCCCATGAATCACAGCACGCCAGGCCTCCCTGTCCATCACCAACTCCCAGAGTTTACTCAAACTCATGTCCACCAAGTCAATGATGTCATCCAGCCATCTCATCCTCTATTGTCCCCTTCTCCTCCTGCCCCCAATCCCTCCCAGCATCAGAGTCTTTTGCAATGAGTCAACTCTTTGCATGAGGTGGCCAAAGTACTGGAGTTTCAGCTTCAGCATCAGTCCTTCCAAAGAAATCCCAGGACTGATCTCCTTCAGAATAGACTGGTTGGATCTCCTTGCAGTCCTAGGGGCTCTCAAGAGTCTTCTCCAACACCACAGTTCAAAAGCATCAATTCTTCGGCACTCAGCTTTCNTCCTCTTGAATGTGGCCTGGATCTAGCTACTTTCTTTTACCTAATAGAATAGAGCAAAAGTGATGGGATACCGCTTCTGAGGTTACAAAGAACCTGTGCTTCCCTCTGTGTGTCCTCTCTTGCTTTTTCATTTGCTTACTCTGATGGAAGTCACCTGCCATATGAACTGCCCTATGGAGAAGCCCATGTGGCAAGGAAAACAAGGGATTCCTCCACCCAACAGCTCATGAGCAACTGAAACCTGGCTTCAACCACATGAATGAGCTACAAATCCTTCAGACGAGGGACTTCCCTGGTGGTCCAGGGGCTACTCCATGCTCCCAATGCAGGGGGGCCTGGGTTTGATTCCTGGTCAGGGAACTAGATCCTCCATGCCACATCAAAGATCCCACGTGCTACAGTGAAGACCTGGCATAGGCAAATAAATTTAAAAAACCCTTCAGATAAGATGGAGTCCTGGCCAACACCTTGATTGCAGCCTATGGGAGACTGTGAAGCAGAGGGACCCCTTATGGGCTGAATTATGTCCCCGCAAAACCAACATGTCGAAGCCCCAACCCCCAGTGTGACTAGATTTGGAGATGGAGCCTATAAAGAGGTAATAAAAGTTAAAAGAGTTTATAAGGTTGGAGGCCTTAATCCAATTGGACTGATGTCCTTATAAGAAGAGGAAGAGATACCAGAGTGCATCCCCACCCCAAACCCACATGTGCTCAGAATGAAGGCCTTGTGTGAACACAGCAGAAAGGCTGCTGCTGCAAGACAGGAAGAGAGGCCTCACTAGAAACAGCATGTAGATCTTAGACTTTCAGCCTCCAGAACTGTTGTTGTTCATGCCCCATCCCCACCCCAATCTGTGGTATTTTGTAATGGCAGATCTAGTACCTTAACAATACTATACCCCACTAGGTTGTGTGTGGATTTCTGACCCCCAGGAACTTTGAGATAATAATAACAGTTGTTTTGAGCTGTTAAATTTTAGGATAATTTTCCATGCAGCAATAGATCATTAATATATTTATCTATTTTTTCTCTCCTTATCCTCTGATTCATGCCTTCAAAAGCTGGGTAGGGGTAGGGGGCTGGTGGGGTGCATCCTCTTTGAGCCTTTCAGATTGCAGGGGGAAAAAAAGTTAGTATTCATGGCTAGTAAAGAATCATTCCAATTTTTGAGTCAGTTCCCCAGCAAAGTAAAAAACAACTCTGGTTTGGATTCATATTTCAGTGCAAGTAGTTGAGGAGAGAATAATTTCAATGATTTAGAGTTCATGAACTCCCTGTGCATATCTATATGGACATATATATATATATAGTTCTAATTATATTTATATAAACAAATATATATGGGTGAATTGCTGTAATTCTATTATTCCTATAAGGATAGCATTGATATACTGGATCTAGGTGATCTTAATTAAACATTTATTGAAATCAATGTATATTTTCTAGGACTGGACAAAAATAATTTGCTGAGATGTCAGCTGGGAATTCTCCCAGGGAAAGCCTGGAAATNTTATTCCTATAAGGATAGCATTGATATACTGGATCTAGGTGATCTTAATTAAACATTTATTGAAATCAATGTATATTTTCTAGGACTGGACAAAAATAATTTGCTGAGATGTCAGCTGGGAATTCTCCCAGGGAAAGCCTGGAAATGGAGAGCTTCCACACAAGATTCAGTGCCTGGACACCTTTCAGCAACAAGTCATTAAATCGACAGGTGAGTCACATATTCTAGAATAAGATATGATTAAATTCTAGGGTGATGTTTACTGTGATATATATATGGTCTCCTGTTACCATATTTAAAATAAATGTTTATAAGAACTTAGTTTTTGAGTCACTTTAAACAGAAATGAACATACATTTGTCTGCCCCAAAGATAATCTCTCTTCAGCCCAGTTCACAACTCCAGTTTTATGGAAAGCACAAGACCTGCCCCCACTTTTGTCCTGTTTACACCTCAGGAAACAAAATAGAAACCTCCAGGACACACCCTGATTGCTCTAAGGGTGGTGTTTTGGTGTGGAGAGCATTACTGTGTGTGTTTCTTTAATTTTCTCTTCCCTCTTGTGCCTACTGCACAGTTCCCTGGGGCCTGAGGATTCCCCCTCTGAAAGGTTATTTGAGAGGTAGTCACTATTCAGTGACTCCATTGGGAAGGAGGCTGCCTGGGTACTCAGAGCTCGAGCGTGGCCCAGGCTCGTCGGAAAGAGACCGGATGGGCTGGGACCAAAGTCTGACTAGTAATAATAGCGATGAGTTCATCTATGTCATCTAAGCCAACCTGGACTGAAGTCCTGGTTTGGGGGCACACTGGTCCTGGTGTATGTCTTTTGTAGAGACACTCCTAACAAAGGCTATTTATTCAGTAACATTTACTAACTTTCATTTTGGTGGGTGTTATAAAAATGTAGGACTCTGGCTTAGTAAAATCACGCCTACTCCACATGGCCCTGTTTTCACAATTACGCAAGTAGCTGGTATGTTTGGGATCTGTTTCTCCGGACCACACTAGTTTAGGTAGAAACAAGAGTGAGGATTCATTAGTTCTTTGCGCCCTCCTTGGGCGCCTCTGCAATTACGTCCCCACCAGCCTTTCCCACCTGCCCACCCAGCAAGCCTGGGCTTGCCTGCATCCCTGGATAAAAAGCAGTTTAAGCTGAAGGGAAAGACCCTTACTACAATGTGAAAGTGCTTTATGAACTAGCTGTGAGGTTGTTAGGTTGCTTATGTCTTGCTTAGCAACTTAGAATATGTTGACATGTCATCTCTCCTCCAACTTGTAGCTCTTTCAGGAAAGAGTTGCTCTTATAAGTCACTGGTTTGATCTCTGGACTAACAAGCAACGTCAAGAATTCTTATTCACGATTTTTTTACGATGCACTAAATCACAACTAAGGTAAATGTAGCCTAGTGATGTAATTATCTTAAAGAAGATAAAATATTATACAATGATCATATAACCTTAAAGAGTTTCTCTTTTCCCTAGAGAAAAACAACACAATTGATATTTCAAGGTTTATAAACAATCTTTTCTAGTGCTGCTTCCTCTCTGAGGATGAAATGGAGCCTTAGGGAACTTGAACCCCTTCATACCATAGCAGGATATTTGGTTTCTGCAAAAAAAACTTTTGCAAAAAGTTATAAAAAGCTTCAGCCAGTGAATCTGTAACAATCTCTTAGTATATTAAGTTCTCCTTGCAACTATCAGGTAAGGTATTTTAAGTAGCTGCTCCAAAATATTTGTTACATGAGTAGATGGATCTAAAAAATATCTGAGAAGTGACAATGGCAGCCACATTTAGAAATATAGGCAGGACTTGCACAGCAGTGATTACTGATTACCCATAAGTCTTGGTTTTTAATTGTTTCCCTTCAGTTCAGTTCAGTCCAGTCGCTCAGTCATGTCCGACTCTTTGTGACCCCATGAATCGCAGCACGCCAGGCCTCCCTGGCCCTCACCAACTCCCGGAGTTCACTCAGACTCGCGTCCATCGAGTCAGTGATGCCATCCAGCCATCTCATCCTCGGTCCATCCTATTATGTCTGTAATTTATTTTAAAATACTCCAACGTGGCTGTTGTGACATGTGAAAGTGTTCGCTGCAATTACACCCAGAGGCAGCTAGTGTTCTAATCAAGAGTTAGTACTCTTGGGTTGGTTAGCTAGCCACTGTATTGAAAAGGTTAAAATGTCTTAGTTATTACCAGGTATATTGCTAAGTAGCACATCAAATATCAGACATTAGTTTTTCTCAGAGCAACTTGCTGGATGAATGCTAGAAATGGCCTGTCTTTGGTGAAATTAAAGGTATTCAGCTATGTGGACTGACCAAGATATTCTAGAGCGCCCTCTGGCACACCTGGACCTGGTTGAAGAATCCAGCCAGGCTGGTAGGTGCTTATAAGGATGGATTCATACCCCAAAATATGGCCTTGTCTGCCTGCGGGATCTCTGAAAGCCTTAGGGCAACAACAAGGGTAGTGATAGAATCCTGTTTCTGGAACACTGTTATTTCTCAGTTGAGTGAACCTTTCACCCAAGGGTCAGAGAGCTGGGATTTCATCAAGCCGACAGAGGCGGCTACATGAAGTGGTGAGGTTGGGAGGACAGGCCAACCTTTGAAATTCTTAGGTAGTTACCAGAAAGTACCTAAGAATTGTGCAAGACCAAACTGGCTAATTTTAGTTTATAGCATCTGTGTCTCACTCTTTCTAACCCTTCTGCCTGCCCCACTTCTTTCAATCAACCGTTTCTTCTCTTCTGCCTGTGAACTCACCTTCTCCGCTGTCAGCTTTCTGTGCATCCATGGGCCCATAATGGATTATCCCTGAAAGAGTCACTGGAGGGAGACAGCCATCTTCTCCCATTAACAGACTGTGTTGAAAGAGGCTGCAAAGACAGGTCACGATAAAGAGGCTCTTCAGTCAATGCTTAAAAATCATAAATTCTTATGGTAGTCATTGGCTAGGTTTCCTCTGGCTCCAGCTTTGCAGCTTTCAAGATAAGAAAATAATAGACCAAACCCTTATATCCATAATTGCTTTGTGAGCCATCATATTCTAGCTTCATGCATCACAAAGTGAGCAATTTTAGTCGTAACCACTGGAGGTCATTAGTGATCTTGTAGTATATTTTGAAGCTCATTAACACTAGGCCTGACATTTTTTCACTGGAAACTTCATCCCATGTCTGGTACCTGAATTCTTCTTTCTCTAGGACAGGGATATAGAACTAACCGGTTCACTGAAATTTCTCTGCTTTGTTGGACAGCAGTTTCTGCGGAGCTGTGTGTATTTCATAGTCCCGTGAAGCTGTTATTACATGTTCTGGGCTAGTGACTTCAGGGGAAGTTGTATATCAATTTCTAGTCTCTGAGTTTGGCATCCTGAAACCAGAATCTTTAATTTGCAGTGGTGCTTTTTGTTGGTGAGCATCAGTTAGTTCATTCCCCACAGTCTGGATGAAGTCTCTCTTACACTACTTCCTCCCATCTTATTTGGTCAGTCGTTTCTTCTCTCTTACAGACAGCTGCAGATACCACGTGCGGATGGTCTAATCTAATTTGAGCCATGCTTGATTTTAAGTAAATCTAAAAGCCCAACTCATTTTCATTTTCAGCCTAAAGTTAATGCAATAAATTTTAAAGCATCATTATTGAAATGTAATCCACATACATAAAACTCATCCATTAGAAGGATACAATTCAGTGGATTTCGTACATTCCCCGAGTTGGACAACCATCAGCACAATCTAAGTTTAGAACATATCCATCAACCACAAAAGAAACCCCCTTTCTATTAGGAATCACTCTCCATTCTAACTCTCTTCCAATTCCAGCCAATTCCAATTCCAATTCCATGTGCAACCACTAATTTATTTTCTCTATAAATTTGCCTATTCTAAACTTTTCATATGAATGGATTCATAGAATATGTAGCCTTTTATGACTGCCTACTTTCACAAATTATAATGTTCTCAAGGTTTACCTATTTTATAGCATTTATCAGTACTTTCATTTTTATCATGAAATAATACTCCATAATATGGACATGCCATATTTTATTTATTCACCAGTTGATGGAATTTGGGTTGTTTCCACATTTTTACTACTGTAAACAATGCTGATATAAATATCACTTTATAAGTTCTTCTCTATGGATGCTTATTTCTTTTAGGTGTATAGCTAGAAATGGAATTGCTGAGTCAAATGGTAACACTAGAATCAACTTTTACCCATTGTTTCTTCTGAATTTTGTTTACTCCTCTAGTCCATATTCCCCTATAACTATGAATAAACTTGTGACTAAATGAGAGAATTTAGCATTATTTGAATGCCTGAACACTTTGTATGTAAGCTCAGTTATTTTTGTGTAATACTTTGTTTTCAAGACAGAGAAGCCAAAGTTTGAGATGCTTTGTTTTATAATTTCTGAATAACTTTGTTTTAATTCAGGCAGTTATAAAACTTAAATAGGCTATTGCAATATTGGCCAGAAATATGTTGTCATAGTTTTTACTAAAAGTTTATTCTTAATCTCTGTGAGATATATTCACATATCTAATATTTTTCTGTCCTAAAAAATATTCCATGTTGTTAAGATTTTAGAATTTTTCTTAAGACATTTTTCAAAGGTTCACCTTCTTAAACCTTCCCTCTGTCACATTTTCCCTCTCATCTCAACTTAAATGTCACCTCTGCTGGGAAGAGATGTCCTCTTTGTGCTCAACTTTCAACGCCATGATTTTTAGAAACCTCTATCATGGCACTTCCCCCAACTTCCCATACATTATGCTTGTCTGGCCACATGTCTGATGATTTCCAGTGGTGTTGTCCCCCTGCCTCTTGCCTAGGCTGACCTTTCCCGTGACTCCTTAAAGGAAACTTGGCTGTTTGTGTCTGTCATGCTTGGAGAAACCTATGAGACATTTGAATCGGTCTCCCAGTCACACTGGTGGAACCGGTTTCAAATTGCTTCTGTTCAGCCAAAGGTAATACCTCCTACAAAGACCTTTCATTCTGGGGTTGGAGATGTTCAAGCTTGTAGCTTTTCCTGGTGGGTGGGGCAACATTCGTGATTCATGTAACTGCATTCCCAAGACTTGAGAGTCACTTGGACAGCAAGGAGATCAAGCCAGTCAATCCTAAATGAAATTAACCCTGAATATTCATTGGAAGGACTGATGCTGAAGCTGAAGCTCCAATACTTTGGTTATCTGATGTGAAGAGTTGACTCATTGGAAAAGACCCTGTTACTGGGAAAGATTGAGGACAAGAGGGGAAGGGGGCGACAGAAGATGAGATAGTTGGATGGTATTACCAACTCAATGGATGAGTTTGAGCAAATTCCAGGAGATAGTGAAGGACACAGAAGCCTGGTGTGCTGCAGTTCATGGGGTCACAAAGAGTCAGACATGACTTAGCTACTGAACAACAACATTCCCAAGACATGGAAATCACAACCAAATAAAGATTAGCTCTTGTCACTTATCTCCATCAGAGTCACCTGGAAATGGGGTTGGAGGGCAGAAAAATGTACCAACCCATGTGTAGTTAAGAGGGAACATCCCCTCTTACTCTCATCTCATTATACCCACCCACCCCGCTCCCAAGGAGTTCCTTGGAGTACTCAGTTGAGGATGTCTGTTTCAATTGTAATCTCTGAGGAAATCTAGTGCATAAACTTTTTCAGAGACAACATGCTTCTAGATTATCCTTAAATATAGAACAGCTATATCATGCTGAATTACTGCCGTCCATTTGAAAGGAGGATATTTCTTTGTGGAGGTGGTGGAGAGGAGGGGCGAGTATTCAGAGATACACTGTTTTCTAAATATCCAAGACAGGTCTGGAAATGTGGGTCATCCTGCTTCTTCCCTCTCATCAGTCTCATATTCTGGATATACTGGGTTGGCCAAAAATTTCGTTTGGGTAAAAAACCCCAACATTTCTATCCTTTCTACCCTTTCATATAGATCATATAGATCAAATGGTATGGACAACCACAGGAAATATCAGTATTTGTTTTGGGGGTGGCTTTTAGGGGTGGATGAAACAAAGAAAGAAAATCCTGAAGTTTAAAAGGAAAGGAGAATATAAACTATACAGTCCGTATTCTCCAAGCCAGAATACTGGAGTGGGTAGCTGTTCCCTTCTCCAGGGGATCTTCCCAACCCAGGAATCAAACCCAGGTCTCCCACACTGCAGGCAGATTCTTTACCAGCTGAGCCACAAGGAAAGCCCAAGAATACTAGAGTAAGTAGCCTATCCCTTCTCCAGGAAATTTTACCAACCCAGGAATTGAACTAGGGTCTCCTGCATTGCAGGTGGATTTTTTTTTTTTTTTTTTTTTTACCAGCTAAGCTATCAGGGAATCCCTCAAGAAAGAAAATCCTGAAGTTTAAAAGGAAAGAAGAAACCTAAACCCAAAGCTTTTTTACCGGGTAGAGGCGGGGACAGAGTAAGAGTGTGTGGTAGGAAAGTCACTGGCTTGCATTGGGCAAAGCCCCTGCACTTGAAGTCCTTACTTCCTGTTTCTCCTTTTGTAACGTTTCACTTCTCTTTACAGCGTGTAGCTCCACCTGCCATTCTTTATACATAGTAGTACTTGCTTGTTTATTTACTGTCTGCCTATTCCATTAGAAGGTAACTCGATGAGTGCAGGGACTTATTCTGGTATCTCTTTCCATCCCTAGTACTTAAAACACCAGGTTCATAGTAGCCACTCAACAAATACTTGTTTAAATGAATGGAGATGTGTTAGATACTCCTATTACAATGATAATAAAAAGATAATCAGGAAAAAACCTTTCCTTTGGTAATTCCTTAGGAGGAAGGACGTTTTTTCAAGATATTACAAGTTCTAGAATACAGGATATTATTAATACTTTGCTTCATTGAAGACTTTTCATTTTTAATCAACTCAAGACTTCTATAAAGTGATTCCAGAAGGAATTATGCATAGTAATAATACCTAAGCGTATTACAGATTGCTGGAGAAGGGTATGGCAACCCACTTTGGTGTTCTTGCCTGGAGAATTCCATGGACGGAGAAGCCTGGCTGGGATCACACACAGTCGGACACGACTGAGTGACTAACACACAATACATATTGCACATCTCCAGGGGGTGCTGTTTCACTCTATCATCTGTGTGAATGATGCCTGCTAAACTTGTTCATTGTACAGCTTCCCAAATGTAGCAGCCCTGATAATACTCCAGTCATTTATAAAGTACATGATATTAGCTTCCATATCTACCAAGTATCATTTACCCTCTGCATAGGAAGAGTCAAATCCACAGATAATTTACTGGAAAATGGAGACAAGGTTTTAGGAGACTATTTGTCTCTATCCTGTATTTAAGAATCTCTTTAAGAAATTTTCAGGAGGGTTGTTGCAGAGTCAGAGTAGAAGTGGGGCTTCTCTGGTGGCTCAGTGGTAAAGAATGCCTACCAATGCAGGAGATACAGGTTCAGTTCCAGGAAGATCCCACACGTGGCGGAGCAACTAATCCCACACGCCACAACTATCGATCCTGTGCTTAGAGCATGGGAGCCGCAACTACTGAGCGCATGTGCAGCAACTACTGAAGCCCACAAAATGCACTAGAGCGCAAATAAGAAATAAGAAGCCCAAGCATTGCAACTAGAGTAGGCCCCACTTGCCTCAACTAGAGAAAAACCGACACAGCAACAAAGATCCAGCACTGCTAAAAATAAATAAATTTTTTGAAAAAGTAGAAGTGGCTGCCTATAACACTTAAATGGCTAAAAATCTTAGAAGCAGAAGGAGGATGCTCTTATTACATACATAATAAATGTTCAGTGAACACCTGTAATCTTTCATCCTGCTTTCTCTGTGTATTCCTTTGATGTCATGGTCAGAAGGCTTTAAAGTGCAAATAATAGAAATGGAATTCAAACAAGACTAAGAAGAAAAGGAAATTTAATGACCTAAGATTTGTCAAGTTATAGGCTGTGCTAGATCCTAAGATTCAAGCAATGTTACCATGGCTCTTTCTCTCTCCCTTCTCCCAGCTCTGCTTCCCTTGTGTGCTGCATAAAACTATAAAGATAAGCACAAGACCTTTATGAGGAAATTAGAAATCTGTATTAAAGAACAGTAGAAAAAAACCTGGGTAAATAGATAGATATGATATATTTAAAGATACCAGTTCTCTCCACATAAATCTTTCAATTCAAGTCAATCCCAGTACAAACCCCCAAAGAGCATTTTCTTATGAACTTTGAGAAACTAATTCTAAAGCTAATCTGGAAAAGAGAATGGACTATTACAGCAATGAAGAATTTAAGGATAAAGAAAAAAATTAGTGAGTTGCACTGCCAGATATTAAAACTACTTTTATCCATTTATGAAATATCTCCATGTAATAACTCAAGTGTAAAGGGAGAAAGGACCGAGATAAGTGCTCTGAAGGGGAGGAAGAAAACAGGCAGCTATAAAGATTGGGTAAATAAGGCACTTGGGCAGCTGGATGGAGATCCTTCCTCTTCTTGCATCAATTCCTGTTTAAAGGGCTAGAAACCGTCCATCACACACCCTCCCACCCACACCGTTCCCCACTTCCTCTTCATCTTCCTACACAGCCCTTCCCCCTCCTAGTTATCCTGCGCTTCCAGAGTAAGCCACAGTTGGGCAGAATCATGGCCGTTCCCTCCTCCTCAAGGTGTCTGGTTTAGGAAAGGGCACGTAGATCTTGGTTCTGCCGAAGGAAACTCAAGGGAGTGGCTACTGGAGTTTCTGGGAGTATTTTCTTCACTCTCAAGGGGACCTAAAAAGGAACTTGAGGAAAGGACATGCTTTCATCTGCCCTATAGCCTGTGGTCTCTGTTGTGTGCAAATCTCTGCTCACAGTAGTCAGTCACTTGGGAACAATTTGAGAACAAGCTTGAAGAAACACAGCAAACTACTAAACAGGCAAAGTGAAAATACAGAAAATCTTGACCCTTGACTACCTTGAGGTCTTGAATTCACCAACTCTGGAGCGGCCTGAATGGCATTGAAGCATGTATATTATCATGTAAGAAACGAGGCGCCTGTCTATGTTCGATGCAGGATGCAGGATGCTTGGGGCTGGTGCACAGGGATGATCCAGAGAGACGTTGTGGGGTGGGAGGTGGGAGGGGGATTCAGGATTGGGAGCTCNTCGCATCAGGTGGCCAAAGTATTGGAGTTTCAGCTTCAACATCAGTCCTTCCAATGAACACCCAGGACTGATCTTTAGGATGGAGTGGTTGTTATCTCCTTGCAGTCCAGGGGACTCTCAAGAGTCTTGTCCAACACCACAGTTCAGAATTATCTTTTTAGCTGGATTCTAATTTGCTTTTAAACTTGTCCCTTGAGTTCTAAATTTGTTATTTTATTTTTCAGTTTTAGAGTGTTGGTCTGATTACTTTGCCAAAATTTTCCACCCAGCCATTTAATTTCTTAAGTGTATTAACTACAAGTTTTTTTAAGTTTGTGCCTGATAATTATAACTTTTGGATCTCCTGAGGATCTCTATTTACTAAAAAACAAAAGAAGAAACAAACAATTCTTGTGTTTTTTGTGTGCTTGCTATTTTTGGTTGAGTAGCAAATATTTCATATAAAAAATTGATGCAATAATTTGAGTCTCTAGAGGATCTTATCTTCCTCCAGAGAGAACTTGCTTCTGGCATTTGGTTAGGCTAGGAATAGTTTATTTAAATCCAATCAGAGAATGAGATATTTCAAAGCTAGTTTCAACCTAACTCTTTGTCATCCTTACTGAAAAGGATCTCAGCTAAAAGCCAGGTGTCATTCCCAAGGCTATTCCCCTTTATGGACTCTGAATGTTTCCTCTCTTCCTTGCAAGAATCCTTACATCTTAAGATGTTAAGAAGTTCTTAACCTCTTCTAAACCTTTCAGTCATACCTTCCTGCTCTGCCGCTCTGTCTTTGTTTTGCTTTGGAACTGTCAAGTGTCTTGGAGTGAAAAGTGAGACTGAATCAGGATATTACTTTTCTGGGTTTCCCTCCTCTAAGGTCTTGGCTATCCAAGTCCTTATTGAATTGGTAGCTTAAGTAATTGTTTTATAATATTTTGTCTAGATATTTGGTTAGATAAAACCACATGAAATTAGCTGTTTTCATATCTCAAAACTGGTTGCATATTGGCAGTATTATATGGGTCAATCAAAGTTGTTCCCAGCGCAAAGGTTGATGTTAAACAAATAACCATACCGTCGCTAGAAGCAGAATTCTCACAATCTGGTGCGTATGCTATGGGAGCATTGAATAAGTGTACAAAGATGACTAATACATATATTCATATAAAATATACATGTTTATCAAATAATATTTTTCCTATGGAGTAAGGTATGCATCTTATTTCTCAGAATCAAGTTTAGATGGCAAGTCAACTGCACTAAAAATCTCAATGTAATAAGAAAAAATTATCTATGTGCCTAAAAAGATTATACTAGGAAACAGTCCTTGCAATTCATCTTTCTCATTTCTTTTTCTGAAGGATTGCTTATGGATGCCCAAATGCATTAAGTTTGGATGGTTTCTGCCCTATACGCCAACAGATAATGAGTACGGTGCTTGGAAACACCATTACATTGCTTGTGTGTCCAACTTAGATTGGCTAACCCCTAGAGAAGCTGCTGCCGTTTATGGGACTCTGAATGAACCCAAAACAGAAGATGAAGAGCTACAGGAGAGGCAAAGAGAAAGGTGCCTAAGGAAAATAATTTGGGAGAAAATTGCACTACGTAAGAGTGAGTGGCATTTTACAACTTTATATCTTAGCCAAGTATTGTAGAAACCAATGGATTTACATACAAATTCCCGCAGAAGAGGATAGCACCGTCTTGAAATAGCCTATAGGAGGCATTCTTTAAAGTATGTCAGGGAAAGCTCTCTGCTCTTTACTATTAACTAAGAAAAGCAAAAAGATTTCCAATGAAATGTGTAAGGTTAGATGCCAGTGCCTCTGTGAGACTAAAGATAAGGAGAGAGAAGCATAAGCACAGGCAAAAGCAAATAAATACATTCAGGACAATTCAGAAGAATTAGTATTGGTGACAACATAGGAAAAATGGAAATGGAAGCAAGAACAATGACTTTTTTTTAAGTTTTAAAGGTGAAAGAAAAGGGAGTAGGGATGAGACATGCTTTCAGCTAAGCCCTCTGATCTGCACAGTATGTAATTAGCAAACCTGATCTGAGTTCTCCCATCTTGCCTTTTCACTGACTCACCCTCTGTGAGACTGTAACAAGTGGGAAACTTACTTGAAGCCAAGAAGAAAGGCAAAAATGATGTGAAGCCTACAAAGTGATGAACTGGTTTCTATAAGAAGAGAGTTGCTTATTCTCTGAGCTTTGTTTCTTGACCTGAAGTGACTGGTAACTTGCAGCTACAGAGCAGAGAGGATAAGAGAACCAGAGAGTCTGTAAAATGGCTGTAATTACTGCCATCTGGAATACTGCCCTGGTACAGCTTTAATTTTGATGGCTTTATCTGTGTAGACTTGGCTGGGAGAAGCTTGAAGCAAACAGCCAAGTCTGCTGCTGTTTGTTTTTCAGAGGAGTTGTTCAAAGTTCGACCCCCTTGGGTGAGTGGAACACACTGCTCTAGATTGTTCAAATCCAAATGCCAACCACGTCTCTCCCAGACTGCGAGGGATCGAGTGGGATTACACGAAACTTTGGAGAAACAGCTTGTTTTGTCATCTTTAGAATCTTTGCCCAAGAGGTAAGCAAACCTTCATCCGCTGAAGGTTCAGTACCTTCCCATGATACCAAGAATTCATTCTAGAATAATTTAGCTAACATGCAGTGGTCTTGTATAATTAAATCACTCTTATCCTATAAAATAGCAATAGAAATAGTTCCTCAATCTTCACCAACAGTGGTCTTGAACATGCTTTCTGAAGTAAATATGTAACATTCAAAATTTACATTTCAAATATGCTTAACTCTGCAAAGAAGCTATATTGTGGATGTAGCAGTTTTTCTGTGTGAAGTTATTGAGCAAAATAACATTTTTCCAGAATTATTTTTTTAAATGGAGTAAGTATATCTGAATGGTGGTGGGGATGAGGCAGCTGTAGAAATAATGGGCATTATTTGAAAAAAACCATGAGGCCCAGGTGATTAGGGAAATTTAAAATATCTTGGCTGCTTCCTTTTCAAATATTGTTTTGAACTCTTTAGTATGTCAGTACATTGGTTTTAAGTGCCCTACAAAAGTAAGTTCCAAGAATACATTCTAGCATCCCACGAAGACAGGAGGAGACACCCAGTGGGCAGCTTTGGTCCCACTCACCCAGGAGTCCCCTTTGCTGACATCCCTGAAAACCACAGGGAGAGACCGAGGGCCTGAAGCCACTTGCCTTGTACAGAGAACTGATGCCCAAAGGACACAGTGGTGTTCACTTATCAAACTAGAGAAAATAAAAACTTCACTTTTCCCCCCTCTTTTCCTTATAGAAGCAACATTTCTGGATGCCATTCCTACCCTTTATTATCGAAGAAAAATTGGCGTGGAGTGTATAAAAATGACAGCAGTTCTTCAAATGCTCTTCAGCCACACTTCATATTAATATCATCTCGGATTCCTGCATATGAGGTACAGTGTGTTGGGAGGCCAGCCCTTCTCTGAATTGGGTTTTTTAATCTCCCCTAGAGTAGACGTATGGCAATCTTTTGGTCACCACGTGTATGAAAATGATTCTTCTCCTAAAAGGAAAGCTGTCTGATCTAAGTGGAAATGTACAGACCCAAATAGTTTTAAAAATCAGAAGCAATAAGAATAACCATAAATCAAAAACATTTTTTTAAGTATTAAAGGCCCAACTGCCTTGCTTTCAGGGGTCCAATAAATTTTTGTTGAAATCAAATTTTTGGGCCTAATCCACAAAAGAGAAAAGTGATACAAATTATTTTAAAATTTCTTCAGAATGACTAATGAATTTAATAATATCTTGTAACTAGCATTTCTAAAAAGAAAAATGTCAGAAATCTATTTTATGATCTACTTAATGAAGGTGACTTTAAATGAAAATATGCTCTTTCTATAATGAAGTTATATATTTTAAATTTTAATGTGAATAAAAAAGAAGCACAAAGAAGACATAGGAAGCATGTATGGTGAGTATGCATGTATATGTAAATATGCATGCATTGATACACACATAGGCATATATGTAAAGGATGGCATTAGTAGACTGTATTTATTGGCTTACTTAGAAAGTTCTTGCAAAAAATTCTTATTTGTAAGAAAATGGTTGCTTTCAAGGTATGAAATCACTTCACTGTTGAACATCTAGGAATTGACTTTGATCATTTACAACGGCTAGCTTAATGGATCCATATGAAAGCAAGATCAGAGTTTGATCTCCACGTGGGCCGTAGATAGTTTCTCTAATGTTTAAAGATACCTCATGCTGGGCACAGAGGATAACTGATAAGAATTAATAAAGTGGAATTGAATAAATCCATGATCCTGTTTGTCTTCTTTATGTAAGACTATGCCAGACCCACTCATTTGACTATGAATGTAATGGAGGTTTAGGTAAAAACCATGAAACCATATGGTAGTTCTCTATTGAGTTGAACTGTGATCTCCAGAAAGTGGCATGAGGTTTTGGGAAAAATCAGTGCCTTCAATGACTTTCCAACCTGACTGCTGCTAAGGAATTAACTTTATCAAAGTGAAAAGTTTATTTGGTTGGTTGTTGAATTCAAAGAACAGTGGTTTTAGCATTTATTTAATACTAAATAAATATTTAGTATTGATTACTATTTATAAATATTTAGTATTTAGTATTAATACTAAATAAATATTGATCATTCAAAAATTTATAATTAAGAGGAAAACAAAATCTATTTAAGAAGTCCATTACAAAATTACATAATTTTATTACTTTAGTGTATGTGTCACTGTGCATGGGTGTGTATAAAGATAAAAAAACTGGAAGAAAATAATTCATTAGTGTTTCTTTGAGTGGTGGAGTTACAAATGCACTCAAATATCCTGTTAGAAAAGAAACAAAATAATTTTAAAAATAAACTAGTGATGGGGAAAACTTATCATCTTCCTCCTATAATTTCTGAAGAAAAACAATAGTCTTCAAAAATCACAGATTACATAGTCACTGTTTTTAATTTATTAAGAAGTATTCTAAAGTAACAGGCTTCCCTGGTGGCTCAGATGGTAAAGAATCTGCCTATAATGCAGGAAACCTGGGTTCGATCCCTGGGTCGGGAAGAACCCCTGGAGAAGGAAATGGCAACCCACTCCAGTATTCTTACCTGGAGAATCCCACGGACAGAGAAGACTTGTGGGCTGCAGTCCATGGAATTGCAAAGTCAGACCTGACTGAGTAACACANACCTGGGTTCGATCCCTGGGTCGGGAAGAACCCCTGGAGAAGGAAATGGCAACCCACTCCAGTATTCTTACCTGGAGAATCCCACGGACAGAGAAGGCTTGTGGGCTGCAGTCCATGGAATTGCAAAGTCAGACCTGACTGAGTAACACATTCTAAAGTAATGGGCTTTGGCTCCTACTGGTCTGGTTTTGTTTTCTAGATGGTGGCGAACAGTGTTAGAGCAGGTATCATTTCTGTGGTGTATGAACACAGTGGCCTAACCTTGGAGACCCTACTTCATCTCATAGAAAAAGCTCTGGATGGGCAGATGGCACAGAGTGTGGGAATATTCAGTGATGGAGATAGCAGAGAAATCAACTTACTCCAAGGTAAGACTGGGGATTGGGAAGAAAAATTTGCACTGAGGTAGCATTTGTCCACAATTTAAGGAGGTTGATATCCCAGCTCAAAGCAATCAGGCAGGAGGAGGAGTTCTCACACTTTTCTTTCTTTGCTGGGGCTTATGAAGGCAGTCTCCAGGACTCCTTTAGAAATCACTGCAGACTAGCTGAATCATCACATTCAATTCCCAGGAGGTGAAAGGTACAGTGAAGTTTCCCATGCCTGGGAGCCTTCTTACTTCTGCTATCGAGGACTTACTTATTGGCAATCATGGGAAACATTTCCACTTTGGAACTTGGTTGCAAAGTCCCAGGACTTGACTGGCCATTGACCAACCTTGCTGTGAGCTTGGTAACTCACACTGCTGCCCCACGGAAGCAGAGACACCATGTCCTTAACCTAAGCACTCAGTGTCTAATAAATCCAGGACAGGAGGAGAGTGTTATCATGTTAGAGTCCAGAGGTACCTTCTGTGGTCCTAACATGGGGCCATCATTGAAGCAGAGATGCCCTGCAGATCTTGGCCTTACAAGCAGATGTTGGCTTTTTGAAACTGTATTTTCACAACACAAACTGCTAAGAGCTTCTGTTAATGTGACATTTTGATTTCTTCCCCCTCAGGCTATAAAATTGGTATTAAAAATTTATTGAGGCCTGAAGTGAGAGACTTCTGGGAAAAATTAGGAAGCTATGTGGCCCCCAAAGAAGAAGGGGGTCATGTGGACCTCTTTGTACCACTTGGAGCATCAGGTCAGTTTTGAG
Source organism: Neotragus pygmaeus (assembly GCA_006410875.1). Classification (NCBI taxonomy): domain Eukaryota; kingdom Metazoa; phylum Chordata; class Mammalia; order Artiodactyla; family Bovidae; genus Neotragus; species Neotragus pygmaeus. Next base: position 898,831 of record SJYV01056328.1, read on the forward strand.
AGGTAGTGGTCATACCTACTTTGTGATGATATTTCATGGATTTATAAAATGTCCTCAATTCAAATAACTAAGTAACATTTATTTTTTATTTTTTTCTCCTTATACTTCACATACTCAGATATTTAGGGGGAAAGGACATCAAGGTTAGTGGTCAGAGTAACCTGTCTCTAAAGAAATAGTCATTAGTGGTAAAAGCTAACCAGAAAAATTGTTTCTTCTGGAAAACACAGTAAAATCAGCCTCCACAGTACAGGTGAAAATCCCAGACCAGCATTGGGACCGTCATCAGCCTGTATGAGGAAACTTTCCCTGTTGGGTTCAGAATCTGGAAGGAGTGGGCATGAACTTGGTGACCAGGGACCTGGACTTGAATTCCACTCATGTGACTTGAGCTGCATGGTCTTAGGCAAGTTTCCACATATGAAAGTTAGGATAATAGTGCCTTACTTTATCGGACCTGTGAATATCAAAATACATATAAAATACTTAAATGTTGGAGTATTTAAAAATGGTGAAGTGCCTTGTAAAGATGAGTGTGGTAACTTATCATTTTAAGTGCCTGTCTAATATCAGCCATATTTAACATAAAAGCTCTGCTTTCATGAATTCATGGGCTATGTTTTTTTATTTATTTCTTTGTTGTTGTTTTTTAGCCAAGCAGAACATGGGAAAGGAAGTGTGGAATTAAAGTTTCTCAAACTGTTTCTTGCTACCCATTCCTTAGGGAACTTAAATTTAGTTCTTAATCCTTGGATTTCACTGGACTATTCAATACATACAAAGCATGACTCTGGCAGGATTTCTGTAGGCAAAGGAAGTATAGGAAGGAGTTTAAAAGAAAATGAAGTACAAATTATTGTAAAAAAAAATAGTTTTTACAATTACAAGTATATACAATTTACAATTACAAGTCTCAATTATGTAGAAAATAGGGACAGACAACTCTAGGAGCAAATATAGCACACTATTAACACTATCTCTAGATCTGTTATTTCAAATTTTCTTTTAAAATCAAATTGAAAAGGGTAAGTTACAAAGAATGTGGAAGGTGTGACCCCAATGTTTGAAATCTGTGTATCTGACAGGGAGGGTGGTACTGGGGTGTGTGTATAAGAAGGGTTTGGAAGCATATATACCATCATGCTGACTATAGTTAGATATTAGTGAGTTTTCCTTTCTTTTATATTTTCCTTTTTCTTTGATCTTTTTTTGGTCTCTATTGTCTGTGGTGAACTAGTATTACTTTTAAAATGAGAGCAAAACAAATTTTTTAATGGAAGTAGGGGGGAAAAAGGATGTTAAAAAGTAACATATTGAAAGGCAAAGAGAATATGGGCAAAAGGGGAAAAGAACAATAGATTTAGTGACACAAAAATGGTCTCAAGTGAGACTTAAATGGTACGCAAACAATAGATTTCCCATTGCCATTCTGGGCCCCCAGGTCATCCATGAACTTCCCATCAAATATAATTACTCCTGGGTGAACCATCGAGACCCTGGTTCAGTCAGAAGGCCGTGGCTTCTCAGTCAAACATCTTCTACCACCTCAGGAATCACTCTGGAGCCTGTCAGCCCTGTAGCTGTACCACCTCTGAAATCCTGATCTTAAGCATTTTTCTCTGAGTACCACTTCCAAATTGTGTCCTCAAATATTCCCACTCTATCGGTTCTTTGCCTGAGGATCTCCAATCCCCGTACTCCCACTTACTCTCCATCACCATGCCTTCGACCTTGGTTCCTTCCTCATTAAACCTAGATTTACTGGTTTGTCATTATCATCTCTCTTGCAAAGAACCTGAACTTCGTTTTTGCTGGCCAAACCCCAGTTTATTTGGCTAAATCCCAATGCTGGTTNCTCTGAAATCCTGATCTTAAGCATTTTTCTCTGAGTACCACTTCCAAATTGTGTCCTCAAATATTCCCACTCTATCGGTTCTTTGCCTGAGGATCTCCAATCCCCGTACTCCCACTTACTCTCCATCACCATGCCTTCGACCTTGGTTCCTTCCTCATTAAACCTAGATTTACTGGTTTGTCATTATCATCTCTCTTGCAAAGAACCTGAACTTCGTTTTTGCTGGCCAAACCCCAGTTTATTTGGCTAAATCCCAATGCTGGTTGGAGAAGGAAATGGCAACCCACTCCAGCGTTCTTGCCTGGAGAATCCCAGGGACCAGGGAGCCTGGTGGGCTGCCATCTATGGGACTGCATGGAGTCGGACACGACTGAAGCGACTTAGCAGCAGCAGCAGCAATGCCTTCTGCGTAATCTATGCCTGCCAGGGCTGAAGCAGCTGAAGACTGTTGGAAAGAGTAATACAACCGTTCTTACTGATCTAACTTTAATGCCATAAACACCAAATGAGATTGGAGCTCTGATAAGCAATCCTACCACATTCCCTTGGGTAAATTCATTTTCCCACTTTAATGATGCCAACCCTTCTCCTCTTTAGTCAATCTTTTAATAACCCTCTCTCTCACTTGTTGATTTCACCATTTACTTCCCTAAGGAAACTCCTTAATATACCTCCCACCACAAAAACCACCATCTATCCAACCTCTTACATTCATCCTGTCTTCCCTTCTGTTACGGCGAAAGAAGCACCCCTGCTTGAATCAAACATCAGCTACTCCACTTGGACACTGTATCGCACCGCCTTTCACCTTCTCAAGACATCACTCCTATGCTCAAATCCACCCCCAGAGCCTCAGTCTACCCTATTGGATTAATCCTATCAGATCAAGAACACCTGTAGTAGCTCCTCCGCTCCCCCTCCCCGCTGAGAGACCATAAACTTTCTCTCACGTGAGTTGACCATACCAATGGTTCTCAAGTTTTTGATGTGTATTTGACTCACCTAGATGACTCGTCGCAATCCACATTGCTGGATCCCACCCTAGTGTTTCAGATTCAGGTCTGGCATGGGAACTAAGAATTTGGTGATGCTGATGCTGCTGATCCCAGAGCCACACTTGGAGAACTACTGGTATAGCTCAGAGGTCCCCAACCTTTTTGGCAGCAGGGACCGATTTTGTGGAAAACAGTTTTTCCATGGACCAGAAGTGGGGGTTTGGGGATGATTCAAGCATATTACATTTATTGTGCACTTTGCTTCGAATCTAATGCTTTCACTGATCTGACAGAAGGTACCAGTCCACAGCCAGAAGGTTGGGGATCCCTGGTCTAGCTGACTGCTTCTACCTTCCTCACTTCTCACTTGCCCACCTCCCAAGCTCCTTCAAGTGGTCTCAGTATACCAAAGCCACTTTTGGAAGACTATAAACGACTCCCATGTGCCCAAATCCAGCAGTCCCTTCTCCATCTGCACCTTGCCCAGACCTCTTAGTGGCGTTTGAGATGGGTGAATACTCCTCCTCAAAACTCTCCTTCTTCCCTTTGTTTCCCTAAGACCACCCACTCCTTGTTTTCCTCCTACCTCAGCAGCCTTTTCCCTTCCGTCTCCTTTGCTGGCTCCTTCTCTTTGGCGAGGCCCTTAAATGTGTCCTGGGCTTGATCCAGACTCACTTATTTTCCATGACTACACTCTTCCCTTAGGGAGTCTCATTTATTCCTATGACTCTACGTTCAGTCTGGATATTGAAGACTCCCAAATTTATGTCTCCATCTCTGAAATCTCTCAGCTGTAAACTCATCTAGCTTTTACTTGACATCTTCAAGTGGGTGTTTAGTTTGCATGGCTAATAGGTAGCTCAAAGTTCACACACCTGAAACAGATTCTTGATTGCCTTGTATCACAAACCCACCCCTTTCCCAGAATTTCTCACTTAAGATCGCATTATTCACCAGTTACTGATAAGCCAGAAACCTAAAACTCCTTTTTTTGGTGTTACTTACAAATTGTAAGCACTTTTATTAAGGTATAGTTGACATGAAGTATTTAAAGTGTGTAATTTGATAAATTTTAACATGTCTACACACCATAGAAGCCATAAATCAGTCAAGATGATGAACACATTCATCATCCCCCAAAGGTTCTTCCTGCCACCTTGCAATTTCTCACTTTGCTTCTCCACTCCAACCAGAGGCAACCACTGATCTCACAATGTATTACTTTGCATTTTATAGAATTTTCTGTAAATGGAATCATACAGTGCATTTTTTTGGTCAGGCTTCCATCACTCCAGATATTTTAGATTCATCCATTCATCATGCTGGTATCAATGGTTCATTCCTTTTTAATACTGGAAATGATTATATTGTATAGTTATACCACAGTTTGTTTATCCATTCACCTGTTGATAGATATTTGAGATCTTGAGTCTTGAGTTTAAGACTTTTACAAGCAAAGCTGCTGTAAACATATGCTTTCATTTCTCTTGGGTAAATAAATACCTAGTAGTGGAATCACTGGTTTATATGATAGGTGTATGTTTAATTTAAAATTAAAAAAAAGCCAGTCAAACTGTTTCCAAAGTGGTTATGCCATTTTAGATTTCCACCCAGCTACCCGGGTTCGATCCCTGGGTTGGGAGGATCCCCTGGAGAAGGAAATGGCAATCCACTCCAGTATTCTTGCCTGGAGAATCCCATGGACGGAGAAGCCTAGTAGGTTACAGTCCATGGGGTCGCAAAGAGTCGGACATGACTGAGTGACTTCACCTTACCTTACCTTACCCAACACTCCAACACTTGGTAAGGTCAGCCTTCTTAATCTGAGCCATTGAAGTGTGTCCTGATATCTTTTCATAGTTTTAATTTGCATTTTCTCTAATGATCAGTGATGCTAAGCTTCTTTCCATGTGCTTATTTGCCATTTGCCCTCCTTGGTGAAGTGTCCATTCAAATCTTTTGCTTATTTTAAAATTTAGGGTTTTTGGCTTTTTACTGAGATATCTTTGTATATTCTGGGAAAGTTGTTGCAAATATTTTCTCCCTCTCTATGACTTATCTTTTCCTTCTCTGAATGGTTTCTTTTGAAGACAAGAAATTCGTAATTTTGATAAAGTCTAGTTTATCAATCTTTATGTTTTACACATTATGCTTTTAATGTCATATCTAAAAACTCTACCTAACCAAAGATCACTTCTATGATTTCTCAAAAATTATTTATAGTTTTAAGTTTGACATTTGAGTTTGTGATTCATTTGATTTATGCTTTTTAAAAAAAATAGAATGCCAGGTATGAATTGAAGTTCTTTTTTAAAAAAACACGTGGCTATCAAATTATTTCAGTACCATTTCTTGTAAAGACCATCCTTTTCCCAGTGGATTTTATTTGCATCTTAGTTGAAATCAGTTGACTATGAATGTATAGGTACTCTTATGAACTTGCTGTAATTTCATTGATCTGTCATTGGAAACATTAGATACAACTAAGTGACAGACATCCCAATCTTTCAGCCACAACCATCTTGCTGCACACAACTGAAACAACTTGGAGTAATCCTTTACTCCTGGACCACAAAGAATTAAAATTCATTACTTATAGTTTCATTTGAAGTAGTTTACTCTATATGCTGTGTCACGGAAGAAGGGGTAAAATTAACGCTAAAATTTAACCACTGTATTCCACTGTGTGTTTAACAGTTTTAAAACTATCCTCTTGCAGGAGACTTCGAGTCAGACTAGTTTAGAAAATCTGTATAGACTTTTCTGTCTTTGGCCTAATTCCAAATTTGAAAATAAGCACCAGGTCAAACTGTATCCCTCTTTCTCCACCCTGTTGTCAGTCTTCCTGAATGAAGTGTCTGGACCTCAGCACTGAGGGGTGAACTGTAAAGCATTGATGGACTTATTCCATGAGGGATTTGAATTGAAGACAATACCTACAAGTGGCCTTTCTTGGCCAGCTCATTAGTGCTTCTAAGTAGTATTTAACTGTTATGGCAAAACCTGTGAGTGAACTAATGAAAGTATTTTTGACCGTGCAGAGGCAGGAATAGAAGTTCTTTCTCAGCTGTCCCAACTGACTGGCACGTTATTTACTGCTCCCACTGGGATTGCCACTGGCTCTTACCAACATCGTAAGTGTGTATGGGTGCTGACTACTGTGTCCAATGATACCTACCAACTCCAGGATCACCAAGGACAAAACACAGCTAATAACACTGGTTCTGGCAACATCAATTACTGCCTTTCATTCCTGCTCTGAAGGAGTGCCGTCACTTCCCAAACTAATTCATTTCTCATCACTCAGTCATTTGCTTAGAAGGGAATTATTATTACAAATATCTGCTTCAAACCATCATTTACAAAAATACCAGCTTTAACAGTCAAACAAAGATGTAGCTGATCTAGAGAAATGATAAGTACAGAGCACGATTTTCTTCGTAAAACATTATCAATGTGCTTTCATTTGGAAAAATGAATTGGAGCTATAAGTAGCTAGTGAAGGGACTGGCTCAAGTTTCATTGCAGTAGCATTAAGGGAGAGGAAGAACAAAGAGAAATTACACTTGAAAGCAAAATTTCATTTAGATACTAAAGCTGCAACTATTGGATCAAAATGTAACATTGTCTGACCAACAAGAGTGAAATTGCTTTGCTATAATAATGTTAATCATTTCCCCCTTCAAAACTCTCTCACTTCCTATCAAACAGGAATGGGAGTGATGTAAAACTAGATAAAGCATTACTTCTCTAGTCCTGAATGCTAAGTGCCTTTCAAGACAGGAAAGCTGGCATCATTGGGAGACTTGTAAGGGAGAAGATTCATGATGATACAACAAAAAGCACACTGACCTAATACAGTTTTGTAGCAGAACTTGCCTGTTAATTTTAGTTTACATAGCAGCAGCATCCAATGAGAGCATATTTGGCCCTATTCAGGGAGGAAATCAGCCTTGCAGAGATAGCAGGGTGTAGACACTGCAGTTATAAAATGGGTTTTCATCTTTTTCTCCTCTGTCTCTTCTTCCTCCTTTTCCCACTCTTCTTCTCATTCTAGAACATGTTACAAATAGTTTCACGTTTATCAGCAAAAAATGTGGAAAGAAGATGAAACTATCCATTTAGGACAGAAAATCGAATTTCCCTTGGCCCTGTGTCATTTAGTCACTGATTTTCAAGGAAAGAAACTTTCTTAAGCACCCGTTTCAGTACATGTAGAGATATCTGTAGAGAGAGAGAGGAACTGGACATGGTGTAAATAAGATGCAGGGTTGGCTCCAATGGAGACGACTTTTGGATGACATGATGGGGAAACCAGGTAAAATGCGGTTTTCCTGTATTTTTACTTTTTGGGTTGTGAACATAAAATAGTATATTCTTATTTGGAAGTCTATTCTGCTTTTGATGCAAAAATCCAGCAGCTATTTAATTTTACTTCAAATACAGTGTAACATGTCAATCTTATCAAAGAGTAGATAGACATTTGAAATTATTCATTTTGTCCTTTTTGAGTTTCTAAGTTTACCTTTGAAAGCAGACTATGGGTGTTTATTTTAGTCTTCTAATGAGAAAGGGTAATAAGCCTGATATAAATACAATTAAGGGTATTTTTTTTTCTATACTGTAAACAAGAAGAACTCTTTAATTTGAGCTTAAGTCTGTGATACTAAATGGAGAAAATAATGTCAGTTCTTAGTGACTGGCTGGGACGACAGTGGGAAACGGCACCCCTTTCCATCTACTTCAGCGAATCAAAGCTGCAGACATGGTCCAGCCTCACCGACTTCCTGGAAGACACCTTGAAATCAGTAAGGAAACAATTAAGTCCTCTCTTCAAGGAGTTGCAGAAGAACATCAGTGGCAGGATGATAGGTAAGAACTGTTGCTACTTCTGTTGCTGGTTAATTATGAAGCTTGTCATATATCCAGAGTGAATACAAATATAGGAATGCAGAAGTAAAAAACTGACTGTTTATTGTCTTTGTTTTTCATAGCTTCTTTCAGATATCATGAATATACACTGAGAACAAATATATTCATCTTTAAAATGCTGAAGCAAGTTCCTGGTTTCTAATTTTACCATCTAATTCTGTCAGTCAGTTGTTTACCTTGGCAAAATTCACTTTGCTAAGCCAGAGAGCTCTGTCCTTTTTCCCTCTAAATTTGCTCTAAATGTTAAGCACCAGCATCCCAGTTAAGCATCTCTTAGACCACAGCACCCATTACTTAAATTGTTCTATAATTAAATTCTATGTATTTCTTTCTAAAATATTTAATTTGGTGATGGGCTTCATGGACAGGCCTATTGGACATTATTGAATTTGTTTTCACATTTACACTTCTTACTCATGATCCAATTATCACAGTAAAGACTTTTGGAAACAATGTCCTATTTCAACTTTAGATTTTCATCTAAACCAGTCAGTTCTTCAAAATCAAGTACTTAAAAAAAAAATATTTAAGTAGGTTTTCCCTGCATCTTTAACTGCCAACTCATTTTCCTCCCTAACTCTTCACATGTCACCGAAGCACTGTACGAGTTAAGTCATTATATATCTATGTCTTACTTTTCTCTTCCCTTCCTCTGCCTTGGTCTGTCTGTACAAGAGCTGTAACATACAATTGCATGCAGGTATTTTATCTGTCAACATATGCCCATATCTCTTTTCATAAAGCCGGGATTTGTCTTTTTGGTTTTAACTCTACCACATTTAGTAGGTGTTCAGCTAATATTTAAAAATTGTTATGAGGCTAAAAACAAGGAGAAAATATTTCTCCTGGTTCTTTCACAGATATCAACGTCTAGAGAGATAAATGAAAAGAATAACAGGAAAAGTGTTTTTTGATCATGTATGTCATAAGGCACGAAAATCAAATGGAAAAAGGTTGCTTTTCAAATCAATGCAAGTTGCTCAAAATATTTTAAAAATATAGGTGTCTGTATGTATGTTTGTATGTTATTCCCTATGGACTTAAAATATTTATGGAATTGAACACATAGATAAAGCAGAATATAGAAGAGCTTTTGGTGGAATTGAGAATCTAAACTTTATAAGGTTCACTTTTACATGTTCTTTGCCTGTCCAATTTATATATTTTATTCAATATCAACTTTGTCAGGGTGGGTACCTTTTAATGCTAAACATTTAGATGCTTTTGCTCATTTTCTATTTTATCTTGATAGATAATCTTCATGGCATAATAGAATTTTTATTCTTAATCTGCATTTTTATCCACTAACAAGCAACTGTAGGGACTGAGTTTTCTTCTTGATCACATCTCTTAAATAAATTACAAAGCATATGGACTTATATTTACAGGACAATTTGTATTTGACACCATGAGTGTGGTTAACATTCTGAATAACCAAGAAATTGTACAAGCTCTGGCAGATGGATTGATAGAACTTTCAAAAGAAAATTATGTAAGTGTTCCTTTGAATAAAATAAGCTACAAAAACCCCAAAACTTAAATTTTAGTGTGCATTTACCACTTTATCCTTTAGGACACAATTCCTCAGAGGAATAGCATCAGTTTATGAAAACACTGAAAGAGTCTGAACCCAAGATGCATTATTACACAAAAACGGGAAAATCTTCTTGGCTATTTGATATTAATCCCATGTGGTGCACTGTTCTTGGGTTCTGCAACCATGGGTTCTGCACCCTCAGATTCACCCAACCACATGTTGAAAATATTCATTTTAAAAAATTCCAGGGACTCGCCTGGTGGCTAAGACTTCATGCCATCAATGCAGGGGACCTAAGTTCGTTCCTTGGTCATGAAACTAGAACCCACATGCTGTAGCTAAGACCTGGAGAAACCAATTAAATACATATTTTTTAATTCCAAAAGTTTCAAAAGGTGAAACTTGAATTTAGCCATGCATTGACAACTATTTACATAGTGTTTACACTGTACTAGTGCTATAAGTAATTGAGAGATGATTTAAAGTATATGGGAGGGACTTCCCTGGTGGGCCAGTGGCCAAGACTCTGCACTCCCAATGCAGCGGGCCTGGGTTCAACCCCTTGTCAAGAAACTAAATCCTAAAGAGCTGCAACGAAAGACTGAAAATCCCATGTGTAGCAACTAAGACCCAGTGCAGCCAAATAAATGAATAAATAAATATGTAAAGTATATGGGGGTGTTTCCCAGGCAGTGCAGTTGTAAAGAATCAGCCTGCCAGTGCAGAACATGCAAGAGACTTGGGTTCGATTCTTGGGTCGGGAAGATCCCCCAAACTAGGAAATGGCAACATGCTCCCGTATTCTTGCCTAGAAAATTCCATGGACAGAGGAGCCTGGTGGGCTATAGTCCATGGGGTTACAAAGTGAAAGTGAAGTTGCTCAGTTGTGTGCGACTCTTTTTGATCCCACGGACTATAGCTTACCAGGCTACCCCATCCAGGCAAGAGTATTGGAGTGGGTTGCCATTTCCTTCTCCAAGGCATCTTCCCGACCTGGGGATCGAACCTGAGTATCCCACACTGCAGGCAGACGCTTTAACCTCTGGGCACACGCACCAAAGTATATGGGAGAATGTCCTAGGTTATATGCAAGTACTATACCATTTTACATAAGGGACTTGAGTATCTGAGAATTTTGGTATCTGCAGAAGTCCCGAAGCAAATCCCCGTGCATAAGGAAGAATAATTGTTGCAGCCCTCAGTTCAGAGGAAGCTGAGAACAAGACAGGAATGGGGTACTATTAACGTACCTGATGCTATATAAGGCTTGTAGTTTTCCAAGAAACAGTTCTCAAATCCTTCCTTCCCAAAGTATAATTACTACAAGGAATTTGTGGGGGATTTAACATTGCTTTTGGACACTTTCTCCTTATCCATCGTGCTTTCAACTTGGCTTCCTGGGTAAGCACCAGACATCTCCTGGGCTCATGGCCCAGTGAGGAGGTGCAGGTAGCCATGAATTTCTTCTCTGAAGACTCAACTCCCCAGTGCACTAGCCAGCTCTCTCATAGCCCAGCAATAAATGCTCTGGAGAATTCAGCTGATAATATGATCAGGGATGTTCACAGGGATAATCCTGAGGCCCTGAAATTCTCTGCAGCATTCTCAAACACCAAAGAATTATTCAATGTTTGATGTTGGTTCATGGTACTTATGCCACCAAATTATTTTAAAATAACCTTGTGTGATATAATTTTCATGGTGTTCAAACCTACAGCCTCAGAGGAAACCAGGTTTGGGAGTTTCACCAGGGTGTTTTCCCCAAGAATTCTGCTGCTTGGAGGCTCTCTTCTTTCCCCTGTAACACACCAAAGTTGTTCTGTCCCCTTTCCTCCTCTGGCTAAGAGGCCAGTGTGGGCCACTTTGGTTCTAAAGACCTTGAGACCCTCCCACAAGACCTTGGCATCCTCACTGAACTGTGACAATAAGCTGAGAACCAAGATTAACCAGAAAGCCCCATTTACTGCCTCAAATAAGAGTTACTTTGTTTTCTAGACTTGTAAATTAGGTAGAAAACTTAAAATGCTACTAGAAAATGTGTTCTCATATCTGCTGCACTCTTGTTGACCTGTATTTGAAATAAAAATTCTTTTTT
>SJYV01056328.1:915237-1097236 GCA_006410875.1 Neotragus pygmaeus
TTTTTTTTTTTTTTTTTGGCAGCCCAGGACACTTTTTTGGTGAAACTAAAAATGGTTCTTTTTTTTTCCCTTTTAGTTGAGATTCAAATTCATAAAAGAAAAGAAAAAAAGTGGGTTTGAAGCTAGTTCTTTAGTTGAGCAAAAATAATTTTGCCAGTACTATATTCAGAATATGTACATTCTTGGTTAAGTGAAGTAATATGGATTCAGGAAATACTGAAAATTGCATTCAGAGAACTGATGTCTATGAAAATGCCATTTCATGCCCATTGGAAAAGCACCTATCTTTGATGATTGAAGGCTGGGGATGCCACCCCTAACACAAAGTCACCGTGGAGGCTGTTAGGAGAAATAGACTTGTAAGTTCCCCTAGTAGCAAATGGTGTGTTGCCCTATTAACCTGATATTCTGGAAGACTTTGTTGCCCTGGCTTTACAGGACAGCACAGGGCAGGGAAAGGCAAACGGAGCACCGCTGGGGCCGCATCCTCTCTGCCAAGCTGCCCTCGACTGCCTCAGCAGAATGAAAGCCCTGCAGTTATGCAGCCCCTGCCCTGTCTTTAGTAGACCATGCCTCTTAGCAGAACCCCCACTCCCTGAAGCAGCTTATTCTTCCCAACCACAAGCATCCTCTCCAGGAGGAGTCTTGATAAACACATTCCCAGGGACATCAAATCCTTTAGATGTTAGAACCCTGCTTCCTAGTAGCCTGACCCCTAAATCTATCTCTTAGGAAACTCACAGACCATGTACTCATCAGGGTTTTCCAGAAAATCAGAACCAATAGACCTGCTCTTGTTACATCACCTTCCTGTAATAAAACTACAGAAATGTTAAATCCTTAATGCCTGGGAATATCTTTGATATTTTCCTTCTTAAAAAATAAAATTAGAAAAAAAATAGATGTTAGATTATTATTTGGTTTTCTGTTATTTAACACTTGGGAGCTTGTGGATGATGCCCATGAAACAAAGTTGGTGGCCCTAGGAAGGAAAACCACAGATTAAATAGAGGTGCTGAATTCGGATAAAATGGAGGTGAGTTTCTCCACACCTTGGAGTTTATTTTTAAAAGTGTAGATATTCATCCAGAAGAGCACACAAACTCTCAGCCATGGGAGCGGAAAGTAATGCCTTCTTCTGAGACAACTGTTTTATAGATTATTCCACAAGGGTTTGTGTAAGAGGATTAGTCTGCCAAATCCAGGACCAAATACACATACATATATACATATAGCTGGAGAAGGCAATGGCACCCCACTCCAGTACTCTTGCCTGGAAAATCCCATGGACGGAGGAGCCTGGAGGGCTGCAGTCCATGGGGTCGCTAGGAGTCGGATGCGACTAAGCGGCTTCACTTTCAATATTCACTTTCATGCATTGGAGAAGGAAATGGCAACCCACTCCAGTGTTCTTGCCTGGAGAATCCCAGGGACGGGGGAGCCTGGTGGGCTGCTGTCTATGGGGTCGCACGGAGTCAGACACGACTGAAGTGACTTAGCAGCAGCAGCAGCAGCAGCATATACATATAGATAGTTGGACAGCTCACTCTATAAATCTATCATCTTGCTGCCTAGTCAGTAGTACAGTAGTAACTCCTGGCCTTGATATGCCTGCAGTGTTTACACTGATGCTATAGAACCATGGTGACAGGTCACAGCCAGAATCATAGTTGTTCTTCAGCACTATCATTTTCACAACTACTGCATGCACGCTCAGTCGCTCAGTCATGTCCAACTCTTTGCGACCCCATGGACTGTAGCCTGCTAGGCTCCTCTGTCCATAGGATTTCCCAGGCAAGAATACTGGAGTGGGTTGCCATTTCCTTCTCCAGGGGATCTTCTGGACCCAGGGGTCGGACCACATCTCCTGCATTTCCTGCATTGGCAGGTGGATTTTTTTTTTTTTTTTTTTTTACTACTGAGTCACTTGGGAAGCCTCACAACTCTATCTGGACCCTAATTCAGGTAGTCAAGTGTTTTCTGGGAGAAGCACCAGCAATAAATAGGATGTTAGCAATACCTAAGATCCTAGAGGAAAATTCTGAATATATGATCCAAAGTGTCCCTTATAGGCTGTGGAGAGAGTCAAGGCAAAGCCCCACTGACTCAAAATAATTGTTTTCTTAAAAATGTGCAGTTTGCTACTCTGTTATTTCCTTTGAGTTTGTCCTTCAGAATGAATAACAAATGGCATCTTAAGCTAAGAACAGGTCCTAAAAATCCCAATAATTAGATAATATTAAATAAGAGAACATGTTGTTTTTAGGTTCAAACACAATTACTATGTCAAATTGCCTTGCTATCCACAAAGAAAAATTTACATTTAAGAAATAGCTGTAGCTGGGAATTCCCTGGTAGTTCAGTGGTTTAAAAATTCTTAAAAAGCTGTTGCTGAGCCGGAGGTGAAACAAAGCCTAGTCTAAGTAAGCAGGTTCTAAGATAGCCAGGGTGGTCCAGGAGTCCACTGCTGAGCTTCAGTGGCTGAGCCCTCATGGGAGCCTGTCCCAAGGGATGATACCCCAGGTAAGGGGCCTCCGTCATCTGCGGAGTCCACAGTTCGAATCTGTGTGGCTTGGGTTCTCTTAACCTCCAGTCAAGCAGGCTGCGTTTCATTTGCATTTTATACCTGCAGCCACATCTACCTACACAACTGCAGTGTCACTGCTGACTGGTTGAAGTTATCATTTCTCTACATGAATGATCAGCATTATTACATATTTTGAAAGAAGACAATCTTCCAAGCATAGAAATTTTGAATTATTTTGTCAAAATTCAAAGTAGCTTCCCCCCGACCTGGCATAAATATAGATACTGGAGTAGGAAATGACAACCCACTGTAGTATGCTTGTCTGGAAAATTCCATGGAAAGAGGAGCCTGGCAGGCTCAAGTTCACGAGGTCACAAAAAGTTGGACCTGACTGAGCACACACGCACACAAGTATAAATACATGCCAGACTAGTGTGGGTCAGCCCCGAATGGGAACGGACATGGTGAAAAGACCATGTGGAGCAGCCATGACGTGCTCAGACTCAGGTGGGGGGCCTGCAGGCCCGGGAGAAACTGGCTGGCTGTGTGCGCTTCTGGGCCCAGGGGTCCTACACAAAGGCTTCAGGCAAATGTGAGGCATGTCGGCAGGTACAAAAGAAAAGTGTGTTTTTGTCTGAGTAGAGTAAGACAAAAGAAGTCTTGGTTATAAACTGGTGTTTTTCTTCTAGTTTCACTCCTACATCTCAAGGGGTTGCCATGGATAGTTTTGTCTTTGACTCGGAAGGGCAGCAGTAGTGACCATTAATCATCATTAGCTTTCAACACAAACGTGGGACCATTGTTCCATTTCTCGGGTGAACCCTGGGATGCTGCAGGGAAGGCAGAAGGGGGGCTATTTTTTAATGTGATAATTTATATGGAAGCCACAAGAAAAATTAACACAGCAAAGTGAGGAAAGAATAAGTCATATTTAAATGTGGAAACAGATCTAGAAATGGCATGTGAATTTCTTTATGACACTTTTTCATTAGGTGAAAAAAAGAGGTGAATTTTACAAAGTATTGTGAACTTTTTTTCTAGCATCTTGAAAGTAAGGTAACTTATGTGCGCACTGCTGCCAGAATTCAGGCAGAGACCTATGTCCCAGGCGCGTGTGAGGAGCTGCTCCCAGGGAAAACCGAAACTGCACTGAATTTAGTTTCTTAACACAGTTCCTAGGAAGCAAAAAGATATTATTTTTTTAAACATAAAATTTAATTTTGTTGAGTGCTTAACTTATGTGTCTAGAAAACACGGTGATTAGGGCCAAAGGCAGAGCTACTGAGATCCTCCTGTGGGCTTAGCACTGACTGGGAATTTAGGTATCCCAGGACCTGCCTCCAAATAATCAAGTCTGCATTTAATCCTCAGGAAAGAGATGTTATAGAAGATAACCCTCAGGACACAAAACCAAGTCTCAGCAAAAATGGTCCAAATTTTGAGTTGCTGGTTAAGCTGGTAAGCCAACTATTCTGGTTTGTTCTTTCTCTTTTCTTGAGAGTTTCTCTTGGGGGGGGGGGGGGAACCCAAATATAACTGGAGGAGATTCAGCCAACAGCTTTTTTCTTTGAGTAAGTCCTGATCTAAAAAGAAGTTGAGCCAAGGGGATGGACATGAAACATCTTGACAACAACAGCCATCTCTGTGCTACTCCATGCTTTTCTAATAGGATGCTAGAAAGGCNAACCCAAATATAACTGGAGGAGATTCAGCCAACAGCTTTTTTCTTTGAGTAAGTCCTGATCTAAAAAGAAGTTGAGCCAAGGGGATGGACATGAAACATCTTGACAACAACAGCCATCTCTGTGCTACTCCATGCTTTTCTAATAGGATGCTAGAAAGGCATTTAAAGAAATGGTCCGTGGACACGAAGGTTCACAGTTTCTAACTGATCCATCAACTGTTGATTGAGTATAATCAATCAATCACAGTTTCTAACCGACTCATCATCAGCTACGGTCTGATTTCAAATGTTGAGTACAATCAATATAATCTTCAGGGCTGTCTTTCAAAGGGTAGTGGGTGGAGGAGGTGTGGACCGGCAGAGGCTTGATCTTGTGCGGCCGGTTAACACACAGCGCATGCGTGTCGTCTAGCATTTCTACAGCACACCTCCACTTTCACTATCATATTTCAGCCTCAGAATTCTGAAACCCGCATTTTGTAGAAGAGGAAGTCAAGCCAGAAAACAAATGATTTCCTTAAGGTCAAGAAACAGGCAGAGAGAAAAGTTTGAATCCTGCAGAAGGGCGCTCGGTCCTGGGCTCTTTCCCAACCACGCAATAGCCGGGACCAGTCAGCCTCCAGTGGGTGGTGCCTACAGTCCGCTTACAGTGGACAGTGTCCCAGCGGACCTCGGCGGCTGCGGGCTCACTCAGCCCCACGCCATCCCAGGAACCACCCAGGAAGAGAGGGTTTACAAAGAAACAAATATAACAGCATCTCCGCTGACCATTGGTGATAATACTGCACAATGGTTTTGTTACCCAAACACAACTCTATGTGCCCAACGTACAGTGAGGCCAAACATACCAAAATGTGGGAGTTTGGAGCAGAGAAAAGTTAATCGCAGAGCCAGGCAAGAGACAGGTGGCTCAGGCCTTAAAAACCCCACACTCCCTGAAAGCTCTCAGCAAAGTGCTTTTCTAGGAAAGGAGGGGGAGTGTGGTTAGTCGTTGCAGACTTCCCTGAATCAGAGCCTTTGTTCTTGAGGTCAGGTCATGTCAGATAATGATATTCCTATAAATTTCTACCAAACAAACATTATCCTTTGTTCTGACAGGACAGGACCAGGTCCCAAGACACAACTTTCAACCTGCGAGCTCTGGTCTTGGCTGACAGGAGGCAGATCTCAGTTGGTGGCTCCTTCAGGGCCAGGTCCCCAGACCCTGCCCAGCCGTCATCACTGACGGAGCCAGGCACCCAACCCGACTGGCCCGCCCTCAGGCTCCTCAGGCCGCCCAGATTGCAGGGAGAGGTTCTGCAGACTACCTACTCCCAGGCAGACGGCCACTGCCATTAGGTCACAGAGGGGGGGACGGGGGAGAGGCTCAAGGCCTGGGGCTCGGCCAGTGGGAGGCCTTGGCAAGAGCCCCAGCGCCCTGCAGAACAGGGTTCCTGCTGGCCCAAGGCTGGGTGAGCTAGAGAGCCCAGGGAAAAAGCTGAGATCCACCTCTTACCTCACTTTGCACCAGAAGACCACCACTCGGCTGAAGGTTGGTGGAATGCTCCCACCAACGGAAGCTTATTGACGGTTGGTTGNGGATTTCCTTGGAAGGATTGATGCTAAAGCTGAAACTCCAGTACTTTGGCCACCTCATGAGAAGAGTTGACTCATTGGAAAAGACTCTGATGGTGGGAGGGATTGGGGGCAGGAGGAGAAGGGGACGACTAAGGATGAGATGGCTGGATGGCATCACTGACTCAATGGATGTGAGTTTGAGTTAACTCCGGGAGTTGGTGATGGACAGGGAGGCCTGGCGTGCTGCTATTCATGTGGTCGCAAAGAGTCGGACACGACTGAGTGACTGAACTGAACTGAATGCTTTGACAGGCACTCTGTCATTGCATGCTGAGACAGGCTTGTGAGTATCTGCAGTAGTTATGTATATACAAGTGCTGTTTAAACTCCTGTCAAATACAAAAGTTATTTCCATTACTATCATGACTACCTCGTACAACACTTCTTACCCTTTGATGAGACTGTTCTAAGTGAGGCTGGCTCTGCAGGGCTTTTTGTATCTCATCTATCAGGAGAGCATCACTGTAAACTGGATATCATTACTTCCGTTTCACACGGAAGACCTGAAAGGCCAAGTAATTCACCCAAGGCCATAAAGCTATTAAGTGGCTGTGTGAATTCTGATGTAAAGCTAGATTATGTCTGATGTAAAGATCCATTCTGCTTATCATAATTCAGCTTTACTTGGAAACACTGAGAAGGCTTTTTTTCCCCTCCACTAAAGTGTGTTGAGCACTCGCCTATGTCAAATACTGTGCTAAGAACTGGACATTCATCACTTTGTTTATTCTTGGCAAGCACGGGGCACTCTTATCGTTTGGGCTGGATCATTCTTTGTGACAGGGCCATCCTGTGCCTCGTAGGATTTTGAGCAGCGTCCTGGGCCTCTATCCACTAGATGCCTGAGGGCACGCTCCCCTCCCCCGGTTGAGGGGAACATTGTGGGAGACCAATTCTATTTTACAGGTGAAGAAATTAAGACACAAAGAATCAAGAGTCCAGAGTCACAAAGCTAGTGAGTGGCAGAATTGGAACATGTCTGATTTGGAACTTGGGTATAAGACACACATCCCCTCTCCCCTATGATGTCCCTTTTTCTGATACTGAGGTGTGTTTCTGCAGGTGCTTGCTAAGAAACTACCTTCTCCCAGAGCAGATTTGCCATCAAGATTTGGTCCAGGTTTTAGTGGCATGCACCCAGGAAGTGACCATGGGTTGCTTCCAACCATGGTCTCAACATAAATAGTTCTACAGCTTTGTCTATACCCATCATAGCTGCTCTGACTTTTATGAAATATGAAGGTCTTTTTTGTCCTGGACAGTTTCAATCTGTTGCAAATATAACATAAAGTTGCAAACCAGTTCAGTCAGTTGCTGGAAGTTTCTGGAGTGATTTAAATAGCCCTGCCAATGTAGGTCGCTATTTTTATGACTGAGCTAAGTGTTTGAAAGTGGTTCACACAGCCCTGCTCTTAGGTTGAAGTCACAGAACATCAGAGTTGTAAGGAATCTCAAGGCCTGGCCTGAGACAAGTGGCAATTGACCCTCAGCACCATGAATCCACGCACACACACATGATTCCTGATTTAAACAAAAAATCCTTTCTGATACTTTTTTTTATTTCTCTTGAACTCATCCACTTCTGACCCCACAGGAAGGTATAACTGGTTAGTGTCAGGTCCTTCCTACCCTGTTCTTGCCAGGCTGGAAAAAAGTAGATGACAGAGCCTTTCACCCTTCTGCTATTCTGAGGGTTGGGTAGAGATTTATTTAGCAAAGATTTATAGCACGTCCTATAATATATGCCAGCCAGCATACTAAAAGCTTTACAAAATGCATTTGTGACCCCACGATATGGTCCTATTACTGCCATTTTATATAGGAGGGGCTGGGATTAGGGTTTTAGAGAGGTTGAATAACTTGAAATTATGGCAAATGTCAGAGCCTGGATTGAAGAAAGTCTGATTGTAACTCAGTGGTTCTTAGACTCAAGTGGGCACCAGCATTGCCTGTAGGCTGGTTCAATACAAATTGCTGAGTCAGACCCAGCCCCAGAGTTTGGGGTTTAGTAGATCTTGGATCCTGCCCAAGGAATTGCATTTCACATAAATTCATGGGTGATGCTGCTGCTATTGCTGGTCCTCAGACCAGTGAACCTGCTGCTCCTGCTTACATTCCCTTGGCTGCCACACCCTGCCTCTCCTGTGTCTCCTGAGCTAAATAAAAGATGGTAGAATTACTTTGGGTCATAGTGGCCATCTTGGCATATGAAATACCGATTTCTGACTCCGATAGCTTGGCATTGGTCCAGGCATGTGTCGTTTACAGGTTCCCTCATGTGGTTCTGTGTGTAGCAAGGCTTCACGAACTTTCCTGATTTAAGCGGCACTTACCAAACTTGAGTGGGCATATGAATCACCTAGGGCTGCTGATAAAATGCAGATTTTATGCTTCACACAAACACCCTGGAGAAACCCAAGCTGATGGACTTCAGCCCAAACTTTGAATAGGAGCATCTAGTCAAGTATTTCCCAAACTTCATTCTTGCTAGGTAAAATATCGAATCCTAGTCCAATTTGAATTTTGAGTAAATACTAAATAATTATATTTTAATATAACTGTGTCCCAAATGTTGCACAGGATGTACTTATACTAAAAAGTATTCAATTTGTATTTGAAATTCTATTTAACTGGGTATTTTGGCTTTGTTGTTGTTTAGTCACCAAGTCATGTCTGACTCTTTACAACCCCATGGACTGCAGCACACCAGGCCTGCTTGTACCTCACTACCTCGCAGAGTTTGCCCAAGTTCATGTCCATTGAGTCAGGATCCCGTCTCATCCTCTGTTACCCTCTTATCCTTGTGCCTTTAATCTTTCCTGGCATCAGGGTCTTTCTCAGTGAACCAGCTGTTCTCATCAGTATTGGAGATTCAGCTTATTTTGGTGCTAGTGGTAAAGAACCCGCCTGCCAATGCAGGGGACACNATTGAGTCAGGATCCCGTCTCATCCTCTGTTACCCTCTTATCCTTGTGCCTTTAATCTTTCCTGGCATCAGGGTCTTTCTCAGTGAACCAGCTGTTCTCATCAGTATTGGAGATTCAGCTTATTTTGGTGCTAGTGGTAAAGAACCCGCCTGCCAATGCAGGGGACACCAGAGATGTGGGTTCAATCCCTGGGTTGGGAAGATCTCCTGGAGGAGGAAATGGCATCCCACTCCAGTATTCTTGCCTGGAGAATGCCTTGGACAGAGGAGCCTGGCAGGCTATGGTCCATAAGGTCACAAACAGTGGGACATGACTGAAGCAACTTAGCACTTAGCACTAGCAACTCTACCTGANGCATCCCACTCCAGTATTCTTGCCTGGAGAATGCCTTGGACAGAGGAGCCTGGCAGGCTATGGTCCATAAGGTCACAAACAGTGGGACATGACTGAAGCAACTTAGCACTTAGCACTAGCAACTCTACCTGAAGATAAGAATCATTGGAACTAGTTTCAACACTCACTCATGGATTCCTGTTCTCAGTTCAGACCTGCTGAATCATAATTTCTAGAGTCTATTCAGTATTCAGTCCTGCTGCTAAGGTCAAGTCCAATCAGAAAGATTCTTGACCATGATATTTTAGCCTCTTTGATATTCTCAGAGAATCTGGGTGTTCATTGATTTGAAGGGCTGGAGTAGGGTTTGCAGATAAAATATGGGATACCGAGTTAAATCTGAGCTTCAGATAAATGATGAATGTAACTTTTTAGTTAAATATACTTCAAATACTATATGAGATCCACTGATGCTAAAAAATTGATGTTTGTGTGAAATTCACATTTAACTGGGTGCCCTGTGTTTTTAAGTCACTAAATCTGGCTGGAGGAGTCCTTGCAAATAAGCTGGATGGGGCCTACCTCCATTCCAGCAGCTGAGCAGAACCGCATGGTTCCTTCTTACAGCACAGTTAGCCTCCATAGAGGGAGTCAAGATAACCTTTGAAGCTATTAGGTCTTTGCATCAGAAAAGTAAGGCCTCATTCAGAGAAGAGATATTGTAAGAGACCTCAGCCCCTGGGAAGGATGCCCAGGAACTCAGAGTAGACTCTTTCTGAAATGGGGGGTGGGAAATGAAGGACATGCATCTCACACCAGACACAAGGGCAGTGTTCCTCCCAGAAGCGAGGAGTTCTGCACAGGATTGCTGCTTCATAAAAGTGCCTGGTCCACCCTGTGGATAATGTCTGCCTCCGAGGAGGCTCCAAGGCAAAGCAGCCTGTGGACTCTACTTTTATGTGCGCTGGCCCTGCCTCTGCTCTCCAGGGGGCCAGCTCTTTGCCCTCCTGGTGGAAAAGAGTGTCTACCAGCAGCTCTGAGGTGGGCAGCATCTGGCAGTGATAGAGGGTTTGGTGCAGCCACAGTGATGGGAGCCACGAAAGGAGGGCCCCGAAGCATCTTCCCAGCAGAGTATAACTGTCTGCTTCCAGGTTGTATATCATGGTGAACTTCTTGCTGCCACACTGCACAGACCCAGGAGCCAAACCCCTCCAGAATTTGACCTTTGTCCTTGGTGCTTCTTAAGGATGTGTGGTTAGATTTGAAAAGGGGTTATCTTTTAGTTCGTGCTGGCACTTTTAATTGGCTAAGTTCTACAAGTGTCCTTTTGACCCATACATTTTATGTCAACACAGTCACAAACTAATGTGTGGTTATTTCTGATTCTAATTACTCAGTTATTTGTTTTATATCACTTGATGTCTCTTGCCCTGAATTACCTTACTGAGTGGCTTTTTCCAGCATTAGCACTTNTGTTTTCCTCGATTTCTTTGCACTGATCGCTGAGGAAGGCTTTCTTATCTCTCCTTGCTATTCTTTGGACAATCAAACCACACAGACATACTCACAATTCCCTAATAATGTCAGCTTCTCCTTACATATTTGTGTTTTGCTCATGGTCTTCCCTCTCAGAAATTGCCTTCTTTTTCTGCTCCACTGGATAAACTCCTATTCATACTTTAAAGATACAGTTCAAGTATCATCTGCCTTGAAAAATTTCCTCCGACATCTCCAGGCCTGAGTTGCCCCTTCCTAGGTATTCTCAACACCCTGAACCTCCCTGTCACACTTTCTTACATTCCTTTATCCACAAGATTGGGAGCTCCATCAGGTATGAACTAGTGTCTTCTAGCGTTCAGCATATGGCTAGAATTTAATATTTGAATTATATTGAATTAAAGTGTCAATTAATTGTGTTTTTATTTAGCCAAATTGAGGAAGCAAAATGCAGTTGTATAGGCCTAATTTAGATCTGCACATTTTGAAAGGGAAAGAGTAATGGGATTGACTGGATTACAGAAAATCGAAAAATCTTGGGACTCACAGAGTCCATAGAACTTTATCTCTGGATCACTATATGCCCCAAGTGATCATCTCCATGGCTAGGTCCGTAAAAGAGCTTGAAATCTTAATTTGTAACATTTCATTCACTTCCTTTTCTTGATAGATCCCTTCTGACTCACTGACATCCCCACTTTATTTTTGGTAGTAGGAAAGCATTTATAATAAAAAAAATAATTTCAATAGTTTTAAAAATTAAACAACTGCCTCTAGTTTTAAAGACAATGCTTTTTTTCACAACTGAACTGAGTTCTACTCAACACTTATATCTTTGGGGATATTATTCAGTAGTGAGACTTATTTTATAAAAAAAATATATATATATTTCTAATTCTTTTTATTTCATAGACTCTATCAGAAGCAAACAGATATCTGATTAGGGTTCAAGATGTGGCCCAACTTCACTGCTGTGATGAGGACATAAGTTTCTATTTAAGGTAAATATTCAACTATCCTATGGCTATGCTACTGCTGCTAAGTCACTTCAGTCGTGTCCGACTCTATGCGACCCCATAGATGGCAGCCCACCAGGCTCATCCGTCCCTGGGATTCTCCAGGCAAGAACACTGGAGTGCGTTGCCTATGGCTATGAGTGTGTCTTAATTATCTTGTACCCAGAATCCAGTACAATGTCTGTCATATTGTAAATATACTATAAATCTTTGTGTTGATCTGAAAAGTTACACACACACCCCTCTGAGATGAGGTAAGGTGTTTATCACCTTACTCACATTCCAGGCAGCTACTTCATAGAATGGAAGAAACTAAACCGTCATTGCCTGGGCCACTAACTCAAGACATAGGATTTCTGATTTGGTCACTTTCCTACTGAGAGGAGAGCTGATGTGAGGTGTCACATGGATGATCTGCTCAACTCTAAGAAAGAGACCAGTTAATTATCTGCAGTTAGTTACTGAGGTCAGCATGCAAAAGGTCTCGCCGTAGGACCATCATTGTATTGAGGTCTCACATGTCTAGTTTGCACAGTGCTCACAGCAGTGTTAAAACTATTGTGATGTGAAGGTGCTATTACCTTTTCTCCTTTAGAACAAGGATGGGCAAACTTTTTCCGTAAAGGGTCAGATGGTAAGTATTCTAGGTCTTTCTCGCCAAATGATATCTGTGGCAACAGCCTAACTTTGCCATTGTCGCACAGAAGCAGCTACATGAATACAGCACATAATGATTAATATGATCTTCATAAACAATACATGTGTAGCTGTTCCAATAAAACTTTATTCACAAAAAGCAAGGAGTGGGGCCATCGTTTTTAAATTCTTGCTTTAGAAAACTATTTGCCAATCTGTTTTCAGTACTTATGGCAAAGATGGTAGCTCCACAAAGAGCAACCAAATGCAGAGGAATTAATTCCAATAAAAGAAATGAAAATCAGATTGCCTGTTATTTCAGTGAGTATTTCACTGAATGTTTTCCAAAGGCCAGGACAGGATTTGGGGTGGAGGAGAGGTTGGAATAAACCAGTCCCTTCACCTCGATTTAACCAGTCCCTTAAATGAAAATCAGATCACACAACGGTCACTTTTCTCACTGTCACAGTGTTTTTGTTTTTTCATTTTGTTGTTTTTGGTCAGGAACAATAGAATTGAGCTACAACAAGAGAAGGAAACTAGGTATCAAGTCAGCAATTCTAAACACGTCAGTGTAGTAGACACATGCTAGGGATTATTCGTTTTTTATTATTAATTTTACCTTCACATATTCATTCTCAGACACCCTTCCTTTATCTTTCTTTATCTAAGTCCATGTTTCTGACTGACAGAATTTGCTCTGGGGAGAGTAATTTTAGAGCTCGGAAACCTGGAGGCATTTGTCCCTTTGTAGATAAAACCCACATAGTTTTGGATTAAGCTTTTATGTACCTTGGAACTTTGACATTTTCATGTGTGACTTTAAACTTGCTGATTTTTGAAGCATTTTTGTTTACTTTTGTTCTGCTTCTAATGGGGTGTCGCCAAGTGCAAAAGTGGAGCCTCTAAGACCGATGAACAGAGGCACAGCTTTAGATCACCAAACAGGGCCATCCACTGCTCAGACCCTGAGTCCTCTTGAGGACAAACATTACTAAAACTACAGAGTATGTATATTGTTCACTTTACTTTTAGCTTACCCAAAGGGTAAGGAAGTCATTGACCAGGAAACGGCACTGGGGAAAGAGAAATACGCAGACTCCTCAGGGATACAGGACTCTGGCTCTGAATTGACTTTTATCCTGGCAACTGCCAAAAGCCACTATGATCCACTAGTCAGAATGTGGATGATGAGGACAAGGTGATAAACAGTTTTGACTTAGGTCAGCTCACAGAGGCTTCCTTCATGACTCAGACAGTAAAGAATCTGCTTGCAGTGCTGGAGACCCAGATTTAATCCCTGGGTTGGGAAGATCCCCTGGAGAATGGAATGGCTACCCACTCCAGTATTCCTGCCTGGAAAATCCCATGGACAGAGGAGCCTGGCAGGCTAGAGTCCATGGCGTTGCAGTCGGACACGACTAACACTTAGCTCACAGAATCAATGACGTACTGTTATCTGTTCATGCCGAACTTTATGCTCTGAAAATTACTTTTAAAGTTTTATGTATTTATGGGAGTTGGGTACTTTGTTTCTTGGTCTGGCTAACGTATTAATAGTGATTAAATAATGACAAAACACTTCTAGAATGGTGTTAAGAATTTAAACTATGTTTGGCGGAGTCATTGAGTCTATTTGTGAAAAAGCAAAGAAATCCTGTCCAGGNACTTTGTTTCTTGGTCTGGCTAACGTATTAATAGTGATTAAATAATGACAAAACACTTCTAGAATGGTGTTAAGAATTTAAACTATGTTTGGCGGAGTCATTGAGTCTATTTGTGAAAAAGCAAAGAAATCCTGTCCAGGTTCAAGGAAAACATTCTACCTGTGGAGTTGGTTCTGAATCTGAGCAGCAGCAGTTTTCTGAAAGTTGAGTAGGATCCAGTTTCCATTTCAGTTGTTCCATTATGTCAATGTGAAAGGCAAGATTATTTGTTTTTACATATGTAGAAGAATAAAGGTTTTTTAAAAAGGGTTCTGGTGTTTTTTGTCTTTGGATGAAACTTGTTGAAGCTCTTGGTGAGTATAAATGGCTTTTGGAAAGATTTTTCCTAGGTAAAATTCATTTATATGTATTTTAAATAGCACTTTCATGAGATTAAAATAATAAAAACCTCTTTGTCCATTTATCTTTCCCTGCTCACGTCCTCAGGTTACAAGTGACCTCAACTCCAAGTTCAATAAATTGCCTGCTCCTTCTCTCCTCTGGGCCATCCACCCACCCAGCCCAACTGGGTCACGCCGTTAGAATCCACCTTGATTTAACTTACTTTCAATGCTATCCCTTCCAAAGGGAAAAACCAAACATCTATTTACCAAAGCAAACACCCCTTTCAAAGCTACATCTTCAAAGCACCCTGGTAGGCACATTCCCTGGCCATTCAGATAGAAAGGCAAAGTTTTATTACAGCTTTTAAACATTTTTCTCAAATGATATGATTCTTATCAGTAATAAGAGTACAAATATTGCCAAAGAAGGGTCACAAACATGGGTGGAATTCTTTTGCCTAACGTGGCCACTCAGCACATACAGCTCACCACATACTGATCCAAAAGCACCCCCTTTCTTGCTTCCCCTTACCCTCATCCCTACTTCTATTTGCTCCTTTATTCTCTTAATAACCTATCAACTTAATCTAGAACATTATTTCTTGCAAACTGTCAGTAAATATGAAGCATCCCGCTCCTTCCAGCCTAAATCATAACCAGATATGAGAAGGAAATGTTTGAAAAAGGAAGGTGTCTCCAGTGGTTGGATGACCACTGCATTTCTCTCTCTCCACACACCTAACATGACCTGAACCCCCAACACTCTCCCAAGAGCTGAATCTGAATCAAAGCACTCCTTAAAAATGTTTAAACCACTCCCTCTCCCAATCTAGTTTTTTGCCCACCTCATGGGCACAGAAGACAATGGCACCCCACTCCAGTACTCTTGCCTGGAAAATCCCATGGGCAGAGGAGCCTGGTAGGCTGCAGTCCATGGGGTCGCTAAGAGTCAGACACGATTCACTTGCGACTTCACTTTCACTTTTCACTTGCATGCATTGGAGAAGGAAATGGCAACCCACTCCAGTGTTCTTGCCTGGAGAATCCCAGGGACTGCAGAGCCTGGTGGGCTGCCGTCTATGGGGTCACACAGAGTCGGACACGACTGAAGCGACTCAGCAGCAGCAGCAGCACGGGCCCAGCTGTAATTAATACATGACTTAAGTGCCTCAATGCTCTCAAGTGTGGCTGGCGAGTCAGCATCACCAGGGAGCTGTTAGAAACACAGAATCTCAGGCTAGTCTAGCTCTACTGAATTTGCATTTCAATGAAAATCTCTGGGTAATTCAGATGCACAGTAAAGTTTGTACAAGTCAGAGACATTATAATACAGAGTGGATTCTAAATGTGAATTATAGTAGCTTTTATGGAAAACAACCTGTCAGTCTTTGGTTAAAAATATTTATACCATTTGGTCAATCAATCCTATCCTTGGATTGTCTGACAGAAATATCAGCACATATAAGGAATCTGTTTATATGTTAAGGAACTCGTTTTTTCAAACATTGCTCACAGTGGCAATAAAGAAAAAACAAAGGAAACGAGGGAGGGAAGAAGGAAGAAAGAGACCTGAGCCTGCAAACAAAGAAATGCCCACTAAGTGAGGGAAGAGTTAGAAAAATGATGGTCCACCCATGCTATTATTTGGTCATTAAAAAGAACTCGAAGTGATTTCTATTGCTGAGAAAAGCAAGAAAAGAGCCTGGAATAATACTTAAAACAACTTACCTGTAAATAAATGCATACATAGGTACATATGTGACTACTTGAATGGGTTAAAAAAAAAGGAAAGATTATATACTGTTTGGTAACTTGGGTAACATAAGTGGAGGGAGGAGTGAGCCAAACAAAAAGTGAAAAAGAGCAGTACACGAAAACAATTGACAGTATATGCTGATGTAACTGCATCACTTCTGTACGACTTTATCTGGATCTAACTCAACAATTTAAAAATTAAACACAGATGATGAAGATAAAAACTAAGAGAATTCCTCTGAATAAACCAGTCAACTGAGTTGCTTGCTTAGAGTAACTTCCTGAGGGCTTCTTGATGCTTCTAGGAGAAAAATATTTTGCGGGGGGGGCTATCCTCCATCAAAGTAACGAGCTTGCTGCACTTGGCCATTCCTGGTGCTGGACAGAGATTAGGGGCATAGGGTGAGGCTCTCCCAAGTTCCTCCCTAGTACATCATTTGATAACCCACACCAGAGCACAGTGAAATCTGCTAAACACTGTGATCTGGCTCCATCAGCGGAAAACCACAGAGGATACTAAACGGAGGTTGGGGACCAAAAAATGGCTAACATTGACCATGGTAGCAACCTCAGTAGAATTGAAGAGCTACTTAAATCCAACTTTTCATCAATTTCTCTCCAACTGATATTGGAAAATTCTCTATTTTCTACTTAGTAAATGCTTTTCTTTTCCCTGCTTTCTACTTAAGACACCACACACCTTACTGATTCTTGTGCTTCTCTCTAACCCAACCTGTTACCCTTAAAGATGAAACCAAACTAAACGAAAACATTCCCCACAGATTGTCTAAGTACATCAAACACAAAATACCAACACAGCTTTAACCTGACTTGTGTTGTAACACTGGGAAAATTCAGTGTTCATTTTTGTCTGCATCGATTGGATACTGTCCAATGGATCACCTCAAATCATTCCACCAGGAACCCTGAGGCCCACCCACATGACTGGTCTGACAGACAGAGGGACTATTCACACACCAGGAGAAAAAATATACAGAGAACTTAAAAAAGTCAGTCCAAAGGTCTGAGGTGGGGAAAATCCCTGATGATGAGCTTATCAACGCAAAGATGGTGACGTGTGTTACAAAGCACTTATGTATGCATATGTAAAACTAAACTCTCTCTTTTTTATACCAGGCTCTATGAACACACCTGTGATCTCAGTCTCTTCCTCTTCAATGATGCACTGCTCGTTTCTAGTCGGGGTACATCTCATATTCCATTTGAAAGGACTTCAAAATCAACCTACCAATTCATTGCATCAGTGGCACTTCATAGGTTAATCATAGAAGACATACCAGATTCCAAATGTATGTATTCTCTTCCTCTGAAGAGATCACACCTTTAAGAAGCTGTATTATATAAAACTCATTAGCTATTAAAATAGAAAAGCAGGAAGAGAACTGGAATTTGCATTTGCAAATAATTTCCCAAGTATTTTTAGGATCTCATTAATGTAAACTTTTCTCTACCTTTGAAATAGCAAAAGAAAGGAATGCTGGCTTCGTCAGACACATACCCTACACATTAGGAAAATGGCTTTCCAAAGTCACAAAGGGAGACATAACCCTGTATCATTGCCAGGGAAGCTGGAGTTCTTAACCATTATTTTAAGTGGTTAACCACTATTTTAACTTCTATTGCTTGTAGATCTTAAAATTTTTATCTATTACTTTTCCATTATACTAGGACTAAATGATTATTGCAGATTTGACTGTATTTTTCTGTAAATTTGCATTTACGAGTCTCTAAAGGATGTATTTGCAAATGATGTTTAGTAACAAAACATTTAACTCATAATAATCTCAAAAGAAATAATCACTGTTACAAAAAGAAATCCTACTTAAACCTACTGTACCTTTTAGTTTTTATCTTACACTCTACTTTCCCAATCTTAAAAAAGATTTGTATCTCTTCTCCTGTATTTGTTAGGCCAGACAATCTGAATATAACACCTTTTGTTCCAGTATTTTTCACTGCACGTGAAGTTAGGACTTATGGGTAAAGCTAGAACCAAGATCCCAGAGAAGGAACTAATCTAAAAAGGCTGCTTTCCATAAGCTTTGGCTTCATTTAAAATCTGAGAAAAATTGAACACTAAATGTGGGAATAAATATTTTCACCTATTGAGAAATAAGTATTTTCAAACTCAGGTAAGAAGGGTTAGTTATCCATAATGTGCATGGCATGTCTCCTTCCATCTCCCCTTATCAGCTGTGCTCTATGTCAGAACATCATAATGTAAGCTACAAGTGGGCATTCAGCTAAGTCGTCATTGGCTTCATTCTGTCCTGGTGCTCATACCAGGGTGGCCAAGGTCCAGCTCTCAGCATCTCTTATCTACAATAATTCTTGTAAAGACCTTTACTGGTTCCAGTTCCTTCTGAAATTAAAGAATATCATATCATCTATTACTTTAAAAATAATTGCTAATTATCATTAAACAATTATAAAGATGTTTATTTTAGACTATATTTGAATTATTCAGTAATTTAGGAAGTTATATTCTAAATTGATTTGTGTTTGAAACTTTAATTTTCAAAAAGTCTTCAAGATGACTTATCAACTCTTGAATTTTAAAACATTTTTTCCTTTTGACTGTTACCTACAAAAATTAATTTATGTACTCCCAATATTTTTACAGTTATCAAGAATGCATTTATTCTTCAAGGTCCAAAACATGAATGGATTTGTGCAACAGAGGTGGAGGATGATAAATTTCTATGGTTGTCTGTACTCCAAAATGCCATTAAAAGTAGTATGGAAAAGTGAGTCTGGACTTCAAACACCAGAGGTGCCAATCTGCCCTGACAAAGACGGCATGTTGTTTTCTGTTCCAGAAGATCCAGTAAGAAGTAGAATAATGGTTCATCATGGATAATTGGTGGATGAACTAGGGGGATTCATAAAGGTCCTCCTAACTTTTAAACTTTATCAACTATGCTCGATTAGGTGAAATGGTTAAGAAAAACATCTGAATATAAAAATTTGAACCACTTCTTTTGATAGTTGTTTTTCATGGACAGCATTATTTAATATGACTGACAAAACCTAAGACTGAATAAGGATATTGAGTATTTAAAGATTTGTTTTCTGATCTAATGAAAAATAAAGTCATAATGAAAAGTATTTCTTAAATGCTCAGTTTAGAGAAATGTCTTAATCTGTTGGTGATTTATCAACATCTTTTAACATTTCCATGAAATAGTTATGGATTTTAAAAATATGTATAAGAAATCTAAACAGTATTTTACTAAAAAACTGGTCACATATATCCAAAATATGAATGTATTTCTACAGAGAGCATTCAAAACATACCACTATAAAGCACTAAAATCTTCTGTAATTCTTAAGTGTTCTTCTGTTACAAAATTAAATTCTTAGATCTTCCAAATAAAATGGTTTAAAAATGTGTTACACTGCTAATTTAGAAGGCTGTTTGGTAGAGGGTGAGGGGGTATGTTCTAAAAAAACAAAAACAAAACTTGCCTGTAATGGAATTTAGCTGAGTAAAAACTGAAGAAATTAAGACAATTCTATTTAAAACAGAAAAAAATAAAAATAAAAACAGGTATTGAGTAGTTGTCTGGGTCCTTAAAGCTTTCATTTAATTATTTAATAAACTGAAGCTATCACCTGGTTAGCCACTTTGAAACTTTAGCTGATATATGCAGTAGTAATATTTTTACTCAGTTAATGGTAGATAACACTGTATTAATCTTGGAAGCTTTTGGCTGTCAGTCTCCTCTTTGCTTTAAATTCTCCTTTAAGGAAATGAAATCTACTAGTACAGTCTAGGATTGTGAAGTAGGCTATTTTAAACATTTTCTTTTTTCTACAACAAAAATACAAACTCGTTCTAATTCTTAAAAATTTAAATTCTTGTTAAAAAATGTACAAAAGTTAAAATGTTTTTAATTAGTGTAAAATCACACTTCTGATTATGATAGCAGCTTAACATCTATGTCAGATAGAATAAAACATTAAAGGAATGTCTGCTGTTAGTCAGCAACAAATGTAAACTCACAAATGTGATCAAAATGGAAATACCATATAATACAAAACAAATACCAAGACACTACATTATCCTGAATAGGACATACTTTAGAAACTCTCTGTTAATAGGAAAAGTCTCTGTCTATAGCAAAAGAATGGAGTAGAAATGGTAACTCACTTTAGTATTCTTGCCTGGAGAGTCTCATGGACAGAGGGGCCTGACAGGCTGCAGTCCCGGGGTCGCAAATAGCTGGACATGACTGAGGGACTAAACAACAAAAACATGGCAGAAGGAGTAACGAGAGAGCTAAAGGTAACTAGGAAATCTTAAGGAATTTTCATTTATGATAATAGTGAAGCATTAAGATCCTCAGAAGTTCCAGAACATGTTACTTGAAAACACTTCTAGAGACTGATGAGCATAAACTTATAATTGCGAGTTTAGTGCATAAATCGTGCAAAAAGTGACGTCTGCAACTGGACAGTACTTGTGTGGCTTGCAGCATCAACACTTTCCCTTTGCTTCTAGCAGACAATTTAAAACACCTATCTTCAGTTATTTCCTAGTTTTACAGGACTGCTGAGGAATTAAAATCTCACACACAACAAAGTTTAAGTCACAGGTGATACTGAACAAATTTTCATAAGGAAAACATAAAATTTGCCCCCTAAGCTGATGTGAAAAAGCCTGAAAGTGCCATGAGACTCTTGAAGAATGTTGATTATAGCAGAGCTTATGGTTAAAGTATGCCTTATCCAGTACAGTTCTTTCAAATTAAAAGTAAAATAGGAAATGCATTTTAAAGATTTTTAGATTCTTTAAGTATTAAGCCTAAAAGACAAATTGACAGTTTATTTAATTTTGTCTCCTTTTGAAAATATTTCTGAGTTTGTGCTTACAGTGTTAAATGAGAAGTCCATTCTGTATATCCAAGTAGTGTGAGGTTTTGGCCATGTAAGTATAATGCACCAAAGTTATGGGATAACAAGGGGGGAGGGGGGCTGTGCCACAAACATAATACACCCTCCAGAAAAAGTCATCCTGACCCTTTTATTGTTGAAATTAAAAAATAAAAGATACTTAAATACAATGGTGAACATATAGGGCAAAACAGAATCATAAAATTTAATGTTGAATTAAGCAGTGAGCTGAATGTCTGGGTCTCCAAATTGGCTTTGAACCCAAAACCGCTTAAAAATGGGTATGTTCACAGTTAACGGCAATTGGCTTATAGGTGAGAGAATGGTCGAAGCTGTTCCAGTTGAACTTCCAGGGAAATTCTCTCCTCAAGAACATCCTGCAAAAGATGGAAAGACAAGTTACGTTTCAACATATACAAAAATGAAGGCACATCTAACAGCAGCTCTGCATCAATAAAACAATTTATGTTCCTTAAGAAGACGAAGGGACAGCTGTTCCTTTTAGAAATATAGTTTCTTTATAGGTATGTACATTCAAAAACAATCTTAATTAAAATCTTTTTTTATCATTACTTGAAATCAGGGTAATCGAATGTTTTTTCCTTCATCATTAGAAAAGCCAGTATTTGCAGATGGTGGCTATTAATGCATGAATTTTGCACAAAGCCCACCCCTTGCAGTAACTGCAGATGAGCTGGTTAACAAAGATTATTTCCCCTGGTGATTACCTCTGGTCCTAACAACTCCTGCACCTCATTTTGAGCTTCAGTTTCACAATGAATAAATGTATTTTATAATCAGAATTTTTAATGACTGTGGATTTGGGGCAGACTGACTTTTCAGACAGTCACCAACTTCTTATGCAGCCATATCCTTTTTTTTTCTCTATCACACTGACAGTATCATGTTTTAACCAGAATGACCTCCTCCTATTTGATACCATACTATCTCAGAGGATAATGAGAAAGTGATTTTTAAAAACAGCTTCTATATACATGTTTCTATGGTTTTTCATAGTTCTTCAGAAAAACATGCATTAACAAAACTTTCACCTCAAGGTATGCTGCTAGCAAGCTTGTCATTTAGTTTTACATTCTTCCTTTACAATGGACCTTCTTTGATCAGAGTTATAGAAGAATATTATTCCTTTAACATACATTTATCAAATGTCCAACATGTGTGGAGTTTTGAGGACAGAGACAAGATGATTATAAATCTATCCAGAACAATCTCAGTTTATCTCTGATTTCCTGGCCTATATATTAACAAATCCTTTTCTCTTAAAAGTACTTTGGTTTGAACAATATTACATGGTCACTGTAAACGGGAATGATTATGACTTAGCCTCAGTGAGTTCAGGTTAGTAGGAGAGAGACACAAATGTGCCACAGATATGGACAATGTGATAAATGCTAGAAAAGGAATATGAACAGAATATTATGGGACTCAACTAACTCTATTTATTTTACATTTCCATGGACTCCTTCCTCATCTTTATGGTTTACAACCTTGCTACTCAAAGTGGAGTCAACTGTCCAGGAGCATCTTCTTCACCTGGAAGCTTATTAAAAATTGCAGAATTCTCAGGTCCCTCTCCATACCGGACACGAATCAAAATTTTCATTTTAACATGTGACTCCTTCCTAAGTGTATACAATTAAGGTTTGAGAACCACTGGTTTATAAGATGTGAATGCCTAATAACGTTGATGAATCATATATGATTCTGCTTGTTAGTTTTTATGTATAGGGATTCAAAAAAAATCATGGTTAGTAATAAGCAAGAAAACAAACTCATTCTCTCAAGTACAGATGACAGAAGTACACGCTGGCCCTGAGCATCATTTCTACTTAAGGTTTGTCTTTTCTGTTTTAGAGATGATCTAAATTGCCCCCATCCCTCTTCTTTAGACCTGTCCTTTTCATAGAATCTGAGTTGTTTTGATAAAAGGATAAATTTACAATACTCGAATCATTGTAGAATTAGTGTGTAGACAGCCACATGTATCATCCTGGAGGTAGCTGAGGTCACAACATTTCTACTCTTGGGTTTCATTATGAAAGTTAATGAACATTTTCAGTTCAGTTCAGTAGCCCAGTCATGTCCGACACTGCAACCCTATGGACTGCAGCATGCCAGGCCTCCCTGTCAATCACCAACTACCAGAGTTTACTCAAATTCATGTTCATTGAGTCGGTGATGCCATCCAACCATCTGGTCCTCTGTTTTCCCCTTCTCCTCCTGCCTTAAATCTTTCCCAGCATCCGGGTTTTTTCAAATGAGTCAGTTCTTCGCATCAGGTGGCCAAAGTACTGGAGTTTCAGCTTCAGCATCAGTCCTTCCAATCAATATTCAGGACTGAACACTTTAGGAATATGTTTACATACATGTAGGATAAGGCAATTATACAAGAAATTAGTACAGGAACTTCTTTTTAATATTAAAAGATTCAAAGGCATATAAAACATTTTAGATCCACACTTCTGCTACTTGGAAAAGTTTCATACTAGCATAAGAACTGCTGGATCACCTCCAAGTCTAGTTCAACACTAAGAGGCTCTGAGTCCATGGAACTTTCCAAATAAAGATTCAGAAACTACATTACCTTTAACTGTTGCTGCAATTCACTATTCAATCTGGCCAAAACTGTGTTGGTTTCCTTATTGCGTCTAATTGATGCCTGAATAGCTTTCTTATCTTTCCCAACAGACCTGAGAAGATAAAGAGAGCAAAAAACTTGACCTTCATTCTTGTTATTAAATTCACTCCATTCTTCCCTGTGATCTATGGCTAATCCCAGAATGCTGAGGGAGCATCTTTGCCCTGCTAGCATAGCTCCATCTTGCTTGATCAGTTTTAAAGCTCAACCAAAAACTACTAAGCTTCACAGGCTTAATTACTATAGTTATTGACTTAGTGACTTTTCTGTAGAATCACTTGAGTTTAAGTCAGTGCAAAGCAGGTATAAGCAAACTTTTTCTATAAATGGTCCAATAGCAAATATTTTAAGCTTTGGAGACCATACCATTTCTGCTGAATATTCTGGGTTTTTTTTAACTTTTCTTTTTCTCTTTTTAAACAAAAATGTAAAAGCCCTTACAGAAACTGGCCATGGGTTGACTTTGGCCCATGAGCCCTGGCTTGCCAATTCTTGATTCTAGAACAACCATAGTTAAAACATCAGTGTTACTGTGAACTGTAATTTTTAAAGTCTGCTCTAGGATTTGCAACTTGAGTTGAACTTATTAACAGAAAGAGGGGCGGGGAGTGGGAAGAATATTCCACTTACTCATAAATGAGAAAACTCTCAAAGGGGAACAGTGGCGGACCTGTGCTCAACTACAGGACTAGTCTGACCATAATTCCTTTCTGTTTAATATTTTTAATTACTGTGCATTTTGTTTCTAGTAATTGCACGTGTTTAGGAACAGCTTTGATTACCGAGGAATAGAAGGTTGTGATGCAAGAACAGCAGCTAGGACACCTGTCTTCTGTGTATGTTCATCAACTTCTGGCCTTAATTCATCTTCTGATTTTAATCTCCTTCGAACAGGTTTAGGTGGTGGAGCAAGAGGTGTTGTGCCTTTGCTCTGGGAGAAAAGAATTTCATGAATAATAAGCATTTCTTGAAGACATTTGTGGTTTGTTAGCACTTTGCCAACATCATATGCTTTAAGCCTTTCATTCTCTAAAAATTACGGGTCACTTGTCCTATTTTAAAGCAATTTATAAATTTGTGGCAACAGTTAACTTAAATTACAATGGGAAAGAATGTTCCTAGTAACATCACAACTGTAAATGTACCTATTAGAAAATTTTTTACAGGGTAACATAACAAGCTGAAGGCCCAAATTCTGTGACTCAAGGCTATAATATTCAGTTTTAACATAACACACTCTATATATATCTGTTCAATAACTATAAAAGGAAGTCTCCAGAAATATGCGTCCAGCATCACCATAGGGTTTTCTATTCAAATATCCTAAGATATATTATCTTAATGAATACTTTGTAAAGAAGTAGAAAACCAGGCAATTCTTTAAAAAATCTTTCATTAAGATATACAATAACTCTTAAAAATGAGTGACTGTTTTATTGGAGATCTGTCCTCAACAGAATCAAATATAACAGTTTGGTATTTACTGTAACCTGATTTGACCTGTTAATAAATAAAAACAAGAGTCAATTGCCATCCCTTTGGTTAAATGCTATTTTTAATCTATTGCCATTTACTGACAAAATAAAATTCACTATTAAAAAAATTACAGAAGTACTAACAGTAAAAAAAAAAGTGTCCAGAATGTAGCATTTAAATACTTTCAGAAACACTCACTGTTTTAATGACTACTAGGGATGTCTCAATGATAACAAAAAAAGTGACCAAAATTTTTTTTCTCAAAAAGTGGCCTGTTATCTGCAATGTACTTTGAAATGCAAACAACAGATAAGAAGGACTGATACAGAGAGAGGGATGAAGGTATAAAGCAAGTATATTAATATAAGGAAAAATGTTATATTTTTCTATTTCTTTAATTCTGTATTTATATAAAATGANTTTGATTACCGAGGAATAGAAGGTTGTGATGCAAGAACAGCAGCTAGGACACCTGTCTTCTGTGTATGTTCATCAACTTCTGGCCTTAATTCATCTTCTGATTTTAATCTCCTTCGAACAGGTTTAGGTGGTGGAGCAAGAGGTGTTGTGCCTTTGCTCTGGGAGAAAAGAATTTCATGAATAATAAGCATTTCTTGAAGACATTTGTGGTTTGTTAGCACTTTGCCAACATCATATGCTTTAAGCCTTTCATTCTCTAAAAATTACGGGTCACTTGTCCTATTTTAAAGCAATTTATAAATTTGTGGCAACAGTTAACTTAAATTACAATGGGAAAGAATGTTCCTAGTAACATCACAACTGTAAATGTACCTATTAGAAAATTTTTTACAGGGTAACATAACAAGCTGAAGGCCCAAATTCTGTGACTCAAGGCTATAATATTCAGTTTTAACATAACACACTCTATATATATCTGTTCAATAACTATAAAAGGAAGTCTCCAGAAATATGCGTCCAGCATCACCATAGGGTTTTCTATTCAAATATCCTAAGATATATTATCTTAATGAATACTTTGTAAAGAAGTAGAAAACCAGGCAATTCTTTAAAAAATCTTTCATTAAGATATACAATAACTCTTAAAAATGAGTGACTGTTTTATTGGAGATCTGTCCTCAACAGAATCAAATATAACAGTTTGGTATTTACTGTAACCTGATTTGACCTGTTAATAAATAAAAACAAGAGTCAATTGCCATCCCTTTGGTTAAATGCTATTTTTAATCTATTGCCATTTACTGACAAAATAAAATTCACTATTAAAAAAATTACAGAAGTACTAACAGTAAAAAAAAAAGTGTCCAGAATGTAGCATTTAAATACTTTCAGAAACACTCACTGTTTTAATGACTACTAGGGATGTCTCAATGATAACAAAAAAAGTGACCAAAATTTTTTTTCTCAAAAAGTGGCCTGTTATCTGCAATGTACTTTGAAATGCAAACAACAGATAAGAAGGACTGATACAGAGAGAGGGATGAAGGTATAAAGCAAGTATATTAATATAAGGAAAAATGTTATATTTTTCTATTTCTTTAATTCTGTATTTATATAAAATGAAGAACATTCACTAAACATACTGATAGTCATTTCGTTATATATGTAAGTCAAATAATTATGTTGTACACCTTAACTTATACTGTGTCATGTGTCAATTATATCTTAATAAAACTGGAAGAAAAATATAGTAAATATTAATGGTACAGTCAAGGTGGGGCTTTATTGTACAATATAAAATTCTTTCAACTTTTCTGTATGTTTAAAATTTTTTGCAATAAATTTTTGGGAAAAAATTATTCCTAAGACAGCTAAAAAAAAAGCAGAGAGTATAATATTAACCTTAGAGGGTTGATAATCTTTCCCTGTTACACTCAGAACTGAAATAACAGAAATTGAGTATGACAAAAAAAAAGGAAGTTCTACTTTATGTACTTGAAACAATATAATAACCACACAGAATCTGAGAACCTCTGGCACGCATTAATACAAATGACAGGCTATCATCTCTACCTCTAGGTGGACTGTGTTCTGAGACAAGCTATATATATTACAGTTTAAGGCAGTGAAATGGGTTAGATGATCTCTAACTTTACTTGTAAGATTTTCAAATTATATCATATAATTTTTATATGTAAAAAACAATCAATACTATAAAAGACTTTTGTATACCACATTGGCGGGAGCACTAGCAGCTGTCTTTTCTTCAATTTTACTATCTGTTTTGGCAACTCGAGAACTTGCAGGATCAGAAGCTTTTTCAACCTAGAGATGAGTATATTATTATTACAAATTATATATAAGTAACATAAATATATGAATAAATATATAAGTAACATCAGAGAGCAAAATGTTTAGAAAACATTCATTCTAACAGTAAGAAGCTCAGATGAAGGTGAGAGGAGTTTGAGACTCCCTGTGAAATGCTCATGCATCTGCCCCTTTAGGGCAGAGAGGGAAGAGGATACATCTCTGAGGGGATGGCAGACAATGTCTGGAAAGTTCTTTGGTTGGGGGAGGGTACATACAAGTACTCCCTGCACACTGCTATTCCCACCTCAGGCCCGCTCTGCCTTCCTGGAGGTACAGCCCATTTCCCTAGTAGCCCTAGGCCAGGCAGAAAGTTTGAAGACCTAGCTGGTAGAGAATTTTCCATGGACTAAATCTGTAAGAACTCTTTGTGTAAATTATGCCAGTCAAAAGTCAGTTTTTTTAATCTAGTAGAGAAGATCAGTATAAATTGGAATAATCAGAGCAAACTTCAGAATTCCCCTGTTCCCTCCAACTCCATATTTACACTTATGAGGACAGGGATCCCTGTCCCTCATAGAGAAGTTTTTGCTGCTAGAACAAATCAGTCCCCCAGAACACTGGCTGCAAAGATGAATTTCTGGAATCCTGTGGTCTGTAAGTCTGTTTAACTGATGTGACTTACTCCCATACAATTTTCACCAAATCACAAGATCAAATGGTTAGCATTAAGATGCAACCCCATAAACTGACTTATTCTCATACAAACTGAGTGTAGCTATGGCAACCACAGCTTATTATACAGAAATCTTTGAATCACACAATCAAATGCTTAGCATTAAAATGCAACTCCCAGAACAGGGTTTTAGCCAAAACCAGATGGTTCCATCTTTTCAGGTAACATCTACCCTTCACCCAGATATTGAT
Source organism: Neotragus pygmaeus (assembly GCA_006410875.1). Classification (NCBI taxonomy): domain Eukaryota; kingdom Metazoa; phylum Chordata; class Mammalia; order Artiodactyla; family Bovidae; genus Neotragus; species Neotragus pygmaeus. Next base: position 943,488 of record SJYV01056328.1, read on the forward strand.
TCTTAGTAAGCATTTTATGCAACCAGCAGGTGGTCTGAGGCCAGTAAGAAATTGAGAAGCATTGATCTAGGGAATATAAACCCTTGAAGAGCAGCAATAGCAGGTATTTTACTCATAATGTCCCTTCTATTATCTGCTCTTTTAGGGGTTCTTCTGTTTAAAGACGGGCTTATGAACACAATATTGGAAGATTCCCAGCAGAAAATTAGAAAAGCCCTTGAAACTGACCGGCAAGACCTCTGGATGTTTCTCGGCTTCATCATCTTGTTCTTCATTTACATTTGATGCAGCAAATACTTCAAATTGGCTGAAATCTGCAAAATTTGGTTGTTCTGGTATCTGCTGAGGTGAGGTACTAGTGTGAGTTATTAGGCCATCAGCATCCACTGGGCGATGCACAACGGGACCAGGAGCCTACAGGAGGGTTTAGGATACGGGAAGGAGCAAATCATTTTACTCATCTAGTGTCACAGAGTAGCCTTCTTTTTCTTTGAAAATTTATTATAAGGATGCTCTGATTTATTAGCTGAAAATTCAGGAAAGTGAGCTACAGTAACATTTAGCTCTAAAAAAACCTTGAGTGAAATGCAAGACACTAAAAAATTAAGATAACAAATCTCCAAATAAAAAGATAACTTTAACAAAATTCTTATTGCCAAGAACGTACATCAAAGGAGAGAAGTTAGGGCCTTAATCTCTAATTCTCCCCTTGCATCTATTTCTTTCTTAATTAGGTTGCTGCATAATTGTTCATTATTTTAAAAAGCTGTTTTAAAAATGTTTCATTATGTTTCTAAAAAGACTGTTATCTTTAAAGTGTGAAAACCAGTGCTCTAGCTGTTCTCCAGCACTCCAATGCGCTCTCCTTCAATTTGTCCTCCACTCTTTACAAGATCAATTCTTCTAAAGTCTCCATTTGAAAACTGAATTTATTGAATATCTACTTTTGATCAAACAAATAAGGTCCATCCTTAACAAAGCTGGTAATCTAGTGCAGGATACGAGAAAAGTAAACAAGGGATTAAAACATAGTGTGAGGAGTTATGTGACAAAGGAAGCACAGGAAGCTAAAGGAATAAATCTGAAGTCTCTTCCCTGCTTACCCTTAAAAAATTCTCCATATCCTACAAGAAAAACTCCACCATCTTAGTATGATATAGGAGGTACTCTGTCATTTCCTCACCTCTTCAATTTTATTTCCCATCACTCTAGTTGTACGGAACTCAATAGCTCTTCCTTGAAGAATATGCCAGGCTTACCTTACCCTCTGTGCCACTCCTTCTGGTTGTAATGCCTTTTCCTCAATAAATAGTATTTTATCTTTCAAGTCCCTGCTTAAGTCTAACTTTTTCAGTGTGATCCCTGATGTTACTAGCTAGGACATCTATGCTAAAACATTTTATAAATATGTCTACTATAGCATTTTTATTATAACTGTTTACAGGCCTGTTTTTCCCACTCGACTGGTTCTTGAGTCAAGAGATAATTCACTGGGTTTTACACCTTAATGCAGGAAAAATTTCGGTTGGCCCTTTAGATAAAATAAATCCTGGAATATTCAAATTTCAGTATCTTTGACAATTAGGAAACCATCTTTTTAACTACAAATAATCAATTTCATTATAAGATTCTAACTCAGAAAAATCAACCTAATTCATTCATAAAATGTACCTAGTCAGTCACATAAAACTAAGCTACAAACTAGAATCTATTTTGGAACATAATAGTTTTATGTAGATGAAACAACTATGACCTGTTGTATAACACTTTATTCACTGATGCAGTAACACATCCAGGGAGATACAGGGAGGGTACCCTGAGTCACTACTAGATCCAGGACATACATGATACTTCCCATCCCTCAATCCACTGATCCTTCTTCTAAACCCTCCTTTGCCGAGTCACTATCATTTGGTTCACTTCTAAGTTTCTTTCAAAAAACAACCCAAATGATTATTGAAATTCTTATCATCTAAGAAAAGACCTAGCTTCTCCAAATTAAATATGCATTAAGAATGACAGGCAATTACCAATTTTCAAAATAATTCTAGAATAGAATCAAAGACCTAACAGATAAACTGACCAAGGGGACTTTAATAACTGACGCTTACTAATGAAGACCTAGGAAATTACCTGTGAGGGCTGTGGTCTTGGAGGCACTGCAGGAGGTTGGGCAACAACTCCAGCCTGTTGCTGTCCTGTGTGAAAACGCAAGTCTTCTTTTTGTAAGTATATATCATTACTTTTGTAAGTATATATCTACTATTGCTAGTAGGGCAGATAGGCTGAATGAATGTGATCAAATGATAAAGATTTCAAATGCCAGTGTATCGTACTGGAAGCCAAGTCCCTCTCGTCAACTGTCTGGACACGGTTGAGTCTCACAGCCTCTTTTCAGGCCTCACTTCTCTTGCTCTGCTGCACACAGCACTCACTCGTCTCGCTCCTCCCTGTTCCTGTAACACTGTACGTTCTTGGTTTTCTTCCCACCTTTCTAACTACTTTTAGCTATCAAACATGAAGACTTCCAAATTTCCTCTTTCCATTTAGCATTTTAGTCTATTATTTCTAGTAAATGATTCTCAAATAATATATCAATCTTGCTTAGCCCATAGGTCCAGCGACCTGTTGATTTTTCTCTTCTTTCTCATCATTCCAAACACATAATATCAAAAACAGAACACCATCATCCTCTATCCTAACTTTTCTATTTTGACCAACAGTAAGACCAGTCATATAAAAATTGAACCCACTGAGTAAGTTATGACTCCTCTCTCTCCTCTATCATGTAATGTACGCCCTATTAGCTTTTCCTCCTTAATATCTCTACATAAAATTTTTCTTTTAAAATCTCTTGTGGCATCTCTCAGGTTCCCATCTTTATCATTTGAACTCACATTTTAGATAGTCATTAAGGAAAATAAATTCCCTTTCATCTGATACTTTTTCAATTTAAAATTTTTCTTCAGATAAATATCGAAAAATAAGAGAAAACAAAATACTGTATCTTTAACCAACTAAATATATTTAACAATTTAACATATTTAATTTGTATCACAGTTCTCTAGCCCCTACCTGTTGTGACGGAAAAGGTCCGATTCATATCTAAAGATGATGATCTAGAATGAGAGGGCTGAGGCCTTGGAGGTGGAGGTGGTGGTGCAGTGTTTTCAGGCGAGGTTCCTGAATGAGACCTGCAAAATTGGCCCAATTGGTCACGTTATTGATATTGCAGCTTTCTTTTTAAGCAATCAAACTTAGCTAAGCAGCAAAGGATCTTATTGGTGTGACATTTTCTCCAGAGGGTACACAAGTATTACAATGAATATAGTATTATTTACGATGTGCATTCAACAAGCAGTTACTTAATATAGCAAATAATCTTCTTTATAATTATACATTTAACAAAATTTTAAAGAACTTTAAAAAAAGTTATTAACATGAATTCAAGGTAGACTACTAACCAAGTGTAATGTTTTCATATTCAGTTAAAGGTGATATTGGTCTGAAAAGCCGTTTTCAAAGAAGAGAAACTGTACTTTCAGATATGGTTAGCTTTCAACTTATTTAAATTTGGTAAGCTGAAGTACACTTTGGCTCAACTATGTGAGATGCCATCTCATCTTAAAATCACTCATTTTAGAGGTGATTATACTCATGTTCACTCACCCTGGAGATCTGCTTATTAGCCACCAATAAGCAATTAGCTATATTCTGAAGAATCGCATGGACTGAGACAATCTGATCCTCACTTATAGGAATAAAAAGCAGACTAAAATCCCAAATAAGAACTCCAAGACATATGAAGAAGCAGCCTTCTGACTGTGTGAGCTCTTGGAGAGTCTACGTTACCAGTCTCTCCATTCATCCTCCAGGTGTGTGGCAAAACACTCTTATGATGTATGAAAAGCAGCAGAGAAAGATGCTTCTGTCCCGTGCAGTTTTGAGAGGATGGTGAAGCCCTAGGAGACAGACTCCTTGCCACCTCACCCTGTCCCGTATCATTTTTGTCTGTGCCTGAAATGTTAACTTGTGATACAGGTCTTCAGGATGGGTAGGTAGCCCAATACTGGGCAGCGTGTCCAGATGACATTTTAAAACACCAAATTCTTTTGGTACTTGCTCCATAAGGCTCTAAAAGGAAATCTGCACATTTCATACTTAAAAGAGACTCTCACTGCTCAGCTACAAAAAAGGACTGTATTAAACCAACTGCCAAGAAGTCATCAGTTTATTTTAAACCTTCCACAAAACACCAAGAAGACAATAATTCCTTTTACTTTGCTTTTCTTTGGAAAGAATAAAAATAATTTCCCTTTTACATAAATCAATAGGTAACCTGACATCCTTTACAGAAGTGAAGAACTGAGAAAAGTAATTTATGCGTGCATGCATGCTGAGTCACTTAAGACTCTGTGCAACCCTATGGACTGCAGCCCACCAGGCCCCACTGTCCTCGGTCTTCCTCAGGCAAGAATACTGGATGGGTTGCCATTTCCTTCTCCAAAAATAATTTATACTTGGTTTCAAATAATTTTCAATATTAAAATGTAACAAAATACTTTAATTATGCTTTTTTAATTAACAGAAACACTAACCTTTGACGAGTTACGTTGTTTCCAATCTGTTCTGGATCCGAAGTAAAAGAGTCTGAACTACTGTACCCATCTGCTGATAAATGGGATATATCCTATTTAATAATAATCATTTCTTTACTTTTTATTCTATATGCCCTAAACAGGTAATTGAATTATTGTTTCAAACCAGGGATATTCAAAGATTGGCCAACAGGTTAATGTTTCAGCATTGTATTACCATAAAAGATTAGATATAAATCAAATAAATGATGTACTTATACAACAAAATACTATGCACAGAGAGCAATTACAACCTAAAAAAGTTACTGTTTGATAATAGAGAAATATTCAAAATTAGTTACACGGAAGCAGGGCAGAAAATAGTACATATATCACAACTTCATTTCGTACAGAAATATAACATGCACAAAGTAAAGATTAAGGTTGACAATGAATGTTAATTATGGTCATTTGTGGAACAGTGAGATTATAATTTGTATTTTCTTATTTTTATTACATTTCTACAAGTATGAATAATTTTTATAATGAAAAAATTCATTTTTAAAGGATAAATCAGAAGCATTTTAAGTTAAAAAGTGAACTTAAAAATTGTTTATGCAAATTAAAAAAATTTGATAAAGGAATGAACTGTGTTTAGACAATGCTAAAACTTATGACATTAGCCAGAGGGTACCAATTTTTCACCTGAGGACATATTTTCAATTTCCTCAAAATCTTGTAAAGGAGCAGAGAATCCCAGAATCAGACTAACAGCTATGAAGCAATAAAGAAGTTTTAAAACAGAAACTCTAGGGATAATCTGAAGAAATATTACAAAATACCTTTCAAGAGTTATAAACTGAAGGGACTGGTTATTTAGTTTAGTTTCATTTCAAAGTGTATCCCGCTTCTTTTTCCTGTCAAATCACTGAGAAGTTTACTAATTGGTACAGGAAATGATGCTAAAATTAACATATTCCCATTTGGACGTTGTTAACAGGCATCTCAGACTGAACACATCCAAAACTGAACTCCTACCCTTTCTCCCACCAATCTTCTACTACAATAGACTTCTTCAATTTCCAGCTGCTCTGGCTAACATCCCTTGAATCACCCTGATTCCCTTGCCCCCACCCCTCACATCCTGTATCACAAAGGTAAGCAAATCCTGTGGTCTTTTCCTACCAAAATCTAGCCAGAATCTGACCACTTCTAACACTTCTACTGCTACCACCCTAGGCCGAGACATCATCTTCTCTTGCCTGTATTATTATAACTGTTTCCTAAAACAGTCTTTCCCTGTTTGAATTCTTGCCTTCTTCTGGTCTATTACCAATATAGCAGCCAGAAGGATCTTGTTAAAAAAGGAAGGTCGGGTTACATCATTTCTCCATTCAGAAACCTTTTAAATAGCGTTTCACCTTTCTCGGTAGAAGTCAGCTTAACACTGCTCCCCGGTTACTATTCTCCTACATGCTAGTTCTAGTTCAGGTGTTTGCTGGCTGTTTCCAGTAGATATAAAGAAGGCATCTTCCCTAAACCAGGGCTCCATATTGGCTATTCCTTTGGCCTAAAACGTGCTTCCTTAAGATACTCACACAGTTAAATTCATCTCCTTCAAGTTTTAACTCAAATGCCAGTTTTTGGTAAGGCTTTCTTTGATCACCTTACTTAAACTGTCACTCCCTCCCTCTGTCCTTTCACAACTTAATTTTTATTCAGGGTGTTAACTATATCCTAAGATACAGTTATTTTTATTTCCTTTTTCTTTTACCTCCCCTATAAAATGCAAACTTCATAAGGGCAAAGAATTTTTTGTTTTGTTTCCTGCTGAATACTCAGTGTCTATAACACAGCCTGACACATATTAATAGTATTCCATTAACAATGACTGAACGAACATGTACACAATTTCCTGTGAGAAGAAGAAAGGAGGAGGGAGGAGCTGAGAGGGACAGCCAACAGGAGGCCTGCCTTGAAGCAGGAGCAGTGGCAACAGGCATCCATTTATTGATACAGAGGGTAGGGGTCTCTAAAAGGATTGACTATTCTCTGCATTATCCAGTGACGATAATACTAAATGGTATATATTCAAATTATTCAGATTCTAAATGTAGACTAAGGATAAGAGACAAGATGGCAGAGAAGCAGGTGGAAGTGGAGTACAGCTCTCTTCACAGATGCATCAGGAACACATCTTCAGATGCAGAAGATCTTGCAGAGCACCAGCTTAGACCTAGCAGGAGTCCCTGACCACCGGAAAGGAATATACAGATCCACACAAAACTGGGCAGGACAAAGAAGGGAAGGGAAAAAGAGGAGGAGAGTCAGCACAACTGAACCTGTCCCCAGCAGGTGGGGAAGTGGAAGAAGGGGTGATATCCTTGTATCAGGGCTATCAGTTGGGACAAAGGGGAAGCATCTGAGACTGGAGAGTGAAGGAGCTGATCTGTGACAGTCTGAATGGAGTATGAACCACACAGACAATCTGTGCCGTGGCCCTACATAGCCCAGGCAGGGACACAGTCCATCAGAATGCAGAGCAGCTGGGAGCTGGAGTGTAACCACAATCCCAGGGCAGGGACTGCTGTTGACTTTGGGGAAACAGCCAGAAGGGATAGGAGGGAGGAGACTGCTGTAGGGAATGCCTTTGGAATAAAGTCAGGCAGTCATGGAAGCAGGGTGCTACTGTTGAGTCACATACAAGGAGTAGTGCCATCACTTCTCCCCCTGCATGCTGGCATGAGCAGCTGAGTAACAGAGGAATACCCCAGAGAAGGCGGCCATTTGAGTGCCTGACATGCCAAGCAACAGAGATGGACCCCCATCAGACCCTCTGAATGCCAGCTGCCAGAAGCTAGAAAGAGATTCTAACAGCACCACATCTTCTGTGCCCATGGCTGCCAGCTTCCTGGCATACCTGGCGCCATCAGAGTCCCTGCAACCTAAGCACCCCACCTGCACACCTGGTCCTCCCTGGGGCAGACCCAAGTCCTAGAGGCAGCCTCAGGAACCAATTCCTGTAAATGACCCGCAAGCAGAGGTGGGGGTAAAACCACAACTGAGTTCCAGGGGCAGAGTGGACAAGGAAGAGGGTTGAAAACCTTTTCACCAGCTATACTAGTTAGAGATTATATCCACATGATCAACTAGGCAGACTCTGTGTCTATGGAATGCATAGAAGGATGAGTTTACCCACAAAACAAAATGCCCTAGCTCTGACAGCTGTGGACCTGGAGGCAAGAACCTACAAGAGGAGAGCTAGGTTAGAGTCTGCGCTGCCCCCACAGCTGGTCTAGAGACCAGCTCCCCCGAGACTGGAGGGCTTCCTAGCAAGGCGGAAGTGGACTGTGAATCACAGGTGGGGAAAGGATGCTGACAGCTGAGACCTGGGAAAAACATTTATTATTATTCTTATATTTTGATTTGTTCTGTAGTTGACTCTGGTTTTCTTTCCTCTGATGCTGTGCTTGTTGACTTCATTATTATTGTATCTATTTAACCTTTTGAGAATTTTTTAAAACACATTTTATTTCCTTCATATACATCTATCTCTACATTGGCTTTTTGCAGATCTGTGGGGCTTTTTCTTTGTTGTTGTTTCATTTTGTTTCCTTATTTATTATATATAAATTCTATCTATATAGAATAAGATTTATATATTATATATATACAATATATACACTACTGTATACAATATATTCTTTTTATATATAGAGAGTATATATATACATATATAGAGAATACACAGTAAAATTATTATATATAAATCTTTTTATATACTTTACTTTTCTATTTTTTCTTTATTCTTTTTACCGTGTTTGTTAGTTTGTTGCTTTATTCCTCAGCTGGCTCTCTTCTTTGGTCTTGGTTTCTGTTTAGTTACTGTTGTTTTTAATTTGTTGATATCACTTTCGGTTTCCTTGCTCAGAGGGTCACTCTCTTGTACTTTGTTTTCTTTGGACTATTTTGGTTTTGTGTGTGTGTGTGTGTGTTCCTTTGTTTCTGTTACTATTTGTCTGATTTTGAATTCACCATTTGTCTGGGGTTCTTTTTTGTGTGTGTTTGTTTTAATCCCCTTTATTTCCATAACAAACAGCTTGTGGGATCCCGGTTCCTTGATGAGAGATTGGGCCTGAGCCTCTGGGTTGGAAGCACCGAGTTCAGGACACTAGTTGGCCAGAGAATTCCTGATCCCAGGGAGTATTAATTAGTGAGGACTCCCGCAAAGGCCTCTTCCTGTATCCAAGACCTGGCACCACTCAACCGCTGGCAGCACCCAGCAAAGGGCACCGTACCCAAACAACAAGCAAGACCTCAGGAGGAGACAGGCTTCCCACAGACACCCCAGAACATACCACTCACACAGCCCCACAGCCCTGCTCATTAGAGGGGGGAAAAACTCACCTCCTCCCACCAGAAGGCAGGCACAAGTCCCTCCCTACATGAAGCCTACACAAACCACTGGACCAACCTCACTCACTAATGGCAAGACCAAAAACAAGAGAGAATACGTCAAACACAGTAAGTTAGATAACATGAAAAAACAGAGAAATATTGTGTAAATGAATGAACAAGGTAAAAACCCATAACACCAAATAAACAAAGAGGAAATAGGTCAACTACCTAAAAAAGAATTCACAGTAATGATAGTAAAGATGATCCACGATCTCAAAAATAGAATGGAGAAGATACAAGTCATTTAACACATTTAACAATGACCCAGAAGAAACAAAGAATACACAGAGACAAACACAATTACTGAAATTAAAAATGATCTACAGGGAATCAACAGCAGAACAACTGAGGCCGAAGAATGAAATGAAAGACAGAATAAGTGAAAATAACTGCTAAAGAGCAGAATAAAGAACAAAAGAATGAGAAGAATTGGTGATAGTCTCAGAGACTGCGGGGATAATATTAAACTATTCACTCCAGTATTCTGGCCTTAAGAATTCCATGGACTGTGTTGTAAAATATTAAACACACCAACATTCAAATTAAGGGGTCCCAGAAGCAGAAGAGAAAAAGGGTCTGAGAAAAAATTTTAAGAGATTATAGTTGAAAACTTGCCTAACATGTGAAAGGAAATAGCCAATCAATTCCAAGAAGCATAGAGAGTTTCATAAAGGATAAATCCAAGGAGAAACATGCTGAGACACATATTAATCAAACTGACAAAAATTAAACACAAAGAAAAAATATTAAAAGCAGTAAGTGAAAACCAACAAGTAACATACAAGGGAAACTCCACACAGTTAACAGCTGATCTTTCAACAGAAACTCTGCAGGCCAGAGGCAATGGCAGGATACATTTAAAGTAACAAAAGGGAAAAATCTACAACCAAGACTACACTACCCAGCAACAATCTCATTCAATATTGATAGAGAAATCAAAAGCTTTACAGATAAAAGTTAAGAGAATTTAGCACCATCAAAGCAGCTTTACAGCAAATGCTAAAGGAACTTCTCTAGGCAGGAAACACAGGAGAAGGAAAAGACTTACAAAAACAATTAAGAAAATGCCAATAGGAATATGTGTATCAACAATTACTTTAAATGTAAATGGATTAAATGCTCCAACCAAAAGATACAGACTGGCTAAATGGATACAAAAACAAGACCCGTATATGAGCTGTCTGCAAGAGACCCACTTCAGACTGAGAGATATGGACTGAAAGTGAGAGAATGGAAAAAGATATACCATGCAAATGGAAGCTGAAAGAAAGCTGGATAACTATTCTTATATCAGACAAAACAGACCTTAATATAAAGGATATTACAAAAAATAACAGAAGGACACTACGCAATGATCAAGGGATCAATCCAAGAAGACACAACAATTGTAAATATTTACACACCCAAAATAGGAGCATCTCAACACCTATGGCAAACACTAACAGTCATAAAAGGGGAAACTGACAGTAAAACAATCAGTAAGGGACTTTAACACCCCACTTACACCAATGGACAGGTCATCAAAACAAAAAATAAGGAAACATAAGCCTTCAATGACATTAGACCAAATGATCTAACTGATATCTTTAGGACATTCCATCCAAATGCAGTAAAATAAACCTTCTTCTCAAGGTCTGCACAAGGAACATTCTTCAGGGTAGATCACAACTTGGGTCACAAATCAAGCCTTGGTAAATTTAAGAGGACTGAAATTATATCAAGCATCTTTTCTGACCACAGTGTTATGAGACTAGATTATCAACTGCAGGGAAAAAAACTGTAAAAAACACAAACATGTGGGGAATACGTTTAAAAACATTAAATAATACGTTTTAAAATAAGCAACAGGTTTCTGAATAAAAAGGGAAATAAACAAATACCTAGAAACACAAATGATAATGAAAACATGATGACTCAATACCTATGTGACGCTGCAAAAGCAGTTCTAAGAGGGAAGTTTATAGCAATAGAGTTCTACACCTCAAGAAAAAAGAAAAACACTGAATAGACAATCTAACCTTACATTTAAAGCAGTTGGAAAAATAAGGGGAAAAAAATTTCAAAGTTAACAAAAGTTAATAAAGATCAGAGCAGAAATAAGAAAAAAATAAAAGAAAGAATAGCAAAAATCAGTAAAACTAAAAGCTGGTTTTTTGAGGAGATGAACAAAATTGACAAATCATTAGCCAGATTCATCAAGAAAGAAAAAATGGAGAAGACTCAAATCAACAAAATTAGAAATGAAAAAGAAGAGGTTACAACAGACAACGCAAAAATACAAAGGCTCATAAGAGACTATTACGAGCAACAATATGCCAATAAAATGGACAATCTGAAAGAAATGAACAGATACTTAGGAAAGTTCAACCTCCCAAGACTGAACCAGGAAGAAACAAAAATTTTGAACAAGCCAATCACAAGCACTGAAATCAAAGCTGTGATCAAAAATCTCCCAAAAAACAAAAGTCAGATGGCTTCACAGGCGAATTCTATCAAATGTTTTGAGAAGCGCCATCCTTCTCAAAGTCTTCCGAAAATTGCAGAGGAAGGAACACTTCCAAACTCATTCTATGAGGCTACCATCATCCTGACACCAAAACCAGACAAGGAAATGACAAAAAAAGAAAATTATAGTCCATGTCACTGATGAACATAAGATGCAAAAATCTTCAACAAAATTCTACCAAACACAATCCAGCAACACATGAAAAGGATCATACACCAAGATAAAATTGGGTTTATCCCAGGGATGCCAGGCTTCTCCAATATATGCAAATCAATCAATGTGACACACCATATTAACAAATTAAAAAATAAAAATCATATGATAATCTCAACAGATGCAGAAAGAGCGTTTGACAAAATTCAGCACACATTTATGGTAAAATTCTCCAGAAAATTGGAAAAAAAAGGAACCTATCTCAAGTAATAAAGGTCATATATGATAAACCCACAGCAAACATTATTCTCAATGGTGAAAAACTGAAAGCATCTCCTTGAAGATCTAGATGACGACAATGGGGCCCACTCTTGCCACTATTATTAACAACATAGCTTTGAAAGTCCTAGCCATGGCAATCAGAGAGGAAAAAGAAACAAAAGGAATCCATACTGGAAAAAAAGAAGTAAAATTCTGTTCGCAGATGACATGATTAGCTACATACAAAAGCCTAAAGATACCATTAGAAAATCACTAGAGCTAATCGGTGAATTAATTTAGTATAGTTGCAGGATATAAAATTAATACACAGAAATCCCTTGCATTCCTATGCACTAAGAATGAAAAATCAGAAAAAGAAATTAAGGAATCAATCCCATTCACCACTGTAACAAAAAGAATAAAACAGGAATAAGCCTATCTAAGGAAATGTAAAACCAATATATAGAAAACTATTAAGACACTGATGAAGAAAATCAAAGACAACATAAACAGATGGAGAGATATACCATGTTCTTTCTTGGATTGGAAGAATCAATATTGTGAAAATGATGATACTACCCAAAGCAATCTACAGAGTCAAAGCAATCCTTATCAAATTACCAATGACATTTTTTTACAGAACGAGACCAAAAAATAGCCACAATTTGTATGGAAACACAAAAGACCCTGGAAAAGCCAAAGCAAACTTGAGAAAGAATGGCACTGCAGGAATCAACCTCCCTGACTTCAGACTACACTACAATGCACAGTCATCAAGACAGAATGGTACCCGCACAAAAACAGAAATACAAACCAATGGGAAAGCCCAGAGATAAACCCACACATCTATGGGCAGGTGTGACAAGGATGCAAGACTTTATCTTTGACAAAGGAGGCAAGACTATAGGATGAAAAGTCTTTTATTGAAAAGACAGTATCTTCAATAAGTGGGGCTGGGAAAACTGGACAGCTATGTGTAAAAGAAGGAATTAGAACACTTCCTAAAACCACACACAAAGATAAATCTCAAAATGGATTAAAGACTTAAATGTAAGACCAGAAACTATAAAATTCTTAGAGGAAAACACAGGCAGAACACTCTGACATAAATCATATCAAGATCCACTATAACCCACTTCCTAGAGTAATGGAAATAAAAATATACAAGTGAGATCTAATTAAAAGCTTTGGCACAGCAAAGGGAAACCATAAACAAGATTTAAAGACAATCCTCAGAATGAGAGAAAGTAACTGCAAATGAAACAACTGATAAGGGATTAATCTCCAAAATATACAAGCAACTCATGCAGCCCAGTATCAGAAAAACCAACAAACCAATCAAAAACAAGCAGAAGACCTAAACATACATTTCTCCAGATGACATACAGATGACTAATAAACGTATGAAAAATGCTCACCATCAATTATTATTAGAGAAATGCAGTCAAAACTACAATGAGGTATCATACCACACCAGTCATAATGGCCATCATCAAAAATGTGTAAAAAATAGATGCTGGAGAGAATGTGGAAAAAAGAGAACATTCTTGCACTGTTGGTGGGAATGCAAACTGATATAGCCACTATAGAGAACAGTATGGAGATTTCATTAAAAACTAGGAATTAAACTACCATATGACCTAGCAATCCCACTACTGGGCATACGTCCTGAGAAAACAGTAACTGAAAAAAACACACGTATTGCAATGTTCACTGCAGACACAGAAGCAACCTAGATCTCTGTTGAAAAATGAGTGGATAAAGAAGTTGTGGTACAAATATACAATGGAATATTACTCAGCCATACAACAATGAAAGAGTCTAAATCAGATCTAGTGAGATGGATGAACCTAGAGCCATTTATTCAGAGTGAAATAAGTCAGAAAAAGATCATATATTAATTCATATATATATGGAATCTAGGAAAACCGTACTGATGAACCTATTTGCAGGGCAGGAAAAGAGACTGAGACATAGAGAGCAGGCTTATGGACACAGTGTGGGCAGAAGCTGATGGGATGAACTGAGGGAGTAGCACTGAAATACAAACATTATCATATGTGAAGCATATAGCTAAGGGGAAGCTGCTGTGTATCACAGGGAGTGCGACCGGTGCTCTGTGATGACCTAGAAGGACGAGATGGGACGGGGTGGCAGGGAGGGAACATATGTATACCTATGGATGACTCATCTTGATGTATGGCAGAAACCAATACAACCAATACAACGCTGTAAAACAATTGTCCTCCAATTAAAAATAAATTAATTAATAAAATAAACCTCACACGGAAGTAATTCTGTCTTTCACTTACCTACAGTATTTCCAGAAGCAAATTTCACAGATGAATTTATCTTATTTTCTTCTGAAAGGTCAGATGTTTTCACAAGCAATGGGCTAGTGGGATTAGTATGATCTAGGAGAGAATTAATAGGTAAACATATAAGATATAGGTACCTGAATTAATAAATTCATAAACCTCAGAGTACAAGACTTCATTTTAATACTCCAAAGAAGTAACAAGTAAATCCATGAAATATAAGACAAAGTAATATTTTAATAGAATAAATATAAATATAGAATTTGTTATCTGCCACAACAGAAGATACCTTATAATGAAAAAGTCAAGCTGCACGTTCATACTTTGTTAATTTTATCCCTTAGGGCAATTAGCTAAATAAAGCACCACACAACCATAAAATAAGTAATTTATTGTTGTTGACCTACATAGAAAACAAATCTACCCTTGAGAGACCCTAACTAAAACATTTAATCTAAAATGAGGAGAAACTTCAAGAATTAAAGCAAAATAAACAAAGACAAAATTCATTTTAATATACACCTCTTCAGTTAAAATTTGAACACATTTTTCAATGTAGATTCGTAAGAATGATCATAAAAATACAGAGGGTATTAGAAAAGTCACATTTTCCAAGTGTCTTTATTTAAAATTTTATAAATTAAATTCAGTAAGTTGCTTACATTTAAAAATATACACATACACATAATACATATATTGCTGCAGAAAGTACTATGTTAAAAATAGGTAATTAACAAAAGGAATTTGAACTCAGAATGATTGCTCGTGTATTTTGGTTTGATGCTAAACTAAGACACTAACACAACACACTAAACTAAAACACAGCCCAGCCGCAGTTTCCTTACCACTGCCAGCTCTTTTAAGTTCCATTTCCTGCATGTGGATTTTGCTTGGAGTCATACGAATGGGAACTGGATGAACAATAGCAGTATCCTACAGACAAATGGGAGGACATACAGAATTTGTATTAAAAATGCCAAGTAGATACCATGAAATAACCAAAACTAATAATACTTCAAAAACTAGTGGACAGAGTTCTCATTCATACTGAACTAAGCATGAGAATCAATTTTTTAACTAAAAATTCCAGAATTATATTTAAAAAATCAAGCTTACTATATATGCTTAAGAGTCTGATTTGTTTTATAAAAAGTACATTTTAACTCTGAATGATTAAAGATGTGAAGAAAAAAATTGGTCTTACACAATTCATGACAATATTCAAAGGCAAAGTGTGAAACAATCTGATGAAATTATATAAATCTGAACCTTTGAGGTTAAAAGTGAACTATTTATGAGAATTCAAAGACTGAGTAACAGACTGAACTCACTTTCACTAAACTGCTCAAGAAAACCTGACACTCTTCTTTTTCATGTATAAAACAAAGTTAATGAAATGTCCATTGTATTTTAACAGTAGGCACAATACATACTTTATATAGATTAGTTCCACAGAACTGTTTAAAATTCATGTGTAAAACTTCCACAAAGGAATTCATTTTCTAAGTTAGGATAAGTAACACTCCTACTCTAATACTTAAACTTTTCATGACTGTAATACATCTGATAATCCTCAACTTAAGTCATGAGTAGCCAGTCTAGCTAGAGCAGTTAAGGAACTGGTAGAACAAATTTCTGAAAAGACTGAGAAGTGTACCAGGCACTGTATGGCAGCCTCTCCAAATGGGAAGGAAGAGAGAAAGGTGCATGTGGGTAGCCAGGCAGGCCTGGCCCTGGGAGCTGAGCCACCCAGGGGAGGAACAAGAACAGGATCAAGCAACCAGCTTAATGGCAAAAGACCAGCTGATACACATGGCTACAGGAGTTCAGCCCCTTCTACGAGGAGCTGGCTCCTATTGTGAATCTGCTGCTGCTAAAGACAACCTGAGATCCTTAAATTTTGAATATCTTATAATTTGAATATAATAATATTCAAATATATAATATTTTGAATATATTATAATTTAGTATAAAGAATAATGACCTTTCAATTTACGTTAGACACTGTTCTGGTGACAGTGTCAGGTAACACCACAGAAAACTGAGTTCCAGCATACCATCTCCTGTTTAAATTACAGGTCACCTTGGCTAATTCTCGTAATCTCTCAATTCAAACCATTAATAACAAATGAATTATTTACTGCAATTGTATGGGTAAATCCATCAACAGTAATTTCCTGTCCCCATACCAGTAAGACTCTGGACAGATAGTTATGTACTGTCTAATAACACTGAACTAACATTTCACCTACAACTCTAAAGTGATAAAAGATGAATATAATAGATGGATAAAAGTTTATACATTTCTCACATAATAATGAGTCATATTCAGAAAATTATTAACAATAACTCTAGATGTTGTTTATGGTTATAAAAATATGGCTTCAAGAATAACTATTTTCTTAACTTACAATTTTAATAGCAGAAATAACTGCTAAGAACCAGAATTTAACATTCTAAGGCAAGATTAAAGGAGAAAGCATGATATCTCATTATTCCAAACTCTAACAAACTAGGAAAAAACAAGCAAGGAAAACTTATTAGATGCTTTAACTCATAATACTGATCTAATATGTATTCTGTGTGTGTGTTTATAAAGTCAGATTTATGAAATTTGTAACAGAAATATTAAATAGCCTTTTCATGTATTTACCATACAAAAAACAGAAGTCATAGTAATGACGCTAAGAAAAGAAAATCATGAAATCTTCTAGAATGAATATTCTCTAAATAATTTGTCTAAGTTTTTGTACTAATAAATCAATTTTCTGTTGTTATGAGCCTGCTGCTGCTGCTGCTGCTGCTAAGTCGCTTGTCATGTCCGACTCTGTGAGCCTACAACAGCTTTAATCCACTAGATCCTGCTACTAGCAGGACAAGGCAGTTCCTGGAAGAGTTTTACACAGATGACCAGGCCTAACCTCAGACTAGTGGATTGGAAGCTTGGTTTGTGACTATGACGCGCAGCACAATAAAGAGCATTTCAATATCCAAATGAAGAACCATAAATGCCTATGATTCTTTGAGTCCTGAGCCAAAAGATGCTAAGTAAAACTTCTTCTGCTCCAAATTAGCATCCTCATATTTAAAAATAGAGAAAAAAGTAAAAAGACTGACTGGAGGCTCTGCCCATTTCTTCTGTCTACTCAAATCACACAAAGCCTTTAGGACCCACTCCTACACACTCACAACCGTGGCACACTTGTATCATATATTTAAGTACTTCATCTGATACAATTTAGTACTTTACTGAATATTCTATTGTGCTCATGTATCTATATTTTCTACTTGGCTTAAATCTTATTATACTGTTTGTCTTATTATCCTGCTTATCCCTGCTTACTTTCTATTCCTGTGTCACTTAGTTCAGGTGCTCATCATCTGACTCTCTCAACCCCATCAATCCTCCACACTGTTGCCTGAATAACCTTCCCCAGCTACCTCTTCAGAACCTCCATCTTCTCACGGAACTTCTTGTTAGCTCCCAGTGTCTACCAGATTAAGTTCAGATCCTTGGCCGAGCATACAAAGATGTTCCCACTTGTGTTTCAATCACCACACCTACCCTATATCTCACTGCACTGAACTGCTCCTGCTCATGATCTTCTCTCTGCTTGGAATGCCCTTGTCCACTTCTGCCAATTAACAGTTTCATTAAAAATTCATCATACAAATGTAACCTCTTTTGTGAAAACTTTCCCAAACATACTGGGCTGAGTTATTCTACAGTTCTCGCCCACGGTTTGTTCACAGCTACATATGATAATTATCACAATCAGCTATATTACAGTCATCAACTTGTAATGATCAAGCTATGGTCTACTTAAGGCTGGAATTTTTTTTTTGACATCTTGGTATTCCTAGAGAATAACATGGGCACCTGGAAGGGGGCTCCACTAAACCAAGTGACTTGGCTGAGCATAATCAGTGATCAAATGAACTCCCTTTTCATATGCTGAGTGACACAAACATTCTACAGTACTCAAGATCAGACATAAACCATGGCGAAAGACTAGTGCATTGCACCTCTCATCATTTCAGAATTTCCTAGCAGAAAGAGATTCTACTAGAAGCTATTAACTGATAAGCAGTTCAACAAAAGTAATCAAGTTTCTGGAAACGAGATAGCAAAAACCCAATTTCATAAGAAATCCGGGAGCCTAAAGCCAGCTTGGTTTTCATGTGAGGTCACTGTACTGTGTGACATCTGTCTCCAAGTACCACAGAGCAGAGTGGAGCTCTTCACAGACTTAAAACTTTATTGAGCAAGTGCCTACTTATCAAATTTTGGCTTTTAAAAATTACTCCATCAATTCTTTCTGACATGGTAAGGTACACTAAATTTGTATATCTGAACTGTGGTGGTCTTTCTCTCCTATGTGATTCTAATTTGAATGGATCTTATTTACTTCTAATTCTCATTTATAAAAGCCTTGCTGAGGATCATTTGGGATTGTGACTACAGACTGTTCTGTGGATAGGCAATATGTTAAGTAAGAATTAGATGATGGTTAAGAAGCTCAGACCCTCACTGAGAGCAGAGCACTGTACCAATTGCAAGTTTATAATGAGACTATAATTCACCACCATAAGAGAAAAAAGATGTTTTCTGGTACTAGATTATAAATATTTAAGCCTGCCAACACTATTAAATTTAGAGGTCTAAATTCAAGTTTAAAATGTTGATTGACCATTGAAATTTTTTTTTCCTAGAGCCTTCTGTCATACTAGAAATAACAAAAGAAAGTAATGTGTTATGTCATGTAAAACATTAGGCTGGAATTCACAAATGTGGATATTATTTCCAAGAAGTTATAAGAACATCACTGTTATTATGTCAACTATTTCCCTGAATTTTCTGCCAGTCATGAATCAATTTATTTTGCCTTTGAGTCTGTATTTTTAATTTTCTTTCCTAGCCTGACAATCACAATACAATGAATTTCTATTTTCAATATCACTTAAGGGTCAGAGAATAAAAGAGAGTCTCTACTGCTATATCCTTCCCTGTAAAGTACTTTTACTAAAGTACTTTAAACAAAATTAACTTGACTCTGCAAATAGGAGATAGGAATAATATGGAGAAATGAAACTCAGAGCTAAAGTAAAACTTAGCTTATAGCACAGCTGTCACTTTCCAAGGGACCTTAATTACTGCTTCTAATAAGCAGCAAAAATTATTAAGCGTTACCTTTTTATTTCTCTTCCATTTTTCAGAGACCAAAATCAAACATTAACATCCTCAAAGTGGTAAGAAAAGAGAAGCCGAAGGCATAGATAATCTACATATTAATTATTCCCTAAATAATGAATAATTATAAAATAGACACTTAAAACATTTCGATACATTATGTTTTAATAGCATTCTCTATATTTTAAATAGATACAAATTCTTTAAAACTATAAAACACCAAAGGTTCATTCATTTAAAATGCTGAAGCCATACTATTATCTTTAAATGCTACCTATCCCTAATTTATATTAAATAACAAGAGTATTTTTACATTTAATGAATAAAATGCTGGCTATCTTCAGTCAGAAACACCTCAAAGGAATGCTTCATGTCACCCTCTCCATATCTTTTCACTGAACTCATTTTTTAAAATCCTACCTTTACACTCTTCTTCCCTTCCTACCTACTTCCTCTTTTCTTTTTGAAAGGTGCTTATTACCATGTCCTTCTCTTTACAGGAAAAAAAATTAAAAGAAAAAGCCAAAGTGAACAGTGAGAAGAATGATTAATAGCTAAGGTTTTGAAGTTGTCAAGTAACTTGAGGAACAAACAGGGCATATATGAAGTTCAATCTATGGGGACAGAATTTATTTTTTAAAATCAGGATGTGAACTTTGTAGCATTTTCAAAGCAACACAGCAAACCACAGGAAGACAAGACAGAGGTCCTCTGCACAAATGAAAATCTGATGGACAATTCTACATTGTTTTGCTGAACTTGATTCTCTTGTAACAGAACTCAACATACTGATTAAGTCAAAGCTGCACCATCTGGACTATTAAATAAATGATGACACTGCATATTTACATACATAGTACATATTACATGATGTGTAAGCATACAAATAAAATAGTATTGACTGTTATTACACTGAAATAAACAGCATGTTTAATAAAAACATACACTCAATTAGCAAATAAAAACAAAGTTAACAGTATCAATTTTTCACAAAATGCTTCTTTAGACACATGTACCAGATTTTAAAAACATAGATTTCTCTCACCAAAATAACTAGAAAATACAGAGAATGGTAAAAAAAAAAAGAAAAGAAAAGAAAAAGTTCTTTCCACCACTGAGCACACAAAAATTGAAAAGCCTGCCACCACTTCCCTCTAAGCACTCCACTGAATCATGCATATCAGCTAAAAACCATAATGAATGAAAATTTGGGTTAATAAAATTAATTTCAAACAAGCAAGCTAAGTGATTGACTTACAGGATCAGCTGGTGCAATGTTAGAATCAAATTGGGTCAGAGTTTGTGAGCTTGAAGAGCGTTCACTAAATGTCTCCCACTGCTGAACAGACAGAGGAGAGACAAGTCAGCATGATGAGAAAGATGGAGTAAAAGATCACTGGAGAAGATTTAGCAAAGTAATTCAGAGGTTGCACTGCAAGTTGTGTTTCGTAGGCCTGACAGATTCCATTAAGTTTTATTTTTCCATAAACATTTTATATTATCTATGTAAAGTGAGAAGCTTCACAATCAAATATACAGTAATAATTGATCTCTCTATGGGAGAGATTCAAAGCCTTACAGAATAAAGGAACAGAGTCTAAGTGGTATAAATGGTAACAAGAAAAAAGTTTAAAGGGTTTTTTTCTAGACTAGAGAAAGAATAACTTCAAATCCTTCACTAAAAATCCAAGTGTTAATGCACTGAATTAGTGATGCTAATGAATTCTGATTGTATCAGAGTTTTGGCCAAAACAAAGCAAGTCAGTGTGACTTGCCAGTGCGACCCCTGAAAGATGATTCTATTATGTACGTGCACATATTTTATACAAATGCATATTTAATAAAATATAACAGATAAAATGCAAAGAACTCTGGAATTAATATAAATTGCAGTTTATGTCAATCTGCAGCAAATCAACCCATATATTCAGCATTATGAACAGGGCCATGCCAGACCACAAGACAGAACTGCCAATCAGGCACCCACCTCCAACCCCATGCTAGAAAATTCAGAATGCGGCAACAATGAGAGCAAATCAAGCAACTATGTGTTATATATAGAAGATGTATTTTGATATGAAATGCTACTCTTCTAAAAGAGGTACACAAGTATCATACCTCAAATTAGGTGGAGTGATAAGTGAATAATTTTAGTAACTCCATTTGAAGATCTTAGTAATAAATAGCATAGGATTTTTAGATCAAAATCATTAAAATTATGATTACAATTTGATTCTTAAGAATTATCAATGACTCTGAAGAAGGAAAAACATTTGCACATATAAAATATATACACACAAATGTTTACACACAGACACACCTATCTATCCCACTAACTAAAATCCTCTTTTTATAATTCAGTAAACATTTTTATGCTTCAAAGTTCGACTTAATATTTAAAACAGTGCTATTCAATTTGAGAAAACATGTAGAAATTAAATAATAGCAAATGAACACATTTATAAAAATTATCTACAAAAATGGCTAATGTAATCATTCAACAGTTTTTCTCTCAGATGTTTCAAAATCATAAAATTAAGATATATTTAGAAACACTGATGCATTCAGAGTGTCTCCTGAATAGAGAGTCCATAGTAATTCACTTATCGTGGGACATCACTTCAGGGAAGTGACTTACCAATATCTGTTGATATAATTAGTTTCTTCAATAATTACTGTTGCATAGGTACAGAAGGAATTTTTAAAATTGTAATTATCTAACTGTGGAGAAAAGTTTAGATGCAGACTATTTTTTTCCAAAAAGAAGTCATTTATTTACCTATTTGGTGGCATGAGATTTTACCTGACTTCACAAAGTTGTATGTAAGCTACCTGGAGTGCAGAAAAACTCTTATAAGTTTGGTATAATGGTTAAGAGCACAGTCTCTGGAACCAGACTCCTGGAATCCTAGTTATGCCATACACCCTTAGGCAAGTTATCTAATCTATGTTTCAGTTTCACCATGTGAAATATGAGATTAATAATGCTTACATCACAGAATTGTTATAAAGATATAAACAGTTAATATATGTAAAGAGCTTTTTGAACAGAGCTGGCACATCAAAAGTCCTCAATAAATTTTTTGATTATTATTAGTGTTATCCCCTACAGTGCCTCATCTATATTAACAGGTGGTGAATAAATATTTACTGAAAGATTAATGCTTCTAGGCAGAAAACTAAAATATAAATTCCATATACTAAGGAGATTTTTAAAAAGAAATATTATTAAAATGTGTCAAAAAAATCAATGTTAGTTTTAGTAGCATTTTTATTTTCTACACACAGTAAAAAAAAAAAGAAAAATTATGACATTGAGAACCTTATTAGCAAATACTACAAAATGAAACTTGCTAGGATTATTTAAGAAGAAAAAATACAACTGCTTAAATCAGAATTCAAAGGATTTCCCTTCCTAATTTTTAATGATCACGTGATTCTATTTAGAATGAAGATGAATTGAACTTTTGAATTGAGATGCCTTAGAGTTACTTTTACTTATGAACTGACTTTGATAAAAATACTTTTAAAATCTGACACTGCTTTTTAAAAATGATAGAAATTAATAAATGCAGCAAAAACAGTGCTTTCAAGAAACTGACCCTATTTTCTTATTATAAAGCCTCTCTACTAGTAAATTCTTTCAAGGCTTAAATTTTCCCTCCAGAAAAACACTCATATAAATTGTTTTTATCTGACAGCACAACGGATGTATGTTATAATGTCTCAGAAACAGGTATCTGTGATTATGTCATAAAGCAGCAGCAAGCACTTTAAATCTGCCAGCTTCTTCTCTGTTTTTCAACTGTACAAGATTAACTAGTGTTTCTTAAACCCAATATTTTTCTGGCTTTAAAAGACATGGAAAACACAGAAGCTTAGAGAAGTTTCTTCCTGAAAGTCAAAAAACTTTTATATTTGTAGCACTATCTAAAAGTGATACAAAAAAACTGTAAGAAAAAATATATAGATATAACTTGTTCACAAAGAAGACTGCTCTAGTAAGTTAAGCAGTGGTTTTCAATTAGAGATCTACAGAGCACTAAGGTTTAACAGAGGAGCCTCAGGAGCGCTTTGTGGAGGCAGGGCCTCAGGTCTTCTTCCTTTATTCTAACCAGAGTGGTCCTACTTTCACTGTTTTATATAATCAAGTTCCAAAGTAACGGGGCAGAAGGGAAATGTGTCTCAAATTCTGTTTTGTATGCTATGCTTGGTCTTACATAACATGGTCTTTATATAGTGGTCTTTAACCAATGCATTTAACAGGGTTGAATCATTCCATTTTGTATTAAACAAAATAAATTATTACAAATAGCTTGGAATACTTTTTTCATGTGGAAAGCCAGTTGAGTGGCTTCTTATATCACTCCCAATGCTAAGATTCGAAATCTATTATTCCAGGCTTTCTTACAGGAATGAGAAGGCAGTGTGACACAGCGGGTGTGCTAACTTACCGAATGTCAAAGGACTTGTGTTCAAACCTCAGCTCTTGTCCCTTACAGGCTGTAAGATATCTTGTCTAAGACATCTACCCTTTGACTGTTAAGTTCATGCACCTGTCTCATCTAACACAAAGGGTTTTAATAGGAATGAATGGTGGAAACTAAATGATAGTACAGATATGAAAAAATACTTTGAAAACCTCAAAGAGTCATATAATTACAAGTATCTATCATAGTCACATTTGATATGGTCTATATGCATGCATGCTGAAAAAGCTATAGGTGGAAATTACCCTGCTTGGAACTTCTTACCTTAAAAAAGTGAACGTTAGTGAAAGAAAAGGGAAGTTTTGCTAACCTCACTGCTCTGATTCAGCTCAGGCCAAGTCTGGTTTAGTGACGGCATTGACGGAGACTTGCTTGGAGGAGCTTCTGCAGGAGAGCCTGAATAACCTACCTCACCTGGCTGATCCCCAACATCTGCAATTTAAAAATAAAGAAATTTTCTGTAAATAATATATTTTAGTTCTGGAATACTTATTCATAAAAACCTAACAGAAGATTTTCACAAATAATAATTTATAATCTGAATTTCCTTTTCTCACGTTCCCCAAACAAACCTTTTAACAATTAATCAGGCAATATGTATTCCTGCTACTTATTGTATACCTGAAACCAGAGTTTTCCATGAAAAATAAAATCTAGTTAGAAATACACAGAGAAAGAATGTTGTACGTAGCAATGCAATAAGGTACATGAATCTTCTAACAGAGATGGATTTGTACCAGTTCCCAAAGTGTACTTCAAGGAATATTAATCAATAAGGCATTTTTAAAACTTAGGTTTTTTATTCAAATAAATCTGAGGATACCGTAATTCTCTGTTGGACGTGTCCCCATGCACATTTATATATTAAAGACCTAGAGCAAGTAAACTTTGTTTAGATCAGTCTTTCCCAAATATAAACTTTCTTAAAAATCAGATAAAAATCTCCCAATATTCCCTTGGCATATACTTTAGGAAATGTTGATTACACTAGTTCACTTGCATTTTCTCTACAAGTCTTCCCTGTAACCAAGAAGCAGCATATATTTTTAAGGCAGACAGCAAAAGGAGAGAAAGAACCCAGGCACAAGCAAAAAGCAAAGTCAATAAGCCCACATGAAACAAGCTTATCGTTAGGCTCACTAGCATTTACAGACTTAACCGAGAGGGCTACAAATCCATGACACAATTTCAAAGTGGTTTTTAAAGTATTATGTGATAGCATGTTCTACTTTTAATTAGTTAAGGCCTCATCTAAGCTCTCTCTTAAACTGTGATTTTAAAATGGAAGAAAATTTCAATGGTAACTAAATTCTCATTCCAATCTTCCCAAGTTTTACATGGCTTTGAATATAATTCCTGTCTGAAAATCACATAACTTTGCCAAATTAATGGAGTATACCTAATCTGTTTAGAACCTGTGTCAAAAAATATGATTCTAATATCTGTCACTATCTTTTTGTTTGTGACCATGGGCAAGCTGAATAAAATGAACAGCACTTGAGTTTCTCCATCAGAAAGGAAGACACTTGCCATTAAATATTAGTACTATATTTCAGATTCCTATAGAGACAGACATATAATAACTTAGTGAAGTATAGGTTTAACCTTTCAATCTATTCGTAAGTAAATCCTTCACACTTTAGTACTGAACATAGAACCTAATACTTATTAGGTACTCAAATATTTACTGAATGAGTTACTTTTTGTGATCTTCACTTAAATTCACTCTTTAGTGTTATTTCCCTAAAACCAGAGTTAACTACTGAGACTTTGAAAAGTTCTCAAAATTTTTCTCCACCTTATTCTGAACATGATTACCTCAAAATATCAACACTTCCCTTTTACTCACCCTGACATTATTTCTTTATAGTCATATCACACTGCAAGTTCTAATTTATCATATTTTGATAAATTTTGGTTTTCAAAGATCAAGAGTTATTCAGATTTCTTTCTTACTTCCATACCTTCTCAATAAAAGTGCCATAGTGATACAGAACCAGTAAGAGGCAGAAATGCTTTAAATAACGTTCTATGAAGACTTTTTAACTCAAAGCTCTCAGAGAACAACTAATGAAAAAAATTATTTATGATAAATAGTAGCAGCAAATTCCTCATGGAGACAGCTTGTGGTTTTCAGTCTAAATAAAAATCATGGACTTTTTTTTCCTATGGTAATAAAGGGAAAGGGAGTTGAAGGGGGATATGGCTATAGATCTAACAGTTTACTGGAAGTGAAACTGTTAGAAGGATAGAGATTGAAGAAGTATCTTTAAAAGATCCCTCAAAGCAGGTATTAAAGAAATGAGAAACAGAATAAAAATAGTATTAACTATAGGAAGACTAATTTTCAAAAGAACCTATTCAAAAGTCATATTCCATTTTAACTTAAGCTCCGAACATCACCTTAAGAGCACACTGGGGCCCTCATCTGACTGTCTACATCTCTGTTTTCCTGTTAGTCCATTACTGAGAAACTTAGGGCCAGAGTACATGCCACTACCACTGCTGGGATGGTCAGGTTTGGGATGGATTCTGGGCATCTCTCTAATTCACTGGTACAAAGGTGCAGCGGGTCTAGCCCCTTGAGGCTGAGAACTGAAGTTAGTCACTCAAATAATTACACTTCATAATCATCCAAATACAGTTATTTCCCTAGAGTAGCAGTTCTTAAAATTGTGAACCATGGACTCCTGGGAACCCCCATGACTCTGCTAGGGGGGTCTAAAAAGTCTATTATTTTTATAATAGTAATAATGCTTTTTCCCCTATGCTGGCACAGGCACTGATGGTGCAAAAGCAATGGTGGGTAAAACTGCTAGCTTATCAGCAAGAATTAAGACAGTGGCTCCTAAATACACTAGCGGTCATTGTGTTCTTTTTTTTGATCCTTTTTGTTTATTTATTTTTTTTTTAACTTTATTTTACTTTACAATAGTCTATTGGCTTTGCCAGTCATTGTGTTCTTTATGCCACGCATTCCAGTTAAAATATATAAAAATAAATAAACCAATAACTTCACTAAAGAATGTTAACGATTAAGCAGTAAGAATTATTAATTTTATTAAATTTCACCCAAGATCTCATTTTAAAAATACTCTGTATGATAAAATGGGAAACATATATAAAGCACTTCTCCATATTAAAATGCAGTGGTTTTCTCATGGAAAACTCCTTGTGTTCAGTTGTTAGCTGAACAGGCCACTTTTTTCAATGGACACTATCATGCTTTAAAGAACAGTTGATAAAATTATATAATTATTCATACATTGTACAGCACAGATTTCCTAAAAAATGGATTAAGTGACCCTGTATCTAAAATAACTATTTTCAATATTCGTTACCAATGACAAAGTTTGAACTTTTAAGTGAAAGTTGGAATTCTGGAAAATGTATACCATGTCTATAAGCTCAAGAGCTTCCCACTACTTAAAAGACTTCTTCGATAAGATAGGTTGTAACGTTAACAACTACACTTCTTGATATTTTACAATAAAACGTTCCAACATTTCAAAGAGCTGTACAACTCAACGACTGATATTTTACAAATAATCAATGAATTATGTTATAAAACCATGCGTGGGTAAAAGATTCATTCAAAGTGCAAGGCAGATCTATGTAATAGCACAAACAATTCATTAATATGGCTTCAGTTTTCACTGCAATTAATCTTTAAGAAATTACTATTTGTTGAGTTTGGCCTAGTACCAAAGAATATCCAAAATTATATGAAAACAGTCCTTCCTTTTACTCGATGAGGCCAAATTTTCTTCATGTACCAAGAATTAGCTATCTTTTTCTACAAAAGTCCAGAGAGTAAATATCTGAGGCTTTGTAGGCTTTAACGTCTCTGTTGCAACCACTCAAATATGCTACTGTGGTCAAAAGAAGCCACAGGTAATTCATAAAGGAATAGGCTTGGCTGTGTTTCAATAAAATTTTATTTTTGGATGCGGAAACTTGAATTTCATATATTTTCATGTGTGATAAATTTATTCTTTTTTGAAAACAAAAACCACTCTTTGCTTGTGGGTTATACAAAAACAGTCAGTAAACTGGCTCTGGTCTCAGGGCTTAAGTGTGCCAACCCCTGCTATACTTCAAAGTAAAACACTCATCAGATTCAATGTAGAATGCAGACAGATGAGATCTAAGCTGTCTTCTATTAAACCACATATTAAAGAGATTTGCAAAATTCTAAAACAATGCCACCCTTTTTGCAATACAGTTATTTTCCTAAAAATATCTATGCTAACATATGAGGTCTATTTTTATTTCAAAATAAAGAAGTATTTTTTTTAAGTGTATCACTTTTAATTCCTAATAAAGTTACTATTGATAGATCTAATCTACAAAAACAGAGCTTTTTTGAGGGTCCACAAAATTTCTTTAAGAATATAAAGGGGTCCTAAGACAAAAAACTTTGAAAAAAATCACTGTCCTAGAAAATTCAAAAATTATCTCTGGAATAAATTAGCAAAATTACCCATTGGTTCTTTCTTAATTTCATACATAGAACAAATGGCAGTAGAAAAAGAGCCAATTACCTATGTTCTAGAAACTAACAGTCATGAGTTGGAGAGAGGCATTAAGTGTATAAATTAACTGCACCTCCTTCAACTTGGCTTCTCACAAATACTCCAACAAAGGGCTTCACGCCCGTCCACAAGGGTTAAGTCTTTAAGACTGTATTCTTACGGAGGCAGGGGTGTAGTTTTACTCTTACCTGATGCAGTGTTCCAACCTAGCCTCCTGCTGGAACACTGTGTCAACCCTGCCTCCCTCCTGAGGGTTCTGCTCTGCCCCTGACATCATCAGAGCATCAGGGCTGAAAAAGAAGAGCATGAGCCTAAATTATTTGTTAAAGTCAACCCCAAAAGGGCTTTTATGCAGAAAGTATTCCCATGTATAAAAAGTTTCTCTGGAAGACACAACCTAGTATGATCATACTAATGTACTATCAACCTACACTGAAAAGTTAGTAATAATAACATTAAAAATACAAGCCTTATTTTCAGGATAGCACTGGCAAATAAACAGTCAGTAGTTTTCATCCTTTGAGCCTCCATAGACTCTTAAAAGTTTCCCAGATTCAATTCAGTTCAGTTTACCTCCTGAACAAGCTCTTTCATGAAGAGCTTCAGTTTTATTCTAGGTTTATAACCTACCTAATCCAAATTTATGTTATTTCCCTAGTATTATACTCAATATACTAAAAAACTATTTCAAAAATGACTGCCAGATATTATTAATCTTTTAGAAATATATATACACTACCTGAAATCTTATGGTTTAAAACTTATTTTCAAGTAGCAAAACAAATCCAAGAGAATTCTTCAGTCATGAAGGTTCAAGGTTCTAAGTTGATTTAACAGCTTCATCTAAGCAAAAGTAACTATATATTTTATTTATTTTAGGTGTAAATATTATCTGTACAATAAAAAAATTTTAATTTAAAAAAGCAGGTTTCAATAAATTTTGAGCTTTCAAAAACAAACCCTATTAAATAGTACTTTTCTTATTCATATTTTTAAAAGACNATATATTTTATTTATTTTAGGTGTAAATATTATCTGTACAATAAAAAAATTTTAATTTAAAAAAGCAGGTTTCAATAAATTTTGAGCTTTCAAAAACAAACCCTATTAAATAGTACTTTTCTTATTCATATTTTTAAAAGACAGGCAAGAAATGCATATGCAGAAAGAAATTAAGGACTCAGTTTAAGATATGCTTTGCCTTGAATGATATTACATGGATCAAAAAACTAAGCTCTAGTTCTAAAATTAATTCCACTTCTCCCTGATACTCCACAAATGGAGTAAGCAGATCTTAAGAAGGACTCAATTTTGAATCAAAAACAAAGATTTTTACTTATAAAATTGAAGTAAAAACATGTCCAACAAGGTTTGAAAAGAATAAAACATTTACCCCAAATACTAATTAAACTGCACTTGTCTCTCTTTTTTTTTCCTGCAGTATTTGTCAATATTTTATAGCAAATACTGTTTTGACTCAGCTGTTATACTTCAAAGAAAACTACTACAGATACACAGGTGTCCACTGTCTAAGGATACCTAAAAATGGAAAAAGCCCTTTAAAGCTAATCCAATTAAAATAAGGACTCAAGTTTCATAAACAGAAAAAAACAACTAAACTGGGGCTTTATCTTTAAGACTAATATAGAAAATGAGTATAAAGAGTAAAAGATGTTAAAAATTTGGGGTAAAATTTTGTGGCACAATTAATAAAAGCAAGAATTCAGTAGTGTGCATTGTTACTGAGGGCCTATAAGTAAATACAGGAAACAAAGATACAGTATTGTGCAAGAAGATGAGGCTCCCATTTATTTCCATGGAGCTCTCATCCTAACAGAGCAAGACAGACATCCTTCACTTCATTTTGACTTTCAGAACACAATCATCAAGATAAAATCTCATTTCTGCAAAAATAATTAAGGGTATCATTAAATATTCCCAAGACTCTTATTAAATCTACTGTATTTAAACCATGATCTTGTAAAGCCCCTAGTGTCATTCTTGCAGAGATTTTCTCCTTTAAGTATGAGCTAGCCTTGTTTGTCAGAAAAGTGTTTGTCAATTTCTGCCAGGAATTTGAGGAGGCTAAGCATTTTTTCCAATTTCATTAAGTGGTGCCCCTTTGTCAGTATTTGCAGTTGTTCTGATTCATCAGTTCCAATACCCCACTATCTGAAAAGAATGAAGCTGTTAAGAATGTATACAGATATGGGGGGTGGGGGGCGCTTAAGAACTAATTCCTTAGGTGTAGTGGTAATGGTGAACATTGTGCCTATTTTTATTATTTTTATCTTTGCAACTAAAGGCACCAGGAGAGCAAATTTTCTAAAACAAAGATTCAACTTTCTTGGTTCAACAAAACAAAGATATGTGTTGTTGTTGTTGTTGTTGTTGTTTTTCCCAGCACCATTTTAAAGGTAAAGCCAAGAAATTATCTGAAAATTCCATCAATATGAAGCTGGTTGAATGAAGGAACATTCATATGTATGACAAAGAATGTGACAACTCTATATGTAATACAGTACAGAGATGTCCAACATCATTAGAAAAAAATTCACAGATGTATAGTGTGATTGCACTTGTATAAAAACAGCTGCATGTGTTATTTCTGTAGGCTTTTATATGTTAAATTTTCTGGGTGAAAGAAACTTAACATTAATCAACCTAGTCTCAAGTATGGCTTTTTGGCAAATTACTCATAAATAAAAAGTCTCTGGCTTTAAAAACATTCACGTTAAGTACCTTACACTAGGAGCTTGGAGACCTATGCTATGTATCATATTAACAACAATGAAATACACTCAAATTTACTGCTTAAAGAAGTGATTATGGACAAGGACACAGAATAGTGAACAAATTCCTTTCCATCTTTGAGTATCTCAACCAGATACCACCAAGGTGCAAATGTGAGCAGTGTAGTGTGAAGACAGGAAACAGTTTTAAAAAGCAAGTAGTTCAGTCATTTGGACATTTCAAAAATGTGAACGCCTACTTACGTACTCAATTTGCACCCTGTTAGATACATAACGGAGAAGGCAATGGAAACTCACCCCAGTACTTTTGCCTGGCAAATCCCATGGACGGAGGAGCCTGGTGGGCTGCAGTCCATGGGGTCGCGAAGAGTTGGGCACGACTGAGCAATTTCACTTTCACTTTTATGCACTGGAGAAGGAAATGGCAACCCACTCCAGTGTTCTTGCCTGGAGAATCCCAGGGACAGGGGAGCCTGGTGGGCTGCCATCTATGGGATCGCACAGAGTCAGACACGACTGAAGCGAGTTAGCAGTAGCAGTGGATACTTAAATACCATGAACAAGACAGATCTGGTTACTACCTGCCAAGGAACCTCTAAGCTAGTTTAAGAGACTGATCAAATGATCACAAAAATATACATAAAATAGCAATTGTGCTAAAAAGATGATTCTTTGGAAACTGTGTTTAAGACACAGAGTTTTAAGATAAATAACAACTTAACATGCTTTCTTTTTTCTTTAAGATACAGTTGTGATAGGCTAGCACTGTAACCTTAATCTTTTTTTCAAGTGGAGTGTATAAACTGGAAGACTGGGAATCGACACATATATGCTACTGTATATATAAAATAGGTTACTAATAAGAACCTACTGCATAGCACTGAACATTCATTGGAAGGACTGATGCTGAAGTTGAAGCTCCAATACTTTCAGGCACCTGGTGCGAAGAGCCAACTCACTGGAAATGATCCTGATGCTGGGAAATAATGAGGGCAGGAGAAGTGGGCGGTGGCAGAGAATGAGAGGGTCAGACAGCATCACTGATTCAACGGACAGGCGTTTGAGCCAACTGTGGGAAATAGTGAAGGGCAGACGAGCCTCGTGTACTGCAGTCTGTGGGGTCACAGAGTCAGACGTGACTTAGCAACTTAACAACGAGAACTGCACTGCCAAATTCAGAGATGTTCAAAGTTAAATATTTTAACTCAGGTCCACACAAGTACTTCTACCTATGAGCCTTAGAGTTTTCTGGTTTATCTGATATTTGTGCTTAGTCGCTCAGTCGTGTCTGACTCTGCAACCCCATGGACTGTAGCCCACCACGCTCCTCTGCCCATGGAATTCTCCGGGCAAGAATACTGGAGTGGGTTGCCATGCCCTCCTCCAGGAGATCTTTCCAACCCAGGGATTGAATCCAGGTCTCCTGCATTGGAGGCAGATTCTTTACCATCTGAGCCACCGGAGAAGCCATCTGATATTTAATCCTATAAATGTGTCCAAATGACTTTGGATAAAATACATATTTATCCCACCTATGTTTGCATGCCTACAGAAAACTTACTTCAAGCAACTGTAACTTGTCATCATTGTTCATCATCTACCTTTCTATAAGAGTTATTTAAATTATAAATACAGAATACTTGTGGAGCTAATGGCTCAGTGGTAGAATCTGCCTGCCAATGCAGGAGACTTGCGGGTTCAATCCCTGGGTCAGGAAGATCCTCTGGAGAAGGAAATGGGAACCCATTCCAGTGTCCTTGCCTGAGAAAGTCCATGGACAGAGGAGCCTGGCAGAGTCCAGTCCATGGGGTTGCAAAAGAGTTAGATATGACTTAGCAACTAAACAAAATAACAACAAAACATCATCAACTTATGACAACAAATGATTTTATTTTCAAAGATATAAATGTTAAGAAAAATATTTTACTTAAAAATGCCATATATTTAGCATAACAATGCAGAGTACATCATGAGAAACACTGGGCTGAAAGAAGCACAAGCTGGAATCAAGATTGCCAGGAGAAANATAATTAGTCTTATAACGGAATATTATAGATTAGGATTTTGCTAAGATTTTGGTACGTAAATTTT
Organism: Neotragus pygmaeus; assembly: GCA_006410875.1. Classification (NCBI taxonomy): domain Eukaryota; kingdom Metazoa; phylum Chordata; class Mammalia; order Artiodactyla; family Bovidae; genus Neotragus; species Neotragus pygmaeus. Next base: position 976,821 of record SJYV01056328.1, read on the forward strand.
AATGTATATTTTGTGAAAAAATAAAAATATAAATTCAGCTATCATATAATATACACGTTTATGAATGACCATATATATATTGGTTGCGATATATCATATGTATATGAATGATCATATATATAAATGCACAGGCACATAGCTCCTATTCTGGATCCAATTATAGAATAGGTATATGAGTAATACTCATATTTGGTTTTGTAATCATGAAGTAACCAGGTTAAACACTGAATGGACTTGGCAACAAAAAATCTGTCATGGCAACAGAAAATATCTCACTATATAAAAAAAGAAGGAAATTAAAACTACAGGCTTACCAATTTACTGTATATGACATTATTCTACATGAACTCCATAGGGGGAAAAAAGGCAGGCTAAAAGGCTTAGCTAATCTGTAGCGCATTTCATTTTAATGTTTATTAGAAGGACAGATTGTTGGAGCCACACTGCCTGGCTCGCTCAGGCCCTCACTAATGATGGGAATTTGAGCAAACTGCTAATCAATTTGTGTTCCAGTCTCTAAATCTATAAAATGGGGGCAATAAGGATAAATTCATTTAGGAATGGTGAGGATTAACTCATATGAGGGTTAAGAATGATGCACTGGCATATACTCAATAAATGATAGGCTATTATCAATATCCATATGCATCAACATTTTGGTTCCTGAGATTGGGACAATTCCATTCTAAAGCACAATTTTTTAAATGCTTTTGCCTCAAAATATATGAAATGTAGAACTGTGAGCAACAAAGGTGGAATTTAATTACTTTTAAACTACTTTTCTGAAAAGATATTCCTGTGGTAGGAACTATCCCAAAAAGGATCTCCCTAAGGCACTTTGATAGTGAAGCCAAACTTTTATAGGGAGAGAAAACAGTGGTAGAAAAAAAGCTAACCCCTTCTATCAATACCAATCATCCAAAAAACCTCACTCCTTAGAAACTGGTATATGTGTATTTTTAAGACTCCTTTTTCACCAGCATTTCTTTCTAGAAACTGTGAGTCCTTCAGTCGAGTCAGACTTAGTTGATACTAAAACAAATTATTATAGAAGAAATGTTTAAATCAGAAGAAAAATCCAAAATTTGCAACCTCCAAATGAAATAAAGGCAGCAGCCATTAGTTGATACTAAAATCATTAATAGAAAAATAAGATGGAATGAACAGAATGTCACCACCTGAAACCACAATCTTAAAGCATCACTAAAATCACTGAAAGTGACCCAACCATATATTTTATGCTTCCAATTGAGATCACAAGGAACATCATATTCCATATTCTTGCTTTAAAAATGTAAATAACAGAATCTGAATCTAATCAAGCTTTTGGAGCTAATTTCTTATCTATATAAAAGATGCAGTGGATTGAAGAACAAGTTAATGCTACTATAAAAGGAAATAACCTGATCAATCCAGACTGTGGCATTTTCTAAAAGGATATAGCTAGGTTTCTAAAATAAATAAGTCAATGAAACTGAGGGCTGGGTGGAAGGAGAGGACTTTAATAACCTCTATATTAATAATCTTCAGAATAACAGACACTCAGGAGACATAGCTACCAAATGCCATATATGGCTCTTGAAAAGATCCTATTCTGAACAAATCAACCCTTAAAAAACATTTTTTGAGACAATTGGGGAAATTCAAGATGAACTGGGTATTCAACATTAAGAGACCATTCTCAATTTTGTTAAGTTTTATGATCAGATTTTAATCGATTTCCATCAGGTATGGTTAGTAAGAAAATGTCATTATTTAGAGAAATTATGTAAATGTTTGAGATGACATAATGTTTAGGATTTGCTTTAAAATATGACAGAAAAAATGAACAGATATAACAAGTGTGGAAACTAGCGAATTGAGATGATGAATATATAGGGTTTATTACATCAGTATATGATAAAAAAAACTTTAATTAAAGCTTTTAAAAAATCACCATGTAAATAACCCATTCAAAAAAAGTGTTCACAAGTCATTTAAAGTAAGTTTTAAAATACTGAGTTTTTAAAAATATTTTAAAAACAAGTTTGCTTATTAATTTTATATATCAAAAACACATAGAAAAGAAAAGCAAAGTAAATTCAATTTAACAGTTAAACTGAACATCTATCAGTGGAACTCTATCAAGGCAGAGTTACAAGGCATGAATAAAAGAAAAGTATTAAAATAGTGGGTCAACAGGTATGAAGAATGCTTTTATGAGAACACTAATAACTGTGCTAAAAAGCTAAAGTAAAGCATCTAAAATATTACATACTTTCTCTATAGCAGTAATGCTCAACTCCCACTACATAGAAAAACCATCTTGGAATATCTTAAACAATTACAAATGCATGGAACCCACTTGTAGTGATTTTCAGTCTAGGGTAGGGCCTGGTGACTTTGATGTGAAGGAAAACTGAGAAGCACAGATCTGTAAGGGTCACAGATTTACCTAGATGGTTGTTAATCTATTCTCAATCATCAATTATTTTAACATCAAAAATCTTATACAAAGTTTGCTTTTCTTTTAAAACCATATGATGAAAATGGCTGCTACACAGAAGGCTCTAAAGTATTCTTGGAACGTATTAACTGCATTAATTTTTAAAATGTAGATAGCATGATCATGAAAAATTACTTTTAGCAATTTTCTAAAAGTGACCCACCCCTTAATAAATTAACTACACTTCTAAAACATAATAAAATGATCATTATAACAACATCTCAATTTGTAATCTTAAGGACTTTTGATCACCTTGTTCTTTGATGTAGAATACGAATAACTAATAGTCTGCCAGGTTGTGATTATGTATTTAAACATCAGATTTCTAACTAATTACAAAGCACTCATCTCCACTCTTAAACTGCGTTTGTGACGACACAGTGATTCCTAACTCTGAAAGAAAGAAGCAGAGAAGCCACGTATAAATGCTAGTTTTAAAAACTTACTGTATAAAATAAACCAATTAAAGTTTATAATATTGATTCCAAAATGACTAAACTCAGTCAACTGCTTAGATACAAAAATGATATAAAATAAAGTGAATCCCCTTAAATATTTAACAGAAAAGAATTATCACCTAGTTATCTGTTTCCCTGGTGGCTCAGACGGTAAAGCAGCTGCCTACAATGTGGGAGACTCAGGTTCAATCTCTGGGTCGGGAAGATTCCCCTGGAGAAGGAAATGGCAACCCACTACAGTACTCTAGCCTGGAAAATCCCATGGACGGAGGAGCCTGGTGGGCGACAGTCCATGGGGTCGCGAAGAGTTGGACACGACTGAGCAACTTCACTCACTTTCTTTTCTATCTGTGTTCTTACAGAATTTTTGAAATACAGGGATACCTATAAATTATTTCACTTTGAACAGGTACTGCTTAAGAGAGACTCAAGCTGAAAATGGATCCTATCAATATTAGTTTGTTGCAATTTGAAGTCACCTGACTGATTAGATATCAATGAAAGCAAATAAACAGAGAAAAAAATTTAGTCACCATTCCAGAAGGTATGACCTTACTAAAGCAATATTGCATGTCACTAGTCACCAGTGTCTGATGACTACCTTACAAAGCAAAATAGTAAGTGATTCTTCATAAAGATTATACTATCCACCAAAGGTGAGTGAAGGGGGCGGAGTGCAAAAAGAGTTACCTTAATGTCCTATAAATGGAAATGTTTGGATTATGATTATTTTAAAACATTTTTTTCCATAACCAGCCAATCTACAGTAACAGTATAAAGATGAATGCTTAGCTCATAAAATATGAGCAAAATATCCTTAATATACATTTAACATGTATTGTATATTCCAAAAGAAAGAATCCACACAACCAATTCAGATTTGTAAATATCTCATGAACATTTAGAAATTATAAACTAGTTCATAAAACGATAAAAATTAAAATAATCTGACATCCTTATTAATATCCTAGCAAATAAAAGTATTAATACTCAATGCTGAACAGGAAAAAGTAGAATAGCCAGCCTCATATACCACATGTTAAATTATCACCATTCTGGAAATTAATTTGAAACAAGAATCACAAGGCTTTAACATTTCTTTGACATAATGATTCTAGTTCTAGAATCTAGTCTAAATAAATAAAGGACAAAAATGTTACGTTACATACTGGTATTGGTGGTCACAATGCCATTTATATTAATGAAAAGTATGAAGGGAAACTAAATATCCAACATAAATCCAAAAGTATTATATATCCATAAGCAGGCTATCTTGCTATTATAATTACTGTTTTTCAAAAAAAAAAACCCCTCAATAAAATGACAATCACAAAACTGCAATAGTGTGATTTTAATTTTTTACAAATATGTATTTACATAACAAGAAAAATATATCAAAATATAGGTAGTTATCTCTTATAAATTATAAATAAATTCATTTGATTTTTAAAGAATTTATAACTCACCTTTCAAAAACTATTTGAGGATATTTAAAATTTTAAAAATCCCAGTTAAAACCATTAAAACATGTAAACAATGAAGTCGTTTAGTAAAGGAAGATGAATTCACATATTTTCACCGCAAAATCTTTTTCTATGTTGACACTATATGGTTGTTTAAGTGTGCAAAAGGTATTATGTTTTTAAAAAGTATATATCGCTATTACAAAATACTTTATTGCTAAAAAATGCTAACTATCATCTGACAATGCTGGGCAGCCACAAACCTTCAATCTGTAAAAGAACACAGTATCTGTGAAGCACATTGAAACAGGTATGCCAGAATATTATATTGAAATCTTCAAGACAGGGCAGCAAGAAGACACCAAATTAATTTACTAAAAACTGAGCAACTTTACTCACATTCTTTTAATGCAAAAATGTAGAACACTTGAGAAATGATAAAAGCACTGAATAAGACAAAAGTTAGTTATGCCAGGACTGTATAATCTTTTTTGAGAAAGATTTCTTATTATTACTTTAAAAAAGAATTCCATCAAGGTCATTACAAGAAAAATGATAAATTCCATAGACAAATCCATGACTCCACCAGAATCCAAAAAACATACATGAATTCATCAACTACCCGCCCCCATGGGCAAATACACATAGCTCTTAGGGTCCAAGGAAGTGACGATGTGTCTAAGGAAGTCGTATGTTTGAAACTAGCTGAAATTTCTCAGTCTTTTACCATTGTTTCTTTAATGAGCTGAACATAAAATTTTAAACTTCTTAGAAACAACTATAAAATCTTCATATCATCTTCTACTTTGGTTATTTTAAGAATTAAATAATGTATCTGCCAAGTACCTTGCAGAACCCCTGGGATCTAGAAGCTATTCAATAAATGTTGATTTTTGTCTTTTCTATAAGTCCTATCAATAAAAAATTAGGAATTCATAGTAACAATTACAAGCAAAGGCCATGTATCATTCATTACTGTTTCATTCTTGACTTAAAAAAAAAATGGTACACCATAAAATAGTATTATTTACTTACAAGCCAAGTTGAGGAAATAAAAGCTTTAAACTAAGCCCACATAGTGATGGAGATTCTCTGAGGAAAGAATGTTATCAACCTAAAGAATTCATTATGATGATAAACTGCTATAACTTCTGCAAGTTGTATTAGACAATCAGAATGAGGGGTCAGTTTTGTCTAAAATTATCAGAATTAATTTCATATATCAAATGCTTCTCTTGTGCATTAGTGTCTCTCTGTTCATAGATGATGTATCACTTATATAACATATTTATAAATGGATAACACGTTACATATCCACACTAAATAAGTATTTCTAAAAACTATTTTATTTTAATGCTTTTTCTTTTTAAATTGATGAATATAAGCTCAGTTTATATTCATCAAACTCCGGGAGACGGTGGAGGACAGAGGAGCCTGGTATGCTACAGTCCATGGGGTCACAAACAGTTGCACAATACTTAGCAACTGAATAATAGCAATAAGCTAAACTGTAAGAACAAGTTTGCGATTCATCAATCTTAGGTTCCATATGTCCAGAAACATTCATTTAATGATAATCTTACAAACTTCAGAAACCAAGAATTTCCTGAATACATCAAAAGGAAACTAAAATTTCATCTGAAGTTATAAATCACTTATTTTACTTACAAAATAACATTTTCTGTTATTTTTCTTCATCTTGACTCTGTCAACTATTAGTTGCAAATATTTGTGGTTTTTTATTAGGTGGGTCAAACGCATTGCTGAATGAGGTAAAATATAATAACTAAGAAAAAATGCAAATAAATACCAAAATAAATTTTATATAAAATTCTTCCTAGTTAAATTGTGTTTTAAGACTACAATATGCTTTGAAAAATCCACACACCTACTCCCATTATATGCTGCCTCTGTTAACTTTTTGGGTTTTTTTTGTGCAGGGCTAAACTGAACAATCAGACTGGTTTATCAATCTATTTGAAACAATTAAGACTGAATATGCACAATGGCCTCTAGATAGCATGACTTTAAAGTGTAAATGTTTTATTAAGAACTCAATAGTATTTTTTCATTAGAGCTTTTCCTCTTCTATTTTGGGAGAGAAGATGCGATAGGTGAAAGGAATGCTGACACAACTTTAATTATACTTATGAATTTATGTTTTTCTTCCAACAGTATTCATATACATTCTTACTTGAGGGGGTAAAAAAAAATCTAACATAATTTCTTAAATTTCAAAATGGGAGATTCACTATACTTACTGGAGTTTAACAGGCACTTGCCCATTTGGCAGAAGTGGTACAGACAATAAAAATCATACCTAAGAGAGATGTCTCCTTGGCAAATGCTGCAGCTATAGCTGGGTCCAATGCAGGTTGTCCATCCCCAGATGGAAGATCAGGTCGAGTATAATCCCTACTTTTATCATTGTTGTATTTTACATTCAAATTCACAAGTTTGGAAAAATCAATCCTTAGGGTACAGCAAGCATTATAAATATTCTGACCATCTAGGGCCTGTAAAAGTAAATAAAGTATATCAGCAATTTTAAGAGATAAAAATTAGAAAAAGTACGACTGACAAAAAACTCAACAATGAAAAGCTGCACATAATAAAAGCTGCCAGAAAAGGGATCAAATTAGATACTCTTCTTTGCTACACTAGCTGTATGTATATTGTTTTCCACAAATACTACTGTCTTTAAATAGAAAGTGCTACTTAAATATAAAATATAACCAGTTAAATATATATGCAAATATACTTTTACCTGCAAATATTTTAATTAAAAAAAAAAAAGTTCACAAATATAGTTCATCCTGACAAAGTAGCACTGTAATATCAATACTTTGCACAATAGTTAATTTTATTACACACATATTTTTTGCTGGATGGTAATACTTATGCTCTAGAGTTGAAAGACCACTCAATTAGGTCACCTTGAACAAATTATTTAATCTTTTCTAATCTCAGAATCTGGAAGACAGATGACAATGGCTGCCATGCTTCCATGCAGGATTATTGTAAGGATTAGATAAAAGACCACATGTGTGCAAGTGTACCATGAATTACAAAGCATAGAAAAAGGCACATAAAGCATATTAAAAAAAAACGCTGCTGCTATGTTTTTTTCTCTTCCTATATAATCACCATTTATACTCCAGCTAGACAGAAGCCTGGAACAAACTAGAGAACAGGGGAATATTTTAGAAAAATCAACATTTTCTGTATAAAGTAACAGTTCAGAAATGAAGAACATGTTTAGCTCTAACTGACTTCAAAAATAGAACAACAATTCTTCTGGTAACAATACATAAACAGATCAAGTCTGATACGATGTAGACCAAGATCTACTAGGTGTGTAAATATAGAACTATATTAATAGTAGACAAACATATTTTTCACACTTGATGTTTGAAAAAGAACTTTTATATTACTTCAGTATGACTATTGTAATGGCTGTATCATTGGAGAAGGAATGTAACTGAAACAGACTTAAAAATAGTCAAGAGTGTTCCGTTATGGAAAAAGGAAACCTCAATAGCTGCTTTGTATATAAAGTTTATAGTTAAAATATTTAAAATATTCCCACTCTGTGAAAAGAGGAAAACCGTTTCCTTTAACATACAAAATTAAGATTTGAGTGAATATATTTACCAAGCTAAAAGCTAACTTAAAAACACAATTCAACACAAGTTTACCCATTTCTATATTCACATAAAGGAACTAAAAACACATCAAGATTTGAATTCTATTTGAATTAGGGAAAGCACCTATCATCACATGAGAATGGGAAGTATCAACATTCTCAGGCAGAGTAATATAAGTATTAATTCAATACTTCATAAGTAATTAATTCTTATTCATACTTAATAAGTAATTAATTCAATATTCTGCTGTAAAAGCAAACAAAGCACTGAAAATAGGTCTTCATTTACTCATTCCTATAGGGAAAATGGCAAGCCATGTAATAGATTTATGTCTCTACCTTATATATCAATGTCAAAATTCACTCTTAGGTGACTATTTCAATAATATATAAAAAATCTGATATACTGTAAGAACAGACCTGACTTTGGATCATAGTACCTCGATTAACCCAAGAAGTAACGTACTGATGCAAAATGACTAATTTAAAAACAAGCAGAGTTTCTTTGGGCCAAGTTCTATCAAAGAGGTTGACTGCCAAATATCTACAATGAATATGCTAACTGCTTGAAAGCTGTCTAGAAACCTTTAACAACAACGAAAAAAAACCCCTTTATGTAGGTATTATACACAGGTATACCTAAGATACACACAAGGAATACACACAGGCATACACAAAACTGTACCTTAGATACAAGAGCTAGAGAAATCAGGAAATAATATGTATATTAGCAACAGGGGAGAGGAAAAAGAGCTAAGGATACATGATAATAGAAATCCAGGCATTTTCAACAGCTGGCTGAGGTAAAATGACAACAAGTGAAGTAAGAAGAAAAATCAAATTAAACTATATATGCAAGCTCACTTTAAGCTCATTGTTATTTGTCAACTTCCAGGAAATAACAGTAGCACACAAGGCAGTCAGTGTTCAGCAATCAAGATTGTAGTGATCTTGCTGGAGAAAAGATTTCTGACAGTAACAGCCCAAGTTAATTTGCAAAAAAGCCTCTCAAATGTATCTATGCAAAGGGAAAGTTTGGAGAGTACATGAAAACAATCAGGAAAAAAATCTTCATGGTAAATAAAATATTTATGTCAAAAACACGATAAACTCAGTAAAGATGTTAAATACAGAATGCATAATTAACAACACAATGAAAACACTGCATATAGATTAAAAATAGGAAAAGCCACTAATGAAACTTAATAAAATATACTCTCCTGGAAGGAATCATTAATGATAGGATTTCCAAAAGACACAGTGTCACTGTGCAGTGTCAACTGCACATATTCCTAATAAAAGTAGATAATATCCCTAAAAGCTGTGTTACAATTTTCTACCAAGTCTGTTACAATTTCAAGGTTGGATAAATTAAATAATTTTTAAAGATCCAGGTGAAAAGGAGTGTACTTCTATATCTTGAGGGCTTTCCTGGTGGCTCAGAGGTTAAAGCGCCTGCCTGCAACGTGGTAGACCCGGTTTTGATCCCTGGGTCGGGAAGATCCCCTGGAGAAGGAAATGGCAACCCACTCCAGTACTCTTGCCTGGAGAATCCCATGGAGGAAGGAGCCTGGTAGGCTACAGTCCACAGGGTCATAAAGAGTAGGACACGACTGAGCAACTTCACTTTCTATACCTTGAAAATACAGAAACTGAACTAGAAAGCCACAGTAAGTGAATGATATTTTTGTTTGCAAATACACTGAAAAAGATTTCTGAAAAAGGCATTAGGGCTTTTTCATTAATAAATGTGAGGATCATTTAAAATAATTTACTTTTTATTTGATGATTATTATTTTTACAATGATTGGTGATTACTGGTGGTGACTACCACCCTAAATGCCAACCTCAATATATGTAACATTACCTTTTTGGTTGACTTAAGAGGGTTTTTTTTTTTTAATTAACTAATTGGAGGATCATTACTTTACAATATTGTAATGTTTTTTGCCATACATGAACATGAATTAGCCATGGGTGTACATCTGTCCCCCTGACTTCAGAGGTTTCTAAAAAGACTGGACTGCAATATACATGGACCTCAGAACAAATTTAGAAGACGGTTAAATTTTTCCCCTCCAACCCTCACTAATAAAACTCCATTTTTAAGATGCTTTTTTCCTGAGTTACTATTCTCTTATAAAATAAAATGCTAGGGGGAAATAATTCCAATTAACTGAAAGTAATTGCCAAAGATCATAACTAATACATGGCAAGAGTCTGGTTGGCAATGTCACTCAAGCTCTCTTTACATGGCAGTGATTCCCAGGGCTTGAAAAACTAAACAGAGCAGTGGGCTCCAACCCCAAAGATTATAACTGTTAGCTCAGAGGAGCCTAAGAGTCCCATTTTTTAATAAGCAATCTATATGAAAAGAAGGTTCTGAACCATACTTTAAAAGCACACTCTTAAGTTCTCTTCCCCTCCAAACCTAAAGATACATACACTATGCCTGTTAAATGAATTCCCAAGGCATAGGTGATATTTTTTCATTCTCTCAATCATCTGAACAACTATCACTACAGACGTAGAGAAGCAGGCTTGAAATTCTCTTCCCAAACTATTATTCCTTACCAGTAAATTTTACATGATTTCTACTGTTTTTAACAAGCATAAAAATGTAGCAACTGAATTACAAAATTTAAATCTAACTCAATTTATCATACACTGAGATGTACATGGATGGTTGAAAGGTAGGAAGAGATCTACAGCACACCAGCTGCCGGGTAAGTTGTGTCATGTTGAAAAAAATGCCCTCATACCTATAATGTGCTAGGTTCTAAGAATACAGCAGAGAACAAAGCAGACATGACAACCACTCTTATACAGCTTATAGTCCAACACGTAACACAGACACTTTTTTCTTTAGTTGCTCAGTCATGCCCAACTCTTTTGCAACCCCATGGACTATAGCCCACCAGGCTCTTCTGTCCATGGGATTTCCCAGGCAAGAATACTGGAGTTGGCTGCCATTTCCTTCTCCAGAATTCAGACACTTAACAAGTAATTATAAATTTGATCTGTGGTGGTGAGAACTAAGAAAAGAAGGGATCAAATCTAGTTGAAAGGTTATAGAAGACCTCTCTGGAGAAGAGACTTCTAAACTGAAACTTGAAAGAGGGAAATGAGGAGTTGGTCATAAAGAGATGAAGAGAAAAGTATTTCTGTACATAGAATATAGCAAGTTCTAAGCCCATGAGATCAGAGAATATACAGCATACACAAGAATTTAAAGAAGTCCAATACACATTAGGTAGACAAATACTGTTTGATTCCATTTATGAGATACCTGGAATACTCCAATTCATAGTCAGAAAGTACACTAATAGATGCCAGGGGACTGGGAATGGAAGTTGGGGAGGGGACTAGAGAGTTAGTGTTTAATGGAGACAGAGTTTCAGTTTAGGAAGGTAGAAAATTCAGGACATGGATGATGGTGAAAGTTGAACAACAACGTGAATGTGCTTAGTGCCACTGAACTGTACAGTTAAAATATGGCTAAAATAGTATTTTTTATATTATGTGACTTTTACCACAATAAAAAAAAACATTAAAAAAAAAAAAGCCCAATATGGTTACAAAGGTATAAGATGAGACTGGAGAGGCAACAAGATTTAGAGTTTTTATAAGCTATGTTAAAGAAAGAGCATTTTTATACCAAGGATAAAATTCAGTCATTGAAGGGTACAGAGAAAGGAAGAAATATGACTAAGTGGAGATCATTCTTAAAACAATGTTGGATTTAGACTAGAAGGCCAATGAGGCACAGATTTAAGAGATGGCCTGATGGTTTAGATCAGTGCTACTCAAACTGTGGTTCATGGACTAGAGCCCAGTTCACCTTGCATGAAGAGAAGTTTGTATCAGAATTTAGGATCAATATTGACACTAAACAAGCTGTAGCTAAAAGTAAGCTAATTTGTATGTTGGCACAAGCTTCATATAGCATTGGAGACTAGCACTTTGAAAACACTAGCTTAAGACTATAGTGATGACAAGAAGAGTTGGAGACAAAAGGATAGAGTGAACAGAATTTAGGATCTAAAATTAGTAAGATTTGGTGATCGTCTGAAAGGAGGAAGAAGAAAGGAAGATTCAATGTTTTCTATCTTGTTTCTTAGATTGATGATACTTTGACCTGATCAATACCTAGAGAATGGTATACGAAACACAGATTTTAGTATTTCTGGTGGTGGGCGGGGTGATAGGAGTTTAATTGAACACACTAAGTTTGAAGGTGCTCCACAGTCCCAGCCTGGGTCTCTTAGAAGATGCGTGACCTAGAAATAAAGATGTGAGTACTGTCAGAATCACAAAGTATAACTAAGCTGTGTATAACAGGTGAGGTCCCCCTAGAAAAAGGGGAGGGATATAACAAATAATGAACAGAGAGGTGGAATATATCTAGGTGAGAAGTGTTAAAGACCAGGAAAAAAAAAGGATTTTAAGAAAGGGAAAGACAGATTCAGTGTCAAAGGTTACCTAGAGGTTAGGTAAGATAAGGACTGAACAATTCTATTGAGATTTGAATACTCCAGTGATCCCTGGTGACACTGGGGAGAATCTGTTGAGTAAATGGGTGCTGAAACCAAATTACAGTAAGTAGAGAAAGGGGAGATAAAAGTACAAAGACTCCCAAGAGGCAGAAGAGGGTGGTATCTGGTGTTTACTGGTCTTAGAAATATCTATGCCTTATATCTAGAAGAAAGAAATGTGTGGGTATATTTTGTGAGAAAAGGTGATAAGAGTTTCCATCTGATAGTTTCTATTTTTTTCTGAGAAGCAGTAGGCTAGGTCTTAAGAGTGAAAAGCAACTTGGTAGAAAGACAAATTTCTATCTGATACAGACAATTGTGGAAAACGGGAGAACATGCTGACTAAAGAAACGTGGTAAGATTTTGCAAGCAGAGTAGAGGGCCTATTTGTAGTTAATGCTGATGAGTTTAAACTGGTATCAACTGGTTAGATTATGTGATATTCTCTGGCTACACTCAATAGTCCAGATAAGGTATGAAGAAAAAATACTGGAGTCATCAAAAGTATAGGTTTTAAAAGGAGTCTAGATTACAAGATAATGGGACAAGCAAGATTAGAAAATAGATTCCTTTTTTCTTCACCAATAAGTGAAATACAGTGAGCTCAGATACCAGAATAAAAGCTTAATAAAGTAATTATCTCTTTGTAGATTTTTGTAGAGAAGACCTGAGTGTATATAAACATTCACAAATGCCAGTGGTTTAATGCTTATTTTCTGTGCAGAAGATTGGTTAAATGAAAACCTATTAAATACTGAAAAATATATATAAACTACTTTCCCCATTGAATCACACAGACCAAATGAGGTACAATTTTGAAACAATTCCATTTCACTGGTCCTTTACTAAACAGTCTTCCTCTGGATCAGAAGGGAATGACAGAAAATATTTCACATTAAGAAAAATGTGCACTATATTAAAATTTGTTTGAAGTTGTGAAAAATGCCATCAAGAACATGGCTTCTAGATTGTCTGCTATTAAGCAAACCTCATACCACAATTATTTTGGTATCTCTTTAAATATAAAAAAATCTCCAAAGTTGGAGGGCTGAAGCATGTTAGGAAAGATTAATTATTTTTGAAAAAATAACCCTATAATTGCTAATTTATTCCTGAAAAGGGAAATATGATTAGATCATGCAATTGGGAACCACTGAGTAGAAATTACTGGAGAAGAGTAGACTGAAAAAATGTCTACTTTACAGATGTGTAGATTATAAATCACTTACCTCTTTGAATCTTAGCATCTGCTAACAGGAAAAATTCCTGTTCAGTTTACAATACAGAGTAGTCAGAAAAAGAATGAGATAACAGCACTTGGTAAATCATTTCAATTATGCTACTATTACTAGTAAAGTCCTTCTGCTACCTGAAGCTACTTCTGCTCCCCAAATGAGATTCTAAGAATGGAAATGAAACAATAGTTAAAAATGGCCTGGTTTCAAACAAGCTATCTTGATCTGGAGGAAGCACTGAAGTAATGCACCATAATCAGTCTGAAAGTAAAAGAGTGAAAGAGACAAAAAAGAGGTAGTAAGACAATTTTAGGCAGAGACCGCTAATTTAAAGGTTTAACCTCTCCAGTATTCTTGCCAGGAGAATTCCATGGACAGAGAAGCCTGGGGCAGGCTATTATAGCCCACGGGGTTGCAAACAGTCGGATATGACTAAGTGACTAACACTTTACACACACTTAATAAATATTTAATTTTGTAATAGAATAAAAATAACATTATACTACAGCACATGAAGTTAAAGAGACAAAGGAAGATTTAAATAAGACAAAGACTGGTATGCAGTTTTCAATGGTAGCTGTGACATGAGTAAATTTTACTGCTTTGAATAGTTTCTTACCCTCCATATATAACAACACCACCAAAAAGTAAGTGATTGGAATAAAAAGGAGACGAAGAACGTATTGAAAAAAACCTATCTTAAAAAAAAAAATACTTAAAAAGAATACTGGAAATCAACTGAGAGCTTATCACAGCATTTGAGCCACATGAGTACTGATATATTTCAGCCAAAGTACCTTACAGCTATTTAAGTACTTTGAAACTCCCACTGGAAAATGTAAAATCTTACACAGGTATGCATGCATAATATAATCCTGCTATATCCTCAAGAGCACAAAGCATTTAGACCTAAATTAAAAAAAAATGCAGAATATAAGCCTATATTATAGATAACTACAAATATCACCATTGTTAAAAATAAACATTTCTTTTTATCACAAATACTAAACTTTCTAATACTATCTCTATGACACTAATCTGTGTCATCTAAAATGCTATACGGTACTGCTAAGTTATGTCAGTATTAGTTACTGACATAATAATATATAATAATACATAATATTAATGATATTAGTTACATATATAAGTGTGTGTACATATACCTGCCACTGAAAATTATTACTCTTAAAAAAACCCAGACTTACTAGTTTTGCTTGCTGAGCGTTTACTGGATCGCCATACTGGAGAAGAGCTTGAAACTGGTTATTTTTTGTAAATGTGATTATCTTCAATACAGCACCAAACTTAGAAAATATCTGTTAAAATATTAAAATCAAAACAAATTATATCTACTGTATTATTATTTCTCCATTTTATGGATAAAGTGGAAATTAAATTAAACTTACTTGGTGAAGAACATCAAGAGTTACAGGGTAATACATATTGTCAATAATTATTCTAAGCACTGGACTCTGGGCTGGAGTCACTGCACTCTCACTAACTGTAGTGCCACTGAGAGGAGTATTTGCTGTCTGGACAGCAGTCACAGCTTGAAGAACTGCTTGAGCACGCTAAAAATCAAAACATAAGCACTTCAGAAACATTCCTGGTATATTCACTTATACTTTGCTACATGCTACAGTATTAAATTCTTTTCTAGAACACAGATGGATTAAATAAAATTTAACACTCACTCAGTGAATACACTTTTAAGCACCTGCCATACGCCACATATTGTTTGTTTACAATTCAAGTATCATACTAGTATTTACCTCAGAACAGTTATTGAGGGTTTGGGACCAATGCTGAACAAGATAGATATGTCATGTAATTTATTCTCAAAACAACATGATGTAGTCTGACAGATTCAGAAAATGTTTTAAACAGAAACTTTTAGAGAACAATGAAACTTTAACATTATTCATTCCATAAAAAAGGCAAATGGCAAACCTTAAAAGGAAATTACTAGATTATCTAAAAGAACGCCTATAACACTTATTATTTCTAATAAATCCTAAAAGAGAAACACTCAGATACAAAATTTTTTTTATACTAGTGTAACTTTTGAAACCAAAATTTTTACAACAGAAACTGATGTGTACCACAGTACACAGCCATAAATTTTTCAGGAATACTTTAAGATAAAATATAAATAATCTTTTCCATCCATGTTATTATTTCTAATATATCATTAATGGTAAAATGCACTATCCTTTTATGTAGGACTAATAAGATATTGTTAATTGAACCATGACAGATCAACTTATAAGACACATCTTGCGAGATTTTAAAAAGTGAAAAAATATATATGGAATTGAGAAAATGCAGTATTTTTAGGAAATATGTCAACTAAATCTATGTTAAATGCTCCAAAAAGACTGCCTTTATTACCATTATGTCTTTTCTATTATTTCTCTGACAGATTCAGTGATAAGGAAATAATTGTTTTCTACCTTATTTGGAGGGTCAAGAAACCTTTATAAAGGCAAATAACTGTTAAATATAATAGTAACTAACACCTCTATGCTGCATTATAGTTTGAAGAAGTTGTATTGGCAGATGAACAGGCATATATATAAACAAAGTACAGTGATAAATGAAAAGGAAGACAAACACAAAGGAATAAGAACACTTATGTATAAGGAAGGATCAGTGCTCCCTTTAGCAGCATACATACCAATATTGAAACAATACAGAGTTTAGCATGGTCCTATGCAAAAAGACCCCCAAATTCATGAAGTGTCACATTTTTTTCTGGACCTGTTAGCTAAAGTGGTGTTGGTAATCATTTTGCAAAACATAAATAAATCAAATAAATAAGTTGTGTATCTTAAAACTTAAACAATGTATATGTCTATTATATCTCAACAAAGGTGAGGGGATGCTCATTTCACTGAAGTAACATATACTATAGCTAGGAAATCACATAGTATAATCTCAAAGAGATCACACACTCATCTAGTCAAACTTCATCATCTAAATGGTAATTAAATAAAACATGACCTATAAATTTATGTCAGCTAAAGTGACTAAAATCCAACATTTTGAAATATACAATAAATATTTAATACAATGGACACATTTACACGACTATTATAGCTATTATAAAAGAGGGATGAAAGTATTTCTAGAACAATGTTTGTTAAATGTTTGAACATATTTAGTCCAAAACAAATTTAAATAAAGTATTTTAAGTAGCTCATTGCAATATCACTTTCTTCATTAGTGAACATGTCTGCTGCTGCTGCTGCTAAGTCACGTCCAAGTTGTGTCTGACTCTATGTGACCCCATAGACGGCAGCCCACCAGGCTCCTGTCCCTGGGATTCTCCAGGCAAGAATACTAGAGTGGGTTGCCATTTCCTTCTCCAGGGCATGAAAATGAAAAGTGAAAGTGAAGTCGCTTAGTCATGCCCAACTCTTCGTGATCCCATGGGCTGTAGCCTGCCAGGCTCCTCCGTCCATGGGATTTCCCAAGCAAGAGTACTGGAGTGGGATGCCATTGCCTTCTCCGAGTGAACATGTCTACATACATTTATTATAATAAGCATGGAAATATCACAACTTAGAACAACTCTGCTGCTGCTATTTCAAATAATCAAATCAAATAATTGAATACCTTTCTAAACAGGAATCACATGATCATGGTATACTATCCAAACAGTATAAAAAGTTAACTTTTCCTCTGCAACTCACTTATCCTGTATGCTTTCCCCTACGAACCCTCAACAATAATCTTGGGTATTCTTCCAGAGACAGCACCTACATATTCAAGCATGTATGTACATATATACTCCATACAAGCATATAAACACTTATCTACTGCATATTTTTCTTTCCAATACTATATTAATTCTCTACATCTTCCTTTTTTTACCTTAACAATTATGTCAATTATGTTCTTTATTATCATTAGTAACTTCATTCATGTTTCATACACGTTTTAAAAATATTCATGGAGTAGAAGTGACCTGCCAATCTAGATTTTAATTAAACTTTGTATTGAAACAATTATACACAGAAAAGGACACAAGTCACGAGTATACAAAGCTCAATAAAATATCAAATAAACCATATCTGTGAAAGCACTATTGAGATAAAAAACAGAACATTTACTAACACTCCAAAAGCCACACACGTTTTCTCCCAGTTATATAAATGGTTTGCCAGAGAGTATTCCAACAAATAAATATACCACAATACATTCTACTGCTGTTCAACATTTAGATCATTTCCAGCCTTGGGTAATTACATATAGTGTGCGATGAACTTTCCCATACATATCTTTTGATGCACATATATATAAACTTTCTCAGATATGTGACTATTAAAATACTAAGTCAAAGAACAGGAATATGCTCAGCTTTAGCAGATAAATGAAGATTTTAAAAACTATGCTACCAACTTACATTCCCATCACTTATTTATAAGAGTTCAAGCTTTTCTACATTTGTTTCAACACTTGGAATTACCTCACTGTATCCAATACGGTAGCACATGCCAATATCTCACAGTGACTTTAAATTGCATTAAAGGTTCTTAATCCAAACCTAATCCATTTTGTAGACAGAGGATGGCTTTCAAGGAAACTGGCTTACGGAAACTTGAAGATGTCTAACAACTGGTCATATGAAGTGTGGGATGGAAACTTGGCACAAACACAGGCAGGCCACAATATTTCAGGCAAAAGTTACATCACAGAAACAGTGGCGTCCAAAGACAAATAAGAGAAGGTATGCCAAGTTACAGGATCTATCATTACTATTGAGATAGAAGCACAGGAAAATGGAGGGGGGAGCAGCCACAGACAGAAACAGTAGTCATCTCAGACAGGGCCTTTATCCTGAGCATGAAAAGAAATTGCTGCAGGGGAGAAAGTTAGATCTGTGCATTTTAGAAAGAGACTCACATTTGTACTAGGGAGAAAGTATTCAAGACAAAAATTAAAGATAGGTAAGAGAGTTACTAACTTCCCTAGTGGCTCAGATGGTAAAGCGTCTGCCTACAATGCAGGAGACCTGGGTTTGATCCCTGGGTCGGGAAGAACCCCTGGAGAAGGAAATGGCAACCACTCCAGCAATCTTGCTTGGAAAATCCCATGGACGGAGGAGCCTGGTAGGTTTAAGTCCATGGGGAAACCAAAAAGTCGGACACGACTGAGCAACTTCACTTCACTTCAAGAGAGTTATTAGGTAAATTATATAGCTAAGAAATGGCTGTGTCTAAGCAACTGAAGTAGAAAAAAAGAAATGAAAACTGGGCAGATATTGAGAAGAGTGAATTCACAGGACTTGCGACTTGATAAAAGGTTGTGGAAGAATTCATGGTTGATGTACACATCCATCTCTCTTTTGTTATAAACACTATTAAAATGCCTATAAAAAATACAAAACGGAAAATGCAGACACTGAAGAGAGGTAATCACTGGCCAACAATAATTTTATCAGATTCCTGGAACACAGAAATTGCATAGACTGAAGACACAGTGAACATATAGCAAACAGCGTTTGCATTGGTAGCAGCCATAGGAATCAAATTAGAAACTGGCAGGTACACAGAAGGAGGTGAAATGGGATGTGAAAATAAAAGGATTAACAGAAAGCCTGGCTAACAAACAGCTAAACCCTTCTTCTTCCTCACCATCAACCAACTTAATAAAAACAAAATCAACAATTAAACACCCCCTTAAAAGAACAGAAACTCTCAAGAGGGTTTTAAAGGCCAAAGTAAAGACCTCTTTGGCATTTGGGGGGAATCCCAGCTCAGTATCCAACTCATTACTTTACTCTAGAGGAAAGCATGTAAAGTCCAACAAAACCTAACTGTCCATTCTGAAATATAAAACAGGCAATGAGAGGGGGTGGGATGAAGAAAGAGAGCCAGATAAACATACAGCTAATACTAAGGAAAGTAAAAGATAGCAGAGTGTTTAAAGATACCATTAATTAGTATCCGTAAACAATGACCAGTTGTAATACAAAAAAGGCTATCAAAGAAGAACTTTTGTAGTCAAAAATATGGCTGTAACCTTTTTTCAACAGAAGGAACGTTACACTGATTATTTCCTGTCAAAAATAACCAAAACTGTAACAAGTGTTTTACTTTTAATCTCTGAGGTTTGTTATTCAAATGTCACTTGTGAATCAGGCTTCCACTGGTTATCTATTTGAAATTACAAGCCCCCCTCCACGCCCCACCACAGACATCTATCTACAGATGCCTTATCTTTGTCCTTTCCCATCCTTTTCATTTGAATCTTTTAAAATGAGAATGTATTCACTAATTACTTTATTGAAAATATTAATATGTTAAACCCAACTGGGATATTAAATGTCACTTTAAACTAAGTAAAAAGAATAGAGAATAGGTAGTTTCTTTTGATAAACTGTACAACTTCTGGTTCAAAAGTAATGAAAATTACCAAACTTAAAAAAAAAAAACACTGAAATCTTAGCCTTATCTTTTAGGCAAAAAGTTTTACAAGCTTATTGTTCATATACTATCAAAATGGTCTTAAGTTATTTTTTACAAAGGTTAAATTTTGTGAGGATTATTTTCCACTTGCTAAGGCAAGAGCCAGACACAGCTTTATATTTCACTAAAACAGATATAATTAGCTAAAAGCTACATTAAAAGAGCTAAAGTTTCTATATCACTGTTTACTGCAATCCTAAGTGTTTATATCTAAATCGACTCTTCTATGATACTTTTCTAAATAAACATTAATTTTATATAACTAGAAACTTCTACCTTGCATTTTTAAAAGATCAACACATTCATATATTCTCACTCTTATATTTTCCTCCAGGAAAATAATTAATTCATCTTTAATAGGAATTTATCCATAAGAAATTAAAACATAAAAAGTCTACAACCAAAGGTACTGAATTTCACACATTAAATCTAATCAAAGTTGTATAAACAGTTTATAGTTAAGTCCTACCTCAGACAGTTTCTATACAAGTTTTAATTTGTACAAAGAAAAAGAACTTTGACCAGAACCTTAAAAAAAACTGAAAAGATACTATTTAATTTATCCAGTACTAATTTAAAATATGAAAATAAAAGACTGCACTTATGTTCTGTAAAGTAATACTGCAAGAAAATATAGCAACAACAAAAAATTAATAAGATCATACAAAAATCTCTCAGTGGTTAAAAATTTTCTCCTAATTTGAGTCTTAATATGCTCTAGGACATTACACGTACTCACTTGGTTTAAAGTATTATCTGTTTTTAGTTCCTTGTGATTGGAGTACTGGATATAAATCGGTTGGTTACGAAGGTGAGGTGTCACAGCAGAATAGTAATTAACCATGGTAATAGCTGCTTCCTCTGTTGCTAGTTCCAAAAATGCCTGAAAATTTAAATAGCAAAAATTATAATACTATGAATTAAATTCAAATAAACTTCAATATCTGTATAATCTATTGGGCTCATTAAAAAAATCACTATTGAGAACTGCCCTAATAGGTAGAATCAGAAATCCTTATTGAAGCTTAGAAATACCATTAAAGCTAACCTCAGTAGAAAGCTCTTAGTGTACACAGTATTTCTGCTACATTACAAACGTAACTCCTCCAAAAAAGGCTAGAGAAAATAAAATCCAAACATTCTCTAGAACCAGAATTTTATCATGCCTAACCTAGAAAACATGAGATCTCCAAGTCATTTTTAAAGCATTTATAATCTAGTAGAAGAAAAAAATTAAATGCCATCTTATTAGTGATATTAACTATATTTAAGAGAGCATTAAGTTTCTCTAAATTTTTCTACATGGTATTAGGAACTTTAAAACAAAATTTGATTTTTAATACACTTGGACCCTACTGCTACAGATATATCTATTCAGTATAGAATATGTGGGACTAATAACTATTTTTTTTCTAATGCTATCAGATAAATATTTCCCTGGGATAAGCTTAAAAGGTAAGATGATACTAATGTCCCTAGTGATTTCTGATATTACAAAGAGCAAAGCCACAACAAAAAAAGTATTTCATCTGTATTTCCCACAATCTCTTTGAACAATAGTTTAGCTATAGTCCTAAAGTGAATTTACAAAGCAAAATTTGAAAACTATAGTGACTTACTCATTTTAATTCCCTAGCATTAATTTCTTATATACAGCTACCAGGAAAAGTCAGAGTAAAACTTCTGTCATGTTCCTTAAGAAAAGTAACAAACTATGTATAATTATATAAACTATCATTTCATCAGGCCACAGCTAAATCACACTTGCTGGATAGTTTGGAGCTTAACATTTTCTAAGTCCAGAAATAAGTATACCTGATTTTTTCCTTTCAGCATAAGGATGTTGGTCACCTTACCAAAAGGTAAGCCTAAAGCAATAACTTCAGTTTCTGTCACTTCACCAGGCAATTTTCGAATATGAAGGACACGAGAAGGAGCACCATCCATTTTATCTTCTCCTTTGAATTTTTTACTATCATTACCATTGGCTGAAAGAAAGTAAAGAAATAGTTATGTTTATCTTATGTGCGTAAAAAAAAAAAAAAATCACAAAACAAACTTCAATAGAGAACTTAAAAACATAGCTAAGCATACTTGTGATACTTCCTAAAAATTTAAAAACATGGTTTTCAGAGTAATGGAAAAAACTCATATCCACCAATTACTACTAAATGATCTCATCAATTAAGATTATTATTGGGTAGAGACATTGCTGGATAGCATATGTAGAGTAACAAGTGACAATCAAAAACATTAAAATGAAATTTCATAAAGAAATGGTCAGTGGCTATACAAAACAATTATCTTACAATTCAATCATCTTAACAGACTAAGGAATATACAAAAACAGTGAAAATTTTGACTTAGCAAAAATTAGGGAAACTATATTTTACCTGAAAATTCTAAATTGCTCAAATTGGAAAATGTACTAAAAAATGGAATCAGACAATGCTTTAAAAATTATTATGTGGTCAACCAACAGTATGGTTTATATTCCTCTAACTAAATATTTTATCACTATCAACATCTACCTACTATATTATCACTCATGGACTTGATTATCTTTTCTGTTACTCTGAGCTTTAGGGTGATATATTTGAACAACAAATTAGTTGCCTACCTTTATTCTAAAGCTATACCAAAACACAAAAACAAACACAAAACGTATGAAAGATGCAATAAACAGAACATCACCTGACTCAAGGATAGTTCTAAGAATCTATTAAAATGAAAAACTCTTACACAGAAAGAAATATACATGTATACTCCATTTCTGTATATAAATTTTGGTACTTCACAGTACATACCCCCAAACACTCAATACAATAAAACTAAGACCATCTTGATCTTCTAAAAGTGTCCTTAAAATTTATTCAAACGTCAACTCTTTAAACAGTTACTGAGTATCAAGAAAATGTCTAACATTTTAGATTCTGGAGTACATCAATGACAGCAAGCAGTTAAGGGCCCTGATGTTCTCTTGTTGTCCAGTGAGACAGATGGCCTACCTAGTACATGAAATAGATAACTTCTAGAGTGGTAGTGCTATGGAGAAAGTAAAGCACAGTAATGAGATTAAAAGTAACATTAACAGAGGATTGGAAGAGGGTGATATTGTAGTGATTTTACTGGATGATCAGAGATATTTGAACTCACCTGATATATCATACAACTTGAAGTGTCAATTAAGTCACAGTTTAAGAGCTGCATTCAAGTTTATACAGCCAATGAATTTAAAAATTATGTAGGTTGACTGTGAACTGAAAACTAGTAAGTTCTACTTCAGTCAGTTCAGTTGCTCAGTCGTGTCCAATTCTTTGAGACCCCATGAATTGCACCATGCCAGGCCTCCCTGTACATCACCAACTCCCAGAGTTCACTCAAACTCACATCCATCAAGTCAGTGATGCTACTCAGCCATTTCATCCTCTGTTGTCCCCTTCTCCTCCTGCCCCCAATCGCTCGAGCATCAGTCTTTTCCAATAAGTCAACTCTTCGCGAGATATTGACAAAGTACTGGAGTTTCAGCTTTAGCATCATTCCTTCCAAAGAACACCCAGGACTGATCTCTTTCAGAATGGACTGGTTGGATCTCCTTGCAGTCCAAGGGATTCTCAGAGTCTTCTCCAACACCACGGTTCAATAGCATCAATTCTTCCGTGCTCAGCTTTCTTCACANAGCTTTACAATACTCTATTGGGTTTGCCATACATCGACATGAATCCACCACAGGTACACACAAGCTCCCAATCCCAAATCTCCCTCCCACCTCCCACCCCCCAACGTCTCTCTGGATCATCCCCGTACACCAGCCCCAAGCATCCTGCATCCTGTATCAAATAGAGACTGGTGATTCGTTTCTTACATAACAGTATATATGCTTCAGTGCCATTCTCCCAGATCATCCCGCCCTCTCCTACTCCCTCTGAGGCCAAAAGTCCATTGTCTATGTCTTTACAGAACATTTTAAAGTGAAACTGGTGTTTTGCCTGTATGTCAGTAAAGAATACAATACTATTACAGTTGCTAAGTCATGTCCAACTGCGACCCCATGAACTGCAGCATACCAGGCTTCCCTGTCCGTCACTATCTCCCGGAGTTTGCTCAAACTCACATCCACTGAGTCAGTGATGCCATCCAATCATCTCATCTTCTGTTGTCCCCTTCTCCTCTTGCCCTCAATCTTTCCCAATATCAGGGTCTTTCCCAATGAGTCAGTTATATTGACAACTTCTTCTGCATTATGAATGAAAACATCAGCACAGCAAAAAAAAAAAAAAAAGAAAGTAAGGGGCAGCAGGGAGGAATAACACTATTATTATGAAAACGTATTTTAATCTCACAGACCAGGGCTCTAACACCAAACTTTGAGAAATGCTATTAGAGAGCACACTCTCTGTATGGTAGTGATTGCTTTGATGTCAGTGCTATACACTACATGCCCTAGAGCAGCCACTGAAAACGTGTCTACAGGTGCAAGCAAGTATACTATAAATCAGTGAAACTGGCCAAATGCGGGGATGTAGTGAGCTAAGATGAGCAGGTGTGACACAAGCAGCTGCTATTCAGCTCTAGCTAACTGTTGCTATAGAAGAACATCTGTCAAATGATGCAATCTTCAGATTTTTCTAAAGCTGGAAGACTAGAATATTCCATGATACTGTTCTCACTTTTAAATGCTAATGTGGATTCGGATAATTTTTTTAAAATATGCAGATCAACTAAAACACCTGGACTACCTACTACACATAATGTCTCAAGAGAGTATTCTACAGTTACTACTAGAAAAATGGCATAAAATAAATGGCAAAAACTGCAGTAATGTTCCTTCAGATCCCCTAGCAAGCAAGCTGGAAAAAGGTGAGAAGGACTTTCATGAAAGATAATCATATATACAGATGTTATTACATATTATAATCCTACTAATGGTCCTTGAGTGTTTTAGCTCTAGAAATACTAGAGTGAGATTCTGAAGCCCCTCCAAATTATTGTCAGGTTATTAATGAATACAATGGCTTAATATAATATTTCGTTATCTAGCAAGAGACTCAAATGACTGAGACAAGTGAAAAGTAACCAAGGGAAATGAATGATCTCATCCTTCCCTGACCTGTGTGTGTCAGGTCCAGTCCTCACACACACCCACATACAAGAATTCTAAAACACCCTTCCTCCTTTCCTCCACTAAGTCAAGACTGCTCCCGCTTCAAGGACTTTGCACTTGCTGCATCCTCAGTTTGTCTGCCCCTCAGATCTTTGCTTGGCTACTTTCTGGGTCATTCAGGTCTCAAAGTGCAATTTCAGGGTTTACCACAAATACCCTACTGTTCACTTATTTACTGCCAACATCTCAAACAAGTCAGTCTCCAACAAACAAGGAAGATCTCTTCTATTTCTAGCACTCAGAACAACTCCTGATGCACAGTACCAATATATGTTTTTTGGATGGATACATAAATGAATGAATGAATGAAGTATTTTTGAATCAATTTTGCTGCAGTGTCTTTCCACTTCTACACAGACTACAGGATTAAAAATCTTAAAGTACAGCTCCAAACAGTGTATATTATATGTAAAGAACAAACTCATTTAAGTCTAGCTCTTAAGACTCTCTGTACAGTCGTCCCCAACTGTCTTCCCAGTCTTATTTTGGTCAGCCTAGACTGGGCTCACCTATCTTCATAATTTTGCTTTTCTCTCTCACCAGATCACTCTCTAATCTATGTCTGCCTGTTAAAATTACACCCCTCCTTCACAACCCATAGTGAGAACCTCCTTCCTATAATATCTTCTATCCTTTCTACTCCATAAACAAGAAAACTAGTGCTTTCTTTGTACTAGCATTCTAGCCTCTATGATATCATTTGAGTGACTTACCTATGTAATTAGGTTAACACTACTGGCACTTCCTCCCTCCATTAAACTCCTTGAGGGCAGAGCCCATGACTTAGTCACAATTGGAACCCACTGAAAGATACGGCACTGTATTTTGCCAGAGCAGACAGTGCTGAAGGGATCTGCTCTCCCATGGTGTTCACATCCTTCTGACTTATCGAATTCATTCTGTTAGTCTTCATATGAATTAAATTCTTCTTACTAGGAAAGATCGTTTTAACCTTTTCTTTAAAAATTAACATTTTCTAATAATAAACATGCTTGCTTTGTCCAATGTAGCTTGAATTACACATGATCCATGCACATTGCATATCATCTTTGCTGCAGTACACTGTGGCAAGTAGAAAGGTTAAGAAAAAAAAGTCAATGGCAAAGACAGGGGCACAAGTCAGAGCCCAATCATTCCAACATGACAATATCTTTCAAATACTTCTGTCAACAGAGTATGTTTTGCTTGTTTACAAGAAATGTAGACACATCAATCTCTAGTATTTTCCTTTGTTAGAAGAACAATTTAAACACTTAGCATAGTCCAACAATATGGGAAACCCACCCATTACTAGACTCATGAAGCATGTATGCGTTCCTAACTGACTTTAGCTGGCACTCTGACCAACTCAACCGCCAATTCCCTACTAAACTTAGGTCTAAAGTGAAATGCAATCTTCCAATCCTTTCAAGATACTTGTCTTACTGGGGCAAATATCTAATCTCACTTTTACTATATTACTTTCTTATCTAAAACCTTTAACACTTTTTGCTTTACTTATACATCTCAAATGATTTTAGATTATAAGACTATAGTTCAAGACCACATGGCTTCTTGCTTTCTCCTGCTATGATTTTATCCTAACACTTAGATAAATAAACAGGTATTCTCTTGATTCTTTTCTTCCTTTCACTCATACCCTCATTCATAACTTTCATTTCACATTTCAACCCCTTTTTCATCTCAGTTAAGGATAAGTTCTCCTAGTCTTTCCTCAGCAGTTATGTCCTTAGAGAAAATTTTAACAAAACATATATTCATTGNCCTATGGACACCTTATTACCCTCATTCATAACTTTCATTTCACATTTCAACCACTTTTTCATCTCAGTTAAGGATAAGTTCTCCTAGTCTTTCCTCAGCAGTTATGTCCTTAGAGAAAATTTTAACAAAACATATATTCATTGATGACAAATAGCACACATTATTTTACAGACTACTTCAAAAATAAGAAAAACATAAAATCTGTCAAAGTTCCGCTAAACAGCAACATCAAATTTTCCTGAGCCCTTACTATGTATCAGGGACTGAAATATCAGATAAGTACTAAATAAGTAATAATCCCCTTTCTACAATACATGTATGTGCAAAAGTCATATTTTTTCAATGTAAAGAACTACCAATGTCTCCTATAATTTGTCACCAGAAAAAGTTCAAATATATGATCTTTTCCCCTTACTAATATTATCACAGCAATTCATCAGCGAGCATACTATTGCAATACAGATTACTGCTGTAAGACTTAGAAGCTTCTTCATATTAGAAGGCAGATTTCATTCTACCTGCTAAAAAAAGAAACCATAAAGAATGTGCTGAGTTAAATAATTAACATAAAAGAGGACAGAGACAGACTTTAAAAGTTTATCAAGTTCTTAAGTTGAACTTCAGAAAAGAGATTCTTCTTAGCACTATCTAGTTCCTAATTCCGTAATTTTACTTGCTTTGGGCACTATCAACTCCCTTTGACAGTCAACCATGATAAAAGTAGTACATACAGACCAGTAAGTATTTCACTGCTTGTGATCAGTATCACAGTCATTAGTTGTCTAAACAAATAAATTCTTCTGACAGCCTTGAATAAGGACTCTGATATGAAAAATTATATGACTGCTAATAAAGTTTATTGGTAGTTCCTGTCCTCACATTCAATTAATTTTTTTGTACTGCCTACTTAACAACTTAAACAACTGTAATACAGACTAAAGGTAAGAAAGGACAAAAGCAATAAAAATATGAAAGTGATTNGATATGAAAAATTATATGACTGCTAATAAAGTTTATTGGTAGTTCCTGTCCTCACATTCAATTAATTTTTTTGTACTGCCTACTTAACAACTTAAACAACTGTAATACAGACTAAAGGTAAGAAAGGACAAAAGCAATAAAAATATGAAAGTGATTTGAAAAACTCCACAAATCATCCAAACCTTAAGCTTAAAATGGTAGTTACTAAGGCATGAAGATAATCTGTAAAGTAAATCTGGCCAATAAACTATACTTAGGGTGACCATATAATTTACAGTCAACCTGAGATATCTGCAGGAGTGAAAGGGAAAACAATTTCTAAGTATGCCTGGACAAGAGGCATAAGTCAGGATTGTTTCAAGCAAACCCAGGCTTATAACTGCCCTTCCAAAACACTATTAAAGATAAATGATTCCATTTAACCAGTAAGGGGCAAAAGGTGATTGGAAAAGCAACCTTTAAAACCTATTCCCTTACAATACACCATATTGAATATTAATCTTAATTAAAGAGTCATTTTTTAGAAACCAGTTACTAGTAGTCGAACCTCTCTTGTTTTTCTACTTGAAGATTTAACTGACTACTCTAGAACCTCAGCAACTCTAGCAAAATTTTAAAAATAACATAAGTTAAACATTTAAATACTGTGGGCCAGGCATCATTCTTAGCACTTTACAAATTAAGTCACTTAGTCTTCATATCAGAAGCTTTCATCCCTGAAAGACAGAGACTTTTACCCCTTTTTATAGATAAGAGAACTATAGATAAGAGAACTACACAGTGGTAGTCACGCTCCACGGTCAAAGGAGTGGGGGAGAAGAGAATTCCCTACTGCACTAAGTTACCACTATCGCTCCTTTAGTGGGAAGACTGGAAATCTATGACTTTTCATAAGCACACAGAACTGAGTGGAGGTCTAAAGCATCTGCACTCAATGAGCAGAGTCAGTGTGAACAGGGTTAAGCACTGTGAATATAACTTTTTGTGCATATTCTCTACCACTGGCCAGGTGTCAGCAAAACATGGGCCTGGGAAATTTCTGTATCACTTGTGATAAAGAAAAACCCACATCCCATTCTTAGGATAATGTTCTAACCTGTGCTATGGGCTGCTGCAGGTTATTACAGGGTGAGGGCAACGACAGTATGATGATGATTATGGTAATAGTTAACACTGATGGTGTATATAGAATGTGTCAAGTAATGTCCCAAGCTCAGTAACCTATTAACTAATATAATCATCCTAACAACCTT
Organism: Neotragus pygmaeus; assembly: GCA_006410875.1. Lineage (NCBI taxonomy): Eukaryota > Metazoa > Chordata > Mammalia > Artiodactyla > Bovidae > Neotragus > Neotragus pygmaeus. Next base: position 1,006,278 of record SJYV01056328.1, read on the forward strand.
ATAAAGTAGGGATTTCTCAAAAGAGAAAACTGATATGTTGGTGAGCTTGCTCAAGGACACACAGAAGTGTCCAACAGAACTTGGACTGAAACCATACACTTCACCACTACATTATTTGCTAGGGATCATAATGAATATTTTCCCAGTGGTAAATTCATATAACAAGTTGTACTATAACAGAGTTCTACTATGTTACATTATAAAACAGGAGCTGTTAGTTTTGGTGATTAGGTCACAGAATCAAGTTTTCATAATTGCTTGCTACATGAACATAGGTAAGCTACATAATATATCTTGTTTCCTCCTAAATAAAATGAAAAGGTTAGAGTTTACTTCTAAGATTGCATCAAGTGCAAATATTATTTCTCTAATGAAAATTTCATGTCAAATCTGTAACTACAATACAAACTACCCTCTGAAAACACCGATTTTCAAAAATCTATATTTCTGCCAAAGTATCATAGATTATTAGTTATGTGCCTCCCTTTAAAGATGATACATATTTAAATAATGTGTTTTTAAATATGAGTTGTTATGATAGCAAAACCACAAGGAATTAAATTCACTGGGGGTTTAAGTAGGAATAATTATTAATAAGTCACTTGCTAAACTTTGTCCTGTAAATATAGCTCCAACAATATCTAGTATGAAATTCAAGGATTAGTATTTCTGTTTTGTAAATGAGTCCTTTATCACATTTTTGTATTAAATATTTGATAGTGAAAAACATTCTGCACTCTAGTTTTTTTATTATGTCTTAATTTTCCCCTCTCTAGGAAGAGAACCAGTTACTCAAGAAAAATAGGAACATGATTTGGCTTGCCACATTTGTTTTATAACAGGAACATAATGCACATAATAAGAAACAAACACTACTTGTCCTGAAACCAGGTGTATCTTACAAAATAGATAAAAACTGGAGAATAAAAACAGTATTAAGTATAACCATTCAACTATTATGAACCCAATTACACATATACTTTTAAAAATACTTATCAATATCAAATGTTCCATCACATTTTACTCCATTAGAAAATACTGTACAATACAGAAGTTCATGATGATTCAGCATGAGACGCCTTCAATCCTTCAGAGCATATCAGCCTTCCTTTGAGTTCCTCTCAATGCATGCTGTAGTAACTGTGGGGTATGAGTAGTGGCTCAGAGCAGTTTTGCAGAAGACCAAGTTCTCCCTTGCTGGTTTACAGTGATCTCAGTACCAAGATGCTTTACACCCAACAGATGCTCAATGAACATACCAAACATCACAGAACACCTTCCACCTCCAACTCAGGATGTAAGAACAAAAGGGAAAAATGCCTCAGGATCTGCCAGAAAGCTTCTTTCTTTCTAAGGAAAAAATAATAGTAATAGCTAATAGCTATACAGCACACTCCAAATAAGTATATAGCACTACTGTAATGCTATAATATTCTTATTTTACAAATTCATTTAGTCCTCAAAACAACCCTATACGGGTGCTAAATTATTCTTAATAGGCAGATGAAAAAACTAATGCCCAGAGAATCAAAGGCCCAGGGCAGTGAAATACTTGCCTGAAGGTCAGAAATACTAAGAATTACACTGGATCTTTAAAATTCTATCAAAGATTCCTAGTTGACCAAATGAGGAAATAAATAATAAACAAATTATCAAAACTGATGATAAAGCTACTATTTATTCAGTGGTATACCAGGACTTCCCTGGTGGCTCAGATGGTAAAGCATCAGCCTACAGTGTGGGAGACCCGGGTTCAATCCCTGGGTCGAGAAGATCTGGAAGAGGAAATGGCAACCCACTCCAGTATTCTTGCCTGGAAAATCCCATGGACAGAGGAGCCTGGTGGTCTACAGCCCATGAGGTCACAGAGTTGGACACGACTGAGCGACTTCACTTTCATACTAGTACTTATTTAAGATCATCCTCAAACAATTCTAAAAGTAAGCATTTTACATTAATTTTATAAATCGAAACAGTGAGAGAGAAAGTCTTCACCCAAGGTCATAGACTACAAATCAGCAGGGTCACGACAGGAGCCCAACCGTGAGAAACTTGAAAGCTTGTTTTTCCCCGTATGCGTCTCCCACACCTCGGATTCCTGCATGCCACCACCGTCACAAGTCTGCCATTGTCCATGAGCCACTTGTGTTATTACGTTCTTAATATTTCTTCTTTAAATCAAGACGCTTTTAAAAACTCAACAGATTTGTTTTAGAAGGAACTTGTTATCACTATGTAAATGGAAGTTAAGTATCACTTTAGATAAACAGAAAATAACAAAACCAGTAACACATTGAATGAAAACAAAACTGTCATTTAATTTCAGCCAAATACCACTGTCCACAACATATGCATGTGACTATCTCAAGGTCTATCTGTTCTTTATTAAGAGAGTTAACTGTGTTAGAAAGATGTTAAAAACTTACCAACACTAAACCGAAATGTTCTCCTTAATCAGATTCAAAAAACAATTCAAAAAGAATAGCTTTCTCACAGCTGTGCCTTCACATTGTTGGGTACATACTTGACACTCTGGAAAACAAACCAAAAGGCTGCTCCACTGGCCTCCCATAATTCAAGTATGCATGCAAACATGCAGTCATTCTTGAACTCACAACATTGTAGAGAATGCTCTTACCCGGAAAGGAGGCAGGCTGTTATAATTTGTAGCACTACAGATAGGCCTTGGCAAAATGTTCTCCTCTTAAGTACGCACAATGTTCAAAGTATACAGTGGGCACTGGGAGGCACTTAAGGTTCTCACATGCAACCCCTGTTTTTAAGAAATCTCTAACTTAGTTACAAACATAACATACAAATGAAAAAAGCTATCATATAAGGCTATACTCTTATATACTGAAATGACTGGTGTTTTGAATACAAGCTTTGTTATCTGATAAAGCTGGATCTGAATACCAGCTCATGTTTGGCATGCAGCCTCCAGAACCCCAGGTTTCTCATTTATAAAGTGGAAATAATACATATTCTCTTAAGTTTAACATTAAACACATGTCAAATAGCTCTATGCCTGACCCATAATAGGTACTTTGTAATTAATACTTGTTTCTGTAAGAATTAGACACAGATTAGAAATATTTGTTGGGGGGGGAGGGAAGCCTGTGCTGGATCTTAAAGAATGAACAGGTTTTTTGATAAGTCAAAACAAGATGGGCATTGTGACTGGGGGTGCCAACAGATCAAAGTAGAGATCCTAGTGGGGGTTAGATAGTAAATTGGATCAAACTAGACAGTGAGTGTTCTAAATGTCAGACTAATTTTTACTGAGCATTTCTGAAGAATATCATATAATTTTTAAGAAATTCACTCATCTGTGCTTCAGCAATGACAGAAAAAAATGCTAGTTAAGACTTAGGAGGCTAATGCAATAGTGCAGCAATGATCTGGTTGAAGCTCAGACAGTAATTAATAAACAGGACAGAAAAGGATGATTGGCTGAAAATTTTCAAAGAACATCTGAAGGACTTTGTAGGCTGAATGTAAGAAAAGGAATCAAAGTTGACTCTACAAAAGAGAAAAACATAGTAGGAAGATGGGATACTAAAGACAATACCATAATTTAGCATCACAGAGAACAAAAAAAGAGATAATATCCAAGAAGTAATTCAGTGTCAATTACAAGGGAAGTAAGTGATAAAAGAGAACAAAACCCAAGAAAATATTACTGGAGTTGGTGACTAGGATACAGGTGAACTTTAAGAATATCTTTTTTTTTTTCAAGGGGTAGAGTGGGAGGAATAGAAAAGTTAGGTTACTACTACAGACAGCAGAGAAGAAATCTGGGTCATTTGTTATTCGAAGTAAAAGGAAGAAGAAAAATAGGAAGGCAACTGGATGGGTGTGCAGGGTCAAATGTGTTAACACCGGAAGCAAAAAGGAGCACTACATAAATAGAAAATAACCATAATACAATTAGTTAGTTATGACCATAATGCTTTTGTCTTTTGTTAGGTGTAAGTAAGAAACACTTGTTTGGATTCATTCCAGAAACAAGTCTTAGGGGGAATCTAAGAAAGGTGATAGGGAAGTAAAAGATTTCTCTCTCTAGGGGTTTTAAATTGTCGGTAGTAATAGAAAGGGCTTCCCATGTGGCTCAGTGGTAAAGAATCTGCCTGCCAGTGCAGGAGACATGAGTTCGATCCCTGGGTCGGGAAGATCCCCTGAAGAAGGAAATGGCAACCCACTCCAGTATTCTTGCCTGAGAAACCCCATGGACAGAGGAGCCTGGTGGGCTACGGTCTGGGTGGAGTCGGTGGGTAAGACAGGACTTAAGTGACCAAACAACAACAGTAATAGAAATCCTAACTATAAACTCCCTTCCTCTGGTTATTAAATCCTTAGCTTCCTGAAGGCAGGCACAGAATAAAGTAGGCTCTTAGATTTCAAAGGTTTAACATCAGCAGTTTCTACTATTCTTGCCCTGTTTACAGTTACGGTGACAAGGACCAGCAGTAAAACCTGTAACTGTGACATGACACAAATCTCAACAGCCTGTGGGGGGATGTGCAAGCACCACATGACAGCATGTGAGTATATCCAGCACCCACCCTCTAAATGGATTTGTGGTTCTTACCTTTCAGCCAGGTACACTGGAACTTAACTGTGTTTTATTAATTTTGTAAAGAAAACATAGGCAATCGTGCCAAGGTATCTGTATTCCACCATAATTTAACTGCCAATAAATTTCTAGTTTTGCTTCTTTTTAAGTTTCTCACATTCTGCTGTTAAAAAAAAGAAGAAGAAGGTGGGGGGGGAAACGGTTCTGGCAAGAAGGGAGAGGGAACTGGCAATGCCGGTCAGCAAAGCGCAAAGTCAAAACGCAAAGAGGATCCTGCGCTATTTGTTCCTGTTCTCNCTTCAGTACTTTGGCCACCTCATACGAAGAGTTGACTCGCTGGAAAAGACTCTGATGCTGGGAGGGGTTGGGGGCAGGAGGAGAAGGGGACGACAGAGGATGAGATGGCTGGATGGCATCACCGACTCGATGGAAGTGAATCTGAGTGAACTCAGGGAGCTGGTAATGGACAGGGACGCCTAGCATGCTGTGATTCATGGGGTCACAAAGAGTTGGACACTACTGAGCGACTGAACTGAACTGACTGATAATTATTTTAGCGATTACAAATGAAAAAAAAAAAATCACTTCTCCAGAACAAACCTGACATTTATTAAGTCTGCAACTTTCAATGCATAAATGAAGCTCTGCTTCTTTAATCTTATTACTAATGAGTAGATCATATAATTGAACAAATTTCAAAAGAAAAATAAAATGGCTCATGTTTCATTATTATCACTTTTCCTTCACTAAACAAATGTGTTATTCAAATGTCCTACCAAGCTATTGCTCAATACAAATGAACTAAAAGATTTTCTCAGACTCATTAATGGGTACATCGCTTATAATCTTTAATAAAAGAACAATTACTACCAGAACCTTTTATCAAGCTATTGTGCATTCTAAGTCTATATGAAGTTTTAAAACATTTTCCAAAGTATAAATTTTAAATAAAAGCTAGAAAAACATACTGATTGGTATGGCAAATAGCATACCTTCCCTAACATTTAAAAAATAATTCTGAAGATTATTTTTAAGCCACTGAATATTTTCACGCTCAGCAGACAGCAAAATTCCTCATGATTAAATCCTATGAGCCAGATTTTTCTCTGCCTAGTCTTGTTCCTCTCTGGTGTGGAGCATAATACTATGAAGCTCTAGCTCGTTCACTTCATCAATTAACACACTGTCTCCCCAAACAAACCCTTATATTCATAACAGGTTTTACTCTGGTATTCCCAAACAAGTATAACGAACACTGCTTCTGGTGCAGTCTGGGCTCTAGGTATGTGGACTTCAGGAGTTGCAGCACATGGGCTCAGCAGTTATGGTGCATGGGCTTAGTTGCTCCGAGACAAGTGGGATCTTCCCAAATCAGTAATCAAATCCACGTCTCCTGCGTTGGCAGGCAGATTCTTACCCACTGGACCACTAGGGAAGTCTAGGACAGTGTTGCAATGTGAAACTCAGCATACCATACACAAGAATCTTCCTAGTTCTCTGAAGTTACTATATTTCCAGACATCATCATGGATAAAAATATTTTGCAAACAAGAAAATCCACATATAACTCAAAATCAAATCATTTAAAAGCTCTACTCTTTGTAAGAACGATGGGCAAACCAAGTACATGAACAGTGAAAAGTAGGAAAGAACTAACAGGTGGCAAGAAATAATGGTAAAGGAGAGGTAGTCTATTCACTAACTAGTTATTTAACACTTCTCTGCCTATCAAGTTTCTAGTTAATAAACAAGAATAATATTCTCTTCACAGGATTGTTTTGCAAGGATCAAACGAGAAATGACCTGCACAGTAAAAGAACACAATAGGCACTCAATAAAGGCCAATTCCTTCCTCCTTTAGTTCTGGGCCCTCTGTTCTTTGTTCTCTATACTCATTCCTCAGATGACTCAGTCTTCTCATGACTTTTATTAACAAATGCTGAAAACTACTATATCAATCAAAGCCCTGATGTGTAAATGTGCATGCCTACAGTGTGAGAAGCTGTCTGGTCTCTACCTCCAAGATATGCAGGTGAGAAAGGCAGAGGAGAGATCCCAAACACACAAATTTCACTGTAAGAACCAGCACTCAGAGTGAACATTCACACATCGCCAACTATCTGCTGGAGTACTGCACTGCCATCTCAAAACACCTCAAAACAAACCCATCAATTTCTCGTCAGAAATCAGGCCCTCTTCCTGCCCCTAGTGGTGTCCTACAGAGAATAAACCTTGCCCCTCTCTCTTCTCTGATCAAAATATCACCAGCTAACCCAGGCTCATCAGGTCTATCTCCATCATCCTCTACTGTATCTTCAACCTCATCTTCTGATCAACTGTTACCACGAGAGTCCAGATCAGTTTTCTAAATCCTGGCACTACTGACATTTTGAGCCAGATGACTCTTTGGTGTCGGAGCTGTCCCGTGCATTGCAGGCTGTTTAGCAGCACTCTTGCCTCCATCTACTAGACGCCAGTAGAACTGCTCCCTCCCTCTGAGCTATGATAACCAAATATGTCTCCAAGGGCCTTGTGGGTGGCGAAATCCCCTTCCCCCTAGAGGTCCGCACTCCCACATTTGAGTTCCTTGGCCCTGTTCCTCATCACTTAATTTACATATGAAAGAATCAGTCCCCAGTTTCTTCTTCCCTCTACTTTCAGTTGCTCTAGTCTCCTAAATGCCTCCTAAATGCATTAGTAGCTCAGTCACGTCCCACTCTTCGTGACCCCATGGACTGTGGCCCGCTAGGCACCTCTGGCCATGGAATTCTTCAGGCAAGAATACTGGAGTGGGGTGCCATTCCCTTCTCCAGTGAATCTTCCCAACCCAGGGATGAAACCCAGATCTCCTGCACTGCAGGTAGATTCTTTACTGTCTGAACCACCAGAAATGCCTCCTAAAGCACAGCTTTTATGAGTCAGTTCTCTTAAATCTGTAACTCCCTGCCACCTTCACAATTAGTTCAAAGCTCTCCACCCAGTCTCAAACATTCTCCCACAAAACACCTCACACTGTGGCTACCCAACCGCCCTTCAGTAACACAGACCTGCTCATCCAGCCCCTCCTCTTCTGTTCTGCTGCTGTCACCTGGTTTGGGTGCCCAGTAGGTAGCACCTATTCTGAACCACTGCTCGAGCCTCTTTCCCTAGCCTCTGATCTCTCTCTCACTTGAAGTCAAAAACTATCAGTGAGTCTCCACTGCCTCCTGAAATATGAAATTGGCCTGTTCTTCAGAATCTTTCCCAACGTGGTCTCTAAGTGCCAGGATCTCCAAAACATACAGCTTTGGCAAAATCTGACTATCTGCTAGTCCTTGCAAAGGGTCTTTCTCACACTTTCTATCTCTGGCTATGTTTCACCTCTGCCTGGAAATCCTCTTCATCCCTCCACACTACTGTAAGGTCCATCTGAATTAAGTGAAGAGGCCTTTCTTAGTCATACCCTTCTTTATCCATCTCATGACATTCACACTGCTTTGTTACATGTTTATTTCTGGAGCTTACAAGGTTCTTGAGAACTTCTTACTCCTGCTGTGATGCCCTGCAACACCTAGCCCAGTGCTAATTTGTATGTGAGCTGCTTCAAATGTTTTCAACTTAGGAAGCAAGGGAGGACTTTTTTCCGACAATCCTAAGCTTCCATTTGGGAATTAAGTCCACATTCCTCTTTTGTTCCACATTTTATCTTCTAGGCCAATTTTTTAAGTAAATTGCCTTCAAGATACCCAGAAAGCTGTAAGAATTGTGCTTTAGGGAGTTCCTACAGTTTCCAGCTTATTAATATAACTGAATCCTGAATATTTATGCTATTTAAGTTCTCTTTTAAAAAAAGGCAATAGAAATTTATTTTCGAGTGTAAGTAAAATTGATCATGACATGAAAATAAGTTGGACTGGGTAAACATGTTTGAAGCAAAGGTTAATTAAGCCTAATTTGTATCCTAAATAATAATATAATGTCCTAAAGTCTTCATGCACCCTTAAAAATATGAATGTCGTCGATTTCTGCTTGCCCTACCCCAAAGAAAGAAACCAAAAAGAAAATGAGAGATTCCCCCTTAATTTTATTTTTCTAATGTCTTGAACGTATTTCTACAAAAAGAGCAAAATCATTAGTGAGTATGTTCCTGTAAGTCTAACTCCAAAGCCGTATGGGGAACATACAGTACCCACACAGCAGGGGTCAGCAGTTAGAGGCCTTGTTTTGTATGCCCCTGAGCTAAAAGTGATTTTTACATTTTTAAAAGACCGCAAGAACAAAAACAAAGAATATACAGAGACTGTATGTGGCCAGTAGAGCCTAAAATATTTACTTTGTCTCTTCAGCAGAATGAATATGAGACTCTCAGCTGCTGGTGTGTAAGACGCCCAATTTTCCTCCCAAATTTTTTAAAAAGCAACATAAACCAGATTATGCGAAAAGAACTCGTTCAATTTAGTCACAACGCACAGATAACTTCTAAAAGAGAGGCCTGTGTGGACATTTTTATATTTCCCAGAAGGTTCCTCAGAAGGAACTTGACCCTCATTCTAAGCACACTTAGTCTTGAAGAGTTTAAAGCGCCTGGCCCAAAGTCACACTGCGGGTTAATAGAATGGGGGTCAAGGGTCCAGGCCTGAAAACTCCTGATTCAGGGCTCTCTGCAATATACTACATCATACCTATGCACATGGCCCTAAGTTTTGGAGATCTGGATAACTGGCTTGGATCATCATAAAGAGGAAAGCTTAAAACCTGTTCCTGATACGCTGTTTAAACAAAATCTTACTAGCAGCTATGACTCATGAGACCCAGAGTAACATCAATGCTCACCACATACATTAGATAAGACGGAGAAAGCTTAAAACTTAACTCTCCTCGCTCCTCTAGGGCACTGAGGCAAATACGCACCTTTGACTTGCAGTTGCTCAATACTTATCTACCAACCCAATCCACCAGTTCCACCAAATGCTATTGAAGCCCAATGGAAAAACGATCCAGTTTACGCCAGCCACGCATCCTATAGTTAAAGTTCTTTTCATACCTACTTGCAAACTATTACTTAAAAGTTCAAAATTTTTAATCTCTTTGAGAATTCATCTTCCTTAAGAAAAAGAAAAGTAGATCCCAAGACCAAGGATTCAAAAGCATGGTAACAATCCCAGATCTTTCTTCTGAAGTTGCTCTTCCAGGATTAAAAAATCCAGATTCTGCGGGGCAGCCGAGAGATACAGGGCTTACGTTCTCCAGAGCTAACAGATGGACCACCACCCCCTCCCCAACCCCCACAGTATCTCTGCCTGACTTTTGTCCTCGAAGAGCGACCCCCTCCCCCTCGCGGGCCCCGGCCGCCCGGGCACCTGCGGCCCCGGCCCGCAGCGGAGGAGTCCGGGGAACCTGCCCACTGCCGGCCCTTCGGGAAACGGCGCCCACTCCCACCCCGCGGAAGCAGGCGGCTAGAGGCCCAAGCCACCGGGAAGCGACCCCTCGGCGGCCGGCCGACCCCCGGACGCGGCGGCATTACCTGGAGGACCACGTCGTTGGGCAGCTGCGCGGCCCGAAACAGCTCCAGCACTCGCCCGTTGGCCGACACCTTCTTGGTGCTCTCGATGTCGCAGTAGGAGAAGAGATCCGAGTAGTATTTCTGCTCCGCATCGCTCAGCGTTAAACCTTCCATCTTCGCCTCCGTTCACGGCCACCCCGCCCCGCATGCAACACCGGGGGCCCGGCCCCGCGACCCCGGGACGGCGGGGACTGCGCGCCGCCCGGCCTCCTTCTCCTCCTCGCCCCCACCCCCGAAGCGGCGGGGAGCCCCGGCCACGCGCGCGCGGGGGGCGTCGGAGCTACAGGGCCCGGAGGTCGCGGGGAGGGAGCCCGGCTGGGCTTGGCGCGCCGCCGCCGACGAGGCCCCGCGCGGCGCGCGGCTCCGGCTCCGCCTCGGCGGCCGCGGGGAGAGCGCGGGGAAGGAGGCGGGGGCCGCGGCGGCGCGAGGCTGGGGAGGACTCCGCCACCGCCTTCGCCGCGGGTTCGAGTCTCTCCGGCTCCCCGCCGCTTCCCCCAAGACTTCCCGCCTCGCCTTCCCCTTCCGTCCACGCCCCCAGAGCGGCAGCACTTCGCGGAAAAGTTGTGGGGCTTCTAAAGTTTCTAGGGTTCAGGGCTGAGCGCGGCCGCCGCTCCGCCTCCCTCCGCCGCCATTTACTGCGCCCCGGCCCGGCCCCCGACGCGACCGCAGCAACACTGACAGCGGCGGCCGCGCTCCAGACCCGGATGTGAGGCCGGGAAGAGAGAGCGCGAGAGGGAGAGAGAAACACCCACCGGGCTGGCTCGGCCGCTCCCGGGAGGGGGGGCCGCAGCGCCCCCTGGTGGCCGGAGCTCCGCGGCGGAGGGTCGAGCCGCCCTCTGCGTGGGGCAGGCAAAGCTGGGACCCCTGGGAGCAGCGACCAGAGGGGAAAGCACGCAGCTCATTCATACCAGAAGAACTTAGATACGGGCTGCAGTTTGGATTATTTCAAAGCTTCTGGCACCGAATGGTTAATAAACATTGAGTGAAAGGGGAACATTGTTCAGGTTCTTACTACTGTATGCGTTGTACTGCTTTGAGGTCAGATCTTACTGAGGATCAATTCACTATTTCTGTGTGCTCTGAAGGGCTATGAACATTCAATCAACCCATCTGAGAACTCTCATCGTATAGACACTAGCCACTGAGACTCAGCTCCCACTCTGGCTCCAAACCGTGTTTACCTGAGAAACAAACTGCTGAATAGAGGGAACAGCTGGCAAACTTCATCTCGTTATACAAGGTGGTTCTGGTCACCAGGAGCTTCGGGCCGTAAACATACACCATCAGCTCTATAAACCTGTTTAGACTCTGAACCGACCACAGGGGCTCGCTCTGGCGACCCCTAATTTCCTCCTTTATGAAAACGGATGTGTTTGCACTGTTGTATTCTACACCTATCTGGGAGATGCTTCTTGAGATGTCTCAAATAGAATATCATAATAGTTTATCCTTAACAAATAGGAAATAGTTCAAAAACAGCAGCTAGGGTAGAATTAGACTTTTCAGTTTGGGTTTTTATTTTGTCTGCTACGAGTTACTCCGCAGAGTGCTGACCTTACAGATGACCCATGAAAGGAAAGTATTACAGGTTTACAATCCTCTATCTGGAATTCCAAAATTCAAAGGCACTGAAAACCCCAAGGTTGTTTTTTTTTTTTTTTTTTTAACAGTTTTTCTGCAAAACCTGCCCTACTTCATTTGGAGGCAAAATCTCAACTCAACTCACATAAGGCTATTTATAGTCTTTATATATGCAACTTAATGTCAATATTTATTCATTTTACTCCAGGCTTTAATGGAATGTTAAAATACACACAATTGTAGGTATTGCATTACCTTTCTTTTGAAAACAAACAAAAACCAAAGAGGGATTGTGGGACCTTATTTGAACACCAGCACTTTATATACTTACATATATAACATGGCATTAACGTCAAGTTTTTTTATTACTAAAACTTTAAATCTGTCACAGCAATACCTTACATGCCCTTACAGGATACCTACCAGAGGTGATCGGAGACCAACAGATGTCCTGTCTTCCAAAGGTGTTAGAGAGAGGAGCATATGAGATAGGAATCGGCTCAGGATCAGCTTCTTTTTCTCCACACCTTTCCTATACCCTGAAGCTCTTTTCTGCCCCAGGGCCTTTGCTCCCGCCACTCCCATAAGCCTTTGCGAGACTTGTTCTCTCACACCTCAGGTCCCTGTACAGGTATCACCTCCTCAGAGAGAGACCTCCCTCAACACCTGATCTGAAATAGTTCCCACCACTCCAGTGGTTAAGAATCTGCCTGCCAATGCAGGGGACACGGGTTTGATCCATGGTCAAGGACGATTCCACATGGTCAAGGAGGAACTAAGTCCCTGCACCACAATTGCTGAAGCCTAGAGGCCAGTCCTCTACAACAAGAGAAGCCTACACACAGCAAGGAAGACCCAGCACAGCCATTAATAAAAATAAAATAGTCCCACCACCACTCTCTATCCCTTGATCCCAATTATTTTTCTTTGTAGCACTTTTCACTCCATGACATTAATATATATTTTTGTTTCAGTTCAATTCAGTCACTCAGTCGTGTCCGACTCTTTGCGACCCCATGAATCACAGCTCACCAGGCCTCCTTGTCCATCACCAACTCCCGGAATTCACTCAGACTCATGTCCATCGAGTCGGTAATGCCATCCAGCCATCTCATCCTCGGTCGTCCCCTTCTCCTCCTGCCCCCAATCCCTTCCAGCATCAGAGTCTTTTCCAATGAGTCAGCTCTTTGNGCATGTGAGATGAGTGCAATTGTGCAGTAGTTTGAGCATTCTTTGGCATTGCCTTTCTTTGGGATTAGAATGAAAACTGACCTTTTCCAATCCTGTGGCCATTCTGAGAATTGAGATATATCTGACATACAATCTTTTTTATGGTGGTGAGGGGAGTCCTGAACATCAGTACTTGTAAGAAGCACTGTATATGTATAAAAGTTCCTCCAAACACACACATACACACTCAAAAAAACAGAAAGCCTTGCACAAAGAGGAGACCTTTACCAGCCCCAGCTAGATACTGGGTTGGCCTAGTGTTGGAGGGTTTGATAGTTTCATAAATGCAAGGATTTTTCTCTATATCTGTTACTTAAAGTTATATTTTAAGGTACAAATGGGAAAAAATTAACATACAGACCTTTTGAGGCCAAGTCTAATTCCTTTCTATACATGTCTAGGTATATCGGTTTTAAAAAGGGACATCTCGAGAATGCTGTTTTAAAACAGCTGGTCTATAGTGTATAGCTGCAAATTTAAAGATACTAGTCTTCAGGTAAGTTATATTCTGAGCTAGTGACTCAGAGAATATAGAATGGCCTTTTGAAAGTATAGCTGATATGTCAGCATGGAGATAACGTTCTGTGAAGATGGGACCCCATACTCTAGGATGCAGTAGCACCCTAAATTAGCCATCTTGTATGTTACTCCGTCTCTAGTAGGTAGACTATATGGGACAGAGCACCAAGGGATAGAAGAAAAACTGGCTGCCCTTTGCCCTCAGGGACCCACTCGGCGGAGTTTCCCATCCCCTCAACCTTAGATTCTGAGCATGCGAAAGTCCTGGTTCTGACACAGGACAGTTTCCGCTTGGAGGCCTATTATTAGTCCCATTAAACTGTATGCCACAAATGGTGTCCTGTCACTTGAGGCTCCTTGTGTCAATAGATCAGTAGGGAACAAAAGAAACAGCACACTGTAAGGCAACTGAACCAGCTCAACTACCCACACACTTCTGTTCCTATTGAGTGACTGACTTAGTGCTTACCAACCTGCTGCACTTAATTTTGTAACTGTTATGATTGGGGTTTCCCTACTAGCTCTGTTGGTAAAGAATCTGCCTGCAACGCAGGACGCCCGGGTTCAATCCATGGGTCGGGAATATCCCCTGGAGAAGAAAATGGCAACCCACTCCAGTACTCTTGCTTGGAGAATTCCATGGACAGAGGAGCCTGGCAGGCTACAGTCCATGGGATCATGAAGAGTTGGACACGACTGTGTGACTAACTTCCACTTTTTTCATTTTTGGATTAAATATTACATAATCTAATTAGGAAAACAGAAAGATAATTTTTCTTTGTATGGCAACTAAGAACATGCAGATGGCAAACTGCTAAGAAAAGTGGCTGTTGAATTAGCTGGTGAACTCATGAGGAAAGACTTGAGTTGCATGAAATACCATCATATCTATGGGTTGGACACATAGAATATTGATGTGTGCTTCTTGTTCAATTGGTTGATGTAGTGATCGGAATGGAAGAGAGTTTCTTTCCTGTAATTAGAAGTTTCTGTTTTTTAAATAATTTTTGAAAGACCAATTATTTTTATAAAAATATACACACTCATGGTAAAAACTCAGAAAAGAGCAAAGAAAAAAAATTACCTGAAATCCTCCCATCAACAGACAACCTCTGTTAACATTTGGATGAATATCTTTCTTAATATTGTTTACTTAAAATTCACACAGAAAGATAGGCAAACAATATCAAGTAAAAGGATGTATTTTTATATAATATACAAATATATATACATTATACTTCATATATGTTATGCTATATATATACATTACAAATATATAATTTAAAAATCAATGGATACATTATTTATTACTATATGTTATTACTGCAACATATATTCCATCATATATTTAATATTCTGTGCCTACTTCTTTGCCATATCTTTTGTATGTAACAGGTCTTTTTCACTGAACTATAGATTGTACTTGTAAAGGAGTTGTCGCCTTTCTCCAAACAATATGAATCTTACTCATTTCTTCTTCTGGTGTGCTCAGTTGCTCAGCCATGTCTGACTCTTTTGACCCCATGAACTGTAGCCTGCCAGGCTCCTCTGTCCATTGGATTTTCCAAAGAATACTGGAGTAGGTTGCCATTTCCTTTTTTTTCTTTCAGAGTCATCAATATAAATGATATATAATCAGGTTAACTTCAAAAACCACAACTGTATCCTCCAGAAACCACATGAGGCAATCTTATACTGTCTTATCAATGGGATCTATTTTCATTACTTAATAGGAGAGAATCATAAAATGATTAACTTTTTAGATGGTGCAGTTGAGGTTTAATAATGAGATAGAAAACACCAGATAAATGTAAAATCTCAGATAAGCATCAAATTCACCAGGAACAGAGGCATAAAAATCTATACAAAATTGTTGACACAGCAAAACTAAATCAACTCTTTATATAAACAAAGTTCTCAGGAGAGATTAATGAAAAATGGAAAAGCAAATAAAGATAAAAAATAAAAATCCAAATAAAAACCAAACCAATAAATATTTCGGAGAAGGCGATGGCATCCCACTCCAGCACTCTTGCCTGGAAAATTACTTACTTATGCAAGGCAGTTGTCTCCATAAGTATCCTTTGTAAACCTCAATTTAGCGTGTATTCAATATTCTGAATTTTTAGCAAGGGAAAAGTCAGAATGTTTTCCCTCTTCTTTAAAATATTGAAGCATGCAGAGGTAGTTGCAAAAAATACAAAATGTATTTTACTTGTTGTTAGTAGTGTTTTCTAAAGCGAAAGCTTAGGCTTGGGCAGGGCCATCTCCAAAAACTGCAACTTTTTAAATTAGTAATTTAACAAAAATAAACCAATCTGTCCTTAATTCTATATCTATAATCTTCATTAGTATTTGTTAACATCCATCACCCTACCATGACAATATGTTACAGTATTATGGATTCCATAACCTTTAATGGGGCCTAAGAGCTAGAGGTTTTCTGCTTTGTGAAGTGTTTTTCCATTTTAACACTTTGCTATTGTCCAAGGATACTTAAAGGTTAGCTCTGCACAATCTTAAAAGCTAAAACTGTGTAAAGTGAAAATGAATATAAATATTAATGGCTACAGTTAATAGTAAGGTACCAAGTAATGAAAACAGATAATACTAGCTTGAGGTAAAATAGCTTTGTGAAGTCTGACTGGCGATTGCTGTTCAGTCGCTCAGTTGTGTCCGACTCATTGTGACCATGTGGACTGTACCTTGCCAGGCTTCCCTGCCCTTCACTGTTTCCCTGTGTTTATTTTTCAGTCAAGTTGCACAGCACGTGGGATCTTAATTCCTTGATCAGGGATCGAACCCACCACCCCTGCCTTGGAAGAGCGGCAGAGCCTTAACCACTGGATCACCAGGGAAGTCCCTAGGGCAAGTTTAATGTCTGTCAGCCACAGTGTCTTCTGTGGAATGGGATGTTTATTTGGCCAGTATAAGAACAAGAATGAATATAAAAGTTTGTTATCAACTGATGTTTAACTACTGGCAGCTATTATCAAGGACAAACATGGTCAAGATTTGTTTGCTTGTATTCGTTCTTGTTATTTATTCAAATAATTCAAACAACAAAGATATTCTTTATTAAGATATAATAATAATTTACAACCTGTGATTGTTAGCTGTAAAATACATTTCCTCCTAGTCTTTAAGTTTTTACTATACTATAAACCCTCTGGACAAAGAAAGACTGATGTGTCTAGTGCTTTGGATACATACAACAAGTGTTATAGCCAGTAAGCATCTAGTGCTTAAAATCTACTTACGTTTTTATTTCAATGATCACATAAGTGTAGTGGGATCAAACACTTTATGTGGTTTTTAAATTTTCTCTAGTATGTACAATTTTCCTTAGCAGCAGCATGGGGTTGAACTTAATTTTGTCAGTCAAACCTCAGAATCTCCCTGTTAAAGTGTAATCATTTAAGTCTCTCTTTCATGTAAATGCTCAGCCTTTCATATTTCTTCCTCTTTTCTCTGTTTTCCTCCAGATGCCATGGGGTTATATGAGGGCAGAAGATGGAGATCAGCTGACACAGTTTTCTGACTGTGAGAGAGAAGGGGCCTCAAATCCACAGGCAGGATTCCTTGTCCCGTCCTCTGGTTCCACTGCAAAGTGGCTGCTGTGGCCTGGTCCCAAAGTCTATGTGAGGCATCCTCAGAGTTAGTCTGGCCTTTTGGGGCACCAGGCTGGTATCATAAAATCACTTGTAAATCTTTAATTTCTAATCATTCAGTCTCAGCACTTGGTAGCTTCTGTAGTCCACCAACACTTTCATTAGTAGCTCCATTGGTCCACATGGGAACTTGGGGTGAGGGGTGCTTCGTAGAACTGAGAATTGGGCCTAGGCAGGTGGTTTGGTTTTCTACTGGTGCATAACAAATTATCCCCAAATTGCGTACCAGAAAACATGATTTTGTGGGTCAGGGGTTGGGGAACGCCTCAGCGAGGTAGATATTTTTTTCTTGTATCTTATCCCGTGGTCATCTGAAGGCTTGACAGGGCTGGATGTCCAGGATGATTCACTTATGTGGGTAGCAATTAACGCTGACTGTTGTCTGGGAATTCATATCTAGGACTATCTCCTGAAGCATGTCATGGCATCTCCATCTGCCTGGACTTCTTACAGCACAGTGACTGAGTCTTTAGAGAGAGCATTTAAAGAGCATGCATTCAAAGAGATCAAGGCAGAAAGAACGCAACAGAATTTTATGTATTTTATATATATATTGATTATAGGTGAGTCACAAAGCAAATGCAGATTTAATAAAATGAAAGTTATATCCCACCTTTTGATGAAATGATCCAATTTCTCATTATAATGAATAAGTCACATAAAATGACTTGCCTTTTTAAACCATATGTGTTATAAATGACAAAAAATGAAAACAACTAATCAGGGACTTGACTTTAGACTGGATTTCTCTGTCACTCAATCAGTATCACATCTTTCTGTTGCTGCCTTTCTGTTCTGCCACTTTCCTATTGAGATCATGTCTCCAAATTAACTGAATAGTCTTTTCCTATTTACCATGGGAATGATTCACCTATAAAACCATTTGATACTTTGAACTGGAGGTTCTTTGGCAACTTTATTAGTTTCTGCCTAGCTAAATGACCTATTCAGGTTTTCTTTCTCTTGCTGAATAACTTTTTTTCCCCCAAAATTTATCCATTACATTAAGATTTTTAAATTGGCATCCATATTTTTTAATATGTTTTTTGTAAATATTTTAAACACAGAACCTAATTAAGTTTCAAAACAGATGATAAATTTAATTACTTCCTTGGATTATTAAAAAATAGATTTATAGTACCTTAAAGGTTTTACTTTTGTCATTGTGAAAATTTACTGCTTGGATAGTAGCAAAGCTGATTTTACCAAAATAAGTTTATTTCAGGTAAGAACTATAAAATTTTAACTGTATGCCACCTTCTATAGCATATAAAATTTCATAAAGGTTAATCCAACAAGAAGTCAATAAACTCACTGATAGTCAGTCTCAGTGATCTCAGGATTCACAATGCCCATGTTTCCCAGATTAATACTTTAAGAACAGAAAACTGTTTTCCCAAAGTAACTTAATAAGCCAGCTCATTAACTCAAAGATAATAATTTTCAAAGGGTTATTTATTAGAAAGGCTATCATCAAGATAATCACTATATGTACAAAAAGAAATTAAAAAAATAAATTCCCCTGAAGAATCAAAACCAAAAATTTCCCCAAATTGCCTGATAACCAAAATGAAATTTGCTTTTGTTTGGTTAGTTTGGCCTAGTGTTTGTTGTTGATGGTCATATTTTTTAGGAATCGGAGACTTTTAAAAAACAAACAGTTGGTTAAACTGGCCCATTTCTCCACAACTCAAGATATGCTCTTCAATTAGCCAGGTCATTTCAAGTGATCAAACTGAGGAGTCATTAGAGTGATTTTGTCGTATGAGTGCATAGGAATAATTGGTTTCCACAATTTTAATATCTTATTCTTCTCTTTTATGAATAGAATTCTCCAAAATGAATTTACTAACTTTTTTCTCCTTCTTCCTTCCTTTTCCTCTTTTCTCCCGTCTTCTCTCTCTCCCCTTACCTTCATTCATCAGTTATTAAATACACATCAGGCACTGTACCAAGTTTGAGGATTTGAAGAAATGTTTTGCCTTTAAAGAGGTAAGAAGCTAGAGAGGGTGACATATCAATATGAGTGAACAAGTAATTTTGTAGGGTGGTGCATGGTCTAAGAGAGAGGAACAGAATACCCTTAGAATATATAGAAAAGTTTCCTATGTAGACTGGGAGTGGTGAGAAGTAAGTTGAATGTCATCTTTTACTGTTGACCCTTCCATCAGGGGAGAACTCCAGGATGATGATGAATAATTTGATAGGTTAGAAAAGGAAACATAGAGTTAACAAGGTAAAAGAAATGTAATGTCCAATTATATCTTTGAAAATGAGAACTGAAGAATGTAAACTAGAGGTGATGTTGAAGGCAAAGGTAAGTGGAAGATAGTGGGGGGAGAAAGGAGAGAAAATTTTAAAAGAGTTACACAGGCAGAATAAATTCCACTGTTCTGCTGTGCAACAAAGGTTGGACATGTAACAATACTATATCATACACTTGAAAATTTGTTAAGTGGAAAACTCAAGTTAAGGGTTTTACTAAATATATTTGAAAAACAACAACAATATTCCCACAATACAAATCCTTGTGTTGACCAGGTTGAACCTTAGTGGAGAGTGATGCCTGGTTCTCTGTTTCAGCCAGATCCCAGAATCTACTTGACATTTCTGTTTTGTAATTTCTGTCCTGTTGCCTTCATCATTTAGAGAAAAAGGTGCTTTACTTTGGAAATAAGACTATTTATGATGTTTTAAAATCTGCTCTAACTAGATCAACTAGAGTTATTTTAAAGACACTGTTTGTTGTGATGAGCTTTGGAATAAGAGAACTACCACTTTACATTTGACATCCAGGTACTTTTCTGCCTATTTCCTTTATATTTGTCTTTCTTTTCATTTTCCTAGGGCCTTCACTGATACGCATTCATGGAATGTTCCAATATACCTCTAACCCTCTAAAGGTTCCAGTTGTTCAAGATATGTAAGACTTTTAAGACATCTTGGGGACTTTGCTCACACCTATAAATTCCTGTCATGGAAATAGCTTAGTTTAGTTCATTTCAAGCAAATATTTATTGAGCACCTAGTAGGTGTTAATAATTCTACACCTAAATGCTGAGAACAGAGTTGACTACCGCAGTCGTGGCCACTTAGGAATTTATAGTCCAATGGAGGAGACAGGTGTATACTACCTAACAAATTCTTTTCCATCTCTCCTGTTGTGTATTATTTCTATCTAACTCCCCACCCCCACCCACCACCTCTGTGTCCCGGTTGGCCTTGTCTCTAGTTCAAGGCTGTCTGGTTCTCCTCTGCTGGCCTTTGATCCCCTTTCATGTGAATATTTTGCAGTAGCTTGTGACATTTCAAGCTGCTGACTAGAAACACTGTTTCCCCCAGCTTGTCTGCACTGGAGAGAAGGAATGCAGAAATCTAACTTCAGGTTCAGAGGATTTGAAGTTAAGCTCTCCTCACTCCCAAGGAGACCAAAACTGTCAAGTTTTAATGAGGAAATTACCTTCTAAACTATCGAGGTCTATCGTGTAAGTGCCCCTGGAGAAGAAAGCAACATGAAAGGAAATAATGCTTCTGAGAAAAAAGGGAAGTAGGTGAGGAGGGATTTTCCAAGAAGGGATTACCAGAAAGCCCCTTGAGAGGCTGGGGGTTGATCCTGGAGAAGCAGTCTAGAAGGCTTTAGGCCACTGCTCAAGAGAAGCAGGGTGAGCACAAGGGACATTGTCTGAAGGCCCAGTAGTCATAAATCTCAGAGCCCCTGATTTCACTGGAGAAGCCACTTGTCTAAGAACAGGGCCCAAACTAGGCTTTCTCTGTGTCCACACTCAGTACTGCCTAGCAGAGAGGAGCCCACTCGGGCTTGCTTCATGAATCATTGCCCAAGTGAACCCGCCTCCAGTCTTGTCAAGACCTCGAATAGCTATACCTTCAAGAGAAAGGGGCAAAAGCTCTACTCTTAGTTGGCGAGAGGCGGGAAGGGGACATTCCCCCATACTTAATTAAGGGCAGAACCAGAAGTTAACAATCAGACTGCTGCTGCTGCTAAGTCACTTCAGTCGTGTCCAACTCTGTGCAACCCCAGAGACGGCAGCCCACCAGGCTCCTCCGTCCCTGGGATTCTCCAGACAAGAACACTGGAGTGGGTTGTCATTTCCTTCTCCAATGCATGAAGGTGAAAAGTGAAAGTGAATTCCCTCAGTCGTGTCCGACTCTAGCGACCCCATGGACTGCAGCCCACCAGGCTCCTCCATCCATGGGATTTTCCAGGCAAGAGTACTGGAGTGGGGTGCCATCGCCTTCTCTGAACAATCAGCCTAGGATATGATAATAACTGACCCCACTCTTACCTGTCTGCTCTCCTCTCTCCTCTAGGCAGTCTAACGTGTGTGTACCCACCCACTCATTTACCACTGACACTTTTTCAGTCCTCATGGCAAGCCATTACATGAAAACTATCCATGTCATTGGGGCTTCCCAGATGGCTCAACATTAAAAAATCCACCTGCAAAGCAGGAGTCACAGGAGACACGGGTTCGATCCCTGGGTCAGGAAGATCCCATGGAGGAGGAAATGACAATCCATTCATCGACAGGGGAGCCTGATGGGCTACAGTCCATGGCGGTTGCAAAGAGTCTGACATGACAAGCAACTGAGCACACACACATGCACATCCATGTCGATTAATATTCTAGAAAAAATTTCAGGAAAAAACCATTCATTTCTTTCCCATTATCCAACTCCATACTACATTTGATTCCACCTTGCTTATATTCTGCCTTTCTTTTTGAATTTGACCTTTATATTAGACCCTAGACTAGATGCTACTTCTGGTTCTTTGAAATTTGGCTATTGTGCATGATTTTTACTTCCTTCCAGGAGAGCTCAGTCTTCCTGCTCCTGCTTCCTGCTCCTTTCTCCTGCTCAGTCTCCTGCCTTACGTGGACCCTAGTCAAATCCTGCCCCTTGGCTGGTGCCCTGATCAGGCTATGTTCTTCCCTCATCTCACCAAACAGAAGGGGGAGCATCAGACCCTGTCCCTGAACCTTAGAACAAAATCCAGGCTATTGTGTTTCCAGCTAAACTTACCTGTAAGTTCCTCTTGTCAAGTTCCTTTGAGTTACCACATGAATGTGCTTCCTGAACCATAGCACCTATCTGGCAGTTTCAGAAAACAGCTTGTACTCTGCCCTAAAGGTGGAAAGCACTTGAAACAAGGCCTTGGGTAAAGTAATGCATCAGGTAACTGTAAGAGCTCAGACTTGTGGGCAGAAGACACATCCGTACTTGTCCTCTTTGAGCACCTAAAAGGGCTTAAAAGGAACCCTTTGCACATCCTGAAATGTCTTAACCAACTGATGGGAAGTAGACCCAGGGGGTTCCCATCACCCACACAAGGTTAAATTGCAGATTAACTTGTTTATAGCTAAATAGAAAATTAAGTTACCACATCTGAGCAAGAGCAGAAGTTCCCACTGGTACTGCCTAGCAGTTTCCTTCAGCTTCTTGGGTCCCTACGAAATGCAAGTCAGCAAAAGGGACATGGCACCCACTCTGTTATCTGGAAACTAGGCTGTAATACACACAGTCTACTCATCAATTATAGAAGAGACTGGCTGACTTCACCTTAGACAAGATTCCTCCCACAACCTAGAAAGATAAGCTCCATCATTTAATCCCACTGTATCTAGGGATAATAATTACCATTCATTGAATGATTGCTTTGGGCTAGGTAAACCTCACAATTATTCTATAAAGAAAGGTTATTATTCTCATTTTATGGATGAAGGATAGAAGTCCTAGAGAGGTGGAACTCAAGCACACTCATGAAGTAATAGAGGGGGGATTCCAGCCACAGCTTGTTGAACACGAAAGTGTGTTCTTTCATGTTTTCATCACTATTGAATGAGAGCACCAACTTCACTGAACCCATTTTTTTCCAGAAAAAAGATCTATATTTTTTGGCTGCATCGTGTAGGATCTTAGCTCCTGGACCAGGGATTGAACCTGTGCTCCCTTCAATGGAAGCATAGAATCCTAACCACTGGACCACCAGGGAATGCTCCCAAACAACTTTTTTTATTAAAAAAAAAATTGGAGAGAATAAAAAAGCTATAATAAACATCTAGCTTGAAACATTTAGTAGCACAGTGGTAAAGAGTCTGCCTACCACTGCAGGAGATGCAGGAGACACAGGTTCTCCTGGGTGGGGAAGATCCCCTAGAGTAGGAAATGGCAACCCACGATAGTATTCTTGCCTGGAAAATTCCATGGACAGAGGATCCTGGCAGGTTCACTGTATACCATACAGTCCATGAGGTCACAAAAGAATCAGATGCGACTGGGCACTCACAGCTTCAATTGAAGGAATAAAGACAGGTATATAATTTATATATCTTAAAACAATAGTATATAAATTATAAAATAACACAGTAAATCACTACATTTGGCAAGTGTGATGAAAGGTTTTAAATAGTGTAGATTCACTGGGTGCGTGGAGTGGACTGAAAGTCGCTCAGTCCTGTCTGACTCTGTGACTCCGTGGACTGTAGCCCGCCAGGCTCCTCTGTCCATGAAATTCTCCAGGCCACAATACTGAAGTGGGTGGCTGTTCCTTCTCCAGGGGATCTTCCCAACCCAGGGACTGAACCCAGGTCTCCTGCACTGCAGGCGGATACTTTACCAGCTGGGCTACCATAATTAATTAAATGTTACCATACAGCAAACGGGATATTTTGAGAAGTACATGTCATTTAGCAGTAGGCTTATTAGAAAATTATTAGCCTGAAATAAAGTTGATGCAAATATAGAATGATACATATTAATAATGATGTATTTCATTAAAAGTCATTTATAGTAAATCATAAACATACTTAACAATACATTTATGATAATTAAGAAGCAGACTAACAGTAACTGAAAACAAGAATCATCACAAGCCAATTGTTGATGCCTCTCATTTAAGCAAGTGGCCTTCCTGATGCCACCAAATTGCAGTGTTTTACCTGAGAAAATACAAGTAGGAGCTTTGAAACATAGTTTTGAGACCTTTTTTTTTTTTTTTAATATTTATTTATAGAAAACAAGGTGATCGGCTAGCCCACCAGGAGCACTGGCTGAGATGCAGGCGGCAACCAAGCCTGGAGAGGAGACCATGTGTACCTCAGCTTCCAGAAATTGGCCAGTCGGTGTTTGCTCTCTGAAGCCCAAACCCAAGGAGACCCCAGGCCCGAACCAACTGCCCATCGAGATGCTTCAGGAGGTGCTGAGCTACCTGCCCCCACGCATGCTACTCTGGCACTGCCGCCCGGTGCGCCGGCGCTGGCGAGACGTGGTGGACGACTGGGACCTGTGGCCGAGCATCCTGCCTTGGAAACACCCCGACCTGTGGCCCGTCATCCGCACCTGCCTGCCCCCTGCTGACGACCCCGGGCCCTGCATCCTGGGCCGCTTCTGCGAGCGCAGACCCGTAGGACGCAACCTCCTCCGGAACCCTCGTGGCCTAGGAGGCTTCCAGAAGTGGACCGTGCTGAGCCGTGAAAATGACTGGACGGAGAAGAAGGAAAACTTGGAGGTCATGCCGAGGGCCTATATACAAACCAGCTTTCTGTCTTCCTACAGGAGGTATNGTAGGACGCAACCTCCTCCGGAACCCTCGTGGCCTAGGAGGCTTCCAGAAGTGGACCGTGCTGAGCCGTGAAAATGACTGGACGGAGAAGAAGGAAAACTTGGAGGTCATGCCGAGGGCCTATATACAAACCAGCTTTCTGTCTTCCTACAGGAGGTATCACAAGAAGCAGGTGTTGGACCTGGAGAAGGAGGGTCTGTGGCGCGAACTCCTGGATAGTGNGGAGCTGCAGGTCCCTGACGTTTGGACACTGACTCTCCCGCAGCGGCAACCAAACCTGGAGAGGAGACCATGTGTACCTCAGCTTCCAGAAACTGGCCCATCGGTGTTTGCTTTCTGAAGCCCGAACCCAAGGAGACCCCAGGCCCGAACCAACTGCCCATCGAGATGCTCCAGGAGGTGCTGAGCTACCTGCCCCCACGCACGCTGCTCCGGCAATGCCGCCACGTGTGCCGGCGCTGGCGAGACGTGGTGGACGGCTGGGACCTGTGGCGGAGCATCCTGCCCTGGAAACACCCCGACCTGTGGCCCGTCATCCGCACCTGCCTGCCCGCTGCTGACGCCCCCGGGCCCTGCATCCTGGGCCGCTTCTGCGAGCGCAGACCCATAGGACGCAACCTCCTCCGGAACCCTCGTGGCCTAGGTGGGAGGCCAGGAAAGAGTTCTTACTCCAGGGAGAAGGTGGGAGGGGCCAGACGCACGGGGCGCTTGGACTCCGTGAACCGGGCGGAACTGGATCCCAAGAGAAGAGCGGGAGTTTCCCCAGAGGAAACCCCCGGGGAGACTTATCCCTGGGCGGGTGGGTTGGCAAGGAACTCGGGCACTGTTTTCATTTAACAGGAGGCTTCCGGAAGTGGACCGTGCTGAGCCGTGAAGATGACTGGACGGAGGAGAAGGAAAACTTGGAGGTCATGCCGAGGGCCTATATGCAAACCAGCTTCCTGTCTTCCTACAGGTGAACGTCCCTCTTCCCCAAGGGCCAGGGCGGTTGTTGAGTACTTGCCCGGTTCTCATTGACCTTTCCCCCTCTTTCCTAGGAGGTATCACAAGAAGCAGGTGTTGGACCTGGAGAAGGAGGGTCTGTGGCGCGAACTCCTGGATAGTGGAAACATTGAGATCTGTGTCTCTGACTGGTGAGTGTCATGACGAAAACGGCCCTTCGGCTGATCACTGATCTTGGCTTCGGTGGCTGGAGAGCTTCTTTAGTGTAGACTGGTTCGTTGGGGATGCAGAGGGGCCAGGCTCCAACGTGTCACTCATGGTAGAGGTCCTGGGGACCGCAGAACTCTTTTGCCCTTGCATGCATGAGAAGGCCATTCAGATGAAGCAGGTAGACCCGCCAGCGAGATGGGAAGGCAAGTTTAACCTTCAGGTTTTCCCTCTCCCACAGGCGGAACGACCGACAAGGAATTGACTGCATATATCAGCTAACTGTCCATCTTCTAGATGCCAACCAGGCCATCCTGGACCATTTCTCTCCACTGCCTTTTCCCATCCGGCGTGGTAGAAACACTGTCTCTTCTCGGGTGAGTCTCTGCAGGGGTGTGGGAAAGGACAGTGGGGCTTATGATGACCTATGGCTGTATAACAAATTGCCCTCAAATATGGTGACTTAACAGCACTCATTTCATCATGCTTCACGGTTTCTATGAGGGGGGCTCTGCTGGGAGTTTCTGGCTCTGGTCTCTCGTGTGGTTCCCTCCCGACACTGGCTGGAGCTAAAGGGCAGGGTGGGCTGTGAGTGTGTACACAGCAGCTGGTGGCTTGCCAGGCAGCTCTTGGTTTAGTCTCAGAGCTTGGCCTTGGGGTCTCCCTGTTTGCTCTAGCTGGGGCTTCCTCACGGCATGGCGGCTTCCAGGCAGGCAGCCGCTTCCTGGTGGCTCAGGGCTCCATGAGGCTTCTGGAGAAACCAGCAGAAGCTGCACTGCCTCTGACCCCCCCCCCACCCCGCCATGGAGGTCACTCAGCATCACTCCCACCACACTCTTGGTTACAGTGAAACCCTCCCAGATTCCAGGGGGTGGGAATTAGACTCCACCCCTGGGTGAGGAGTGGCATGATTCTAGAAGGACATGTGGAAGTGGAGACATTGTTGCAGCCATCTNGCCCCCCCCCCCCACCCCGCCATGGAAGTCACTCAGCATCACTCCCACCACACTCTTGGTTACAGTGAAACCCTCCCAGATTCCAGGGGGTGGGAATTAGACTCCACCCCTGGGTGAGGAGTGGCATGATTCTAGAAGGACATGTGGAAGTGGAGACATTGTTGCAGCCATCTAGGGAAAATACCACCTGCCAGAAGCTCTAACTCAGCTTTTGAAGGCACACTGAGAATTAACCTCTTTTTCTGTCTGCAGGCCAGCCACGTGTTCTCCAACATCAAGAAGGGCATTCGCTTCGTGTCTTTTGAACGCCACATCTGGGACTTGGAGTTCGGAAGTGAGCAGTATGGAGTCTCTCTGATGAACTCCAGTGTCATCGTGCGGGTCTGTCTACCCTAATCAAGGGCTGTCCTTGGAGACTACCTGACCTTCCTCCCAGGAGCTGGGACCATTGGCTGAGCCATCTCAGTACTCGGGGACTTGTAGCTGCCTGGCCTCTGGGAACCTCATGAACCCAGTCAAAGCTTCTACTGAGCCCTGTCTTTAAATTCCAGAAGCTACAGGAAGAAAGCTCTTCCATCAGATTTATTGGCTGCTGCTACTCTAAGGCAACTCCTGTTCTCCCGAGTGGAGGTCCATGGGGGAACCCATGAANCGGGGACTTGTAGCTGCCTGGCCTCTGGGAACCTCATGAACCCAGTCAAAGCTTCTACTGAGCCCTGTCTTTAAATTCCAGAAGCTACAGGAAGAAAGCTCTTCCATCAGATTTATTGGCTGCTGCTCCTCTAAGACAACTCCTGTTCTACCGAGTGGAGGTCCATGGGAGAACCTGTGAAATGCTGTAGCAGGGCAAGGCTCCTCACCCTCCCCCGACGCCAGGCACCTCTGGTTCAACCCGCATGCCTTCTGCCCTTGTCTCCTCCTGGTTCTGCGTCAGAAGTTTTATTGGTCCCATGTAGGAAGCCCTCTTCTCGTGTCTGAACTAGAAGCTCATCCCCATGGCTGAGAAAATTCCAGCCCCCATTGGTGGTGAACTTAACCTCGTGGGGTTTTCAGACTGCGACCAGGACTCACAGCAGAAAGTCAAACTACCTCAAAAACTGTTTGGAGACAGAGGGTTCTGCCCACCTTGTGAGCAATGAAGTTGTCCCCTGAGCCCAAAGCGACCCTGGATTGTATTGTATGTAAAATTACTTTGTAATTTTGAAATTCTTTTCAAATATGGAGAGGATAATTAAGGAACATCTTTTCAATCATAGGTAATACATATAATTTTGCCAAAAAAAATTATTTATTTGGCTGTGTTGGGTCTTCATTGCGGCATGTGGGATCTTTAGTTGCAGCATATCAACTCTTACTTGTGGCATGTGGGATCTTGTTCCCTGATCAGGAAATGAACCTGGGCCCCCTGCACTGGGAGCATGGAGTCTTAGCCACTGGACCACCAGGAAGTCCTTCTGACCATTATTCTTAATGGTAGGTCTTTTTAATCTCTTATTTTCTCAGTGATGGGTGCTTACCCCATGTAAAGTCTCTCTACCTTTAATTAGTTTGAAAATAATAGTTGGATTGATAGCTGAAGATAAAAGCTGAATTTAGCAAGTTATCAGAATATCTCTAGTTATGGGGGGGGACAGAAAAATAACTACAAATAGAAGCTTTCGATCGTTGCCAAATACTGAAAAGACAGTGTTCGATAAGGGACTTACAAAATCTCAGCTGAGGTATTGTATGGCAGGTATTTCCCCAACAGAAGAAATAATTCTAGATATCAGATCAAAAAACTCTGTTAGGGTAAAGAGCAGCCTATTAATTCATCGTGGTGGTTGAGTTGCTAAGTGGTGACAGACTCTTTGCGACCCCATGGACTGCAGCATGCCAGGCTATTACATACTTGGTTGCTATTAACCATTCTTCTGGATTTTGTCATAGCTGGAGGAGCACCTGAAGTCCCCTAACTATTTAAAAGAGAAACCCATGTAGAAACATCTGGATGTTTGAATTCTTAAATTAAAATCTAAATATTTGAATGACATTACCTCTCAAACTCAGACTTTGTAAGCCCACAGAACTAATTAGCTATTTTAAGGAAATTTGTGGCAATAAAAACCATGTACTGAGTTCCTTAGAAATCAATGAAAAGATTGGAATTAATTCTAGAAAAAAATGCCATTTATCAAAGAATGCTTATGACTTATTTAGAACATTCTGTTTAATTTTAACCAATACTGCTAGACCAAGAAAGAAAAAAAAATACAGTACATGTGCTTTCCCTACAATTTTTTTATTATTTTACCCCCTAATTAAACATATAGAACAATTGCCAAAAAGACTTTAAAGATTTACTCTTATAGATATATCTTTTCAATTTATGTTGACTGAACATCAAACTACATTTCTCCTCTCTTTCTCTGAGGAGTTAAAAATATGTATTATGAATAGTAATAACTGATGGCTAACAGGTAGTTATTATAAATAATTTTATATGCTATTANTATAGATATATCTTTTCAATTTATGTTGACTGAACATCAAACTACATTTCTCCTCTCTTTCTCTGAGGAGTTAAAAATATGTATTATGAATAGTAATAACTGATGGCTAACAGGTAGTTATTATAAATAATTTTATATGCTATTAATAACACTTAAAATTCACATCATGTTAGCCAAGATGTCAAGGCAACCTAAGTGTCCATCAATAGATGAACGGATAAAGAAGATGTAGTATATCTACACAATGGAATATTACTCAGCCAAAAAAAGCATGAAATTCTGCTATTTGCAACGTGGATGGACCTAAAGGATATTATTCTCAGTGAAATAAGTCAAACAGAGAAAGACAAATACTCTACATTATCACTTATATGTTGAATGTAAAAAGTAAAACCAAATACAATATATGATGCTGCTGCTGCTGCTAAGTCGCTTCAGTCGTGTCCGACTCTGTGCGACCCCATAGATGGCAGCCCACCAGGCTCCGTCGTCCCTGGAATTCTCCAGGCAAGAACACTGGAGTGGGTTGCCATTTCCTTCTCCAATGCCTGCAAGTGAAAAATGAAANCTGCTAAGTCGCTTCAGTCGTGTCCGACTCTGTGCGACCCCATAGATGGCAGCCCACCAGGCTCCGTCGTCCCTGGAATTCTCCAGGCAAGAACACTGGAGTGGGTTGCCATTTCCTTCTCCAATGCCTGCAAGTGAAAAATGAAAGTCAAGTCACTCAGTCATGTCTGACCTTTCGGGACCCCATGGACCGCATGCAGCCTTCCAGGCTCCTCCATCCATGGGATTTTCCAGGCAAGAATACTGGAGTGGGTTGCCGTTGCCTTCTCCGAACTAAAATATATAACCAACCAGAAACAAGTTCTCAGATATAGAGAACAAACTAGTGGCTACCAGTGGGGAGAGGGAAGGGAAGAGGGAAAAGAGAGGTTTAGGGGATTAAAGGGTACAAACTACTATGTTTAAGCAAATAAGCAATAAGGCTATACCGTGTGCACAGGGAAACAGCCCATCATTTTGTAATAACTTAAAGCAGAATATAATATATAAAATATTGAATCACTATGTTGTACACCTGAAACTAATGTAAATCAACTATACTACAATAAAAATAAATAATTTTAAAAGTTCACATCATATTATAAGTGACAATATCAATGAAATTTTCATTATTGTGATTGCTTGCACTTTATCTCATTAAAAATGCATTAACAGAACTCTGCTCAGTGTTGTGTGGCAGCCTGGATGGGAGAAGGGTTTAGGGGAGAATAGATGCATGTATATGTATGGCTGAGTTCCTTCGCTGTTCACCTGTTGTGAAACTATCACAACATTGTTTGTTAATCGGCTATACCCCAATACAAAACAAAAAGCTAAAAAACGCATTCAATTAATTTTTGCATGTTTTTGTAGCTTATTTGAATTGAATGTGGTCCAGATGAATTGATACTGAGGGTAGAGGTATCTTAATTTCACATTAAAAGTGCCATTTCCTTCTTTGATGGAGAAGGAAATGGCAACCCACTCCGGTTGTATTACCTGGAGAATCCCATGGACAGAGGAGCCTGGCAGGCTACAGTCTGTGAGGTCACAAAAGTTGGTCACGACTTAGCAGCTAAACTACTACTGCTGTGAACCTTAATGCATAAGTATCTGTTTAAATACCTATTTTCACTTCTTTGGGGTATGTACCTAGGAACAGAATTGCTGTTTTGGGTGTTTTGGTGTTTTGTTTTTGTTTTTTTTTTTTAAATACGTAGCAATATTTCCCTTCCCTTCCAATAGTAGTAGGACATGGAAAATTGGAAATATTGTATATTTGAAAGGGGCCTAAATGAATCTGGAGTCCTTAAACTTTGGTTTCCCTTAAACTTTCTGTAAGACTAACTTAAGTGAAATATTTTGTCATTAATCACAGTAATATATTCATTTTGTAAGTAATGACTACTACTCAATTTTAAATTAATCTTCCTTTTAGAGTGGCCAGATTTGCAGTGCCTAGCAAGACAGTGTCTAGTCAGGGCTGTGTGACCTTTGGTAGGTTACTTAATCTTTTTGAGCCTCATTTTTATCTTCTGTTGAGTGGGAGCTACCCACCACATAGGATTATTGTGCATTGCCCTCTCTTTGTTAACATAGAAAGATGTTTCACATTGGAGCTAATCTACCATTTAACAATTTTTTCAAGGGCCATATGATACATTTTGCGTCACAAATTTGGTATCAATCTAGGAGAATAATTTGAAAAGTGAGTACTTTGAAAAGTACATAACTATAGTTACTAAATGACTTGTAAACTATGTTTATATTAATATATTGCTATATTTAATCTTCTGGCTTTTTTAGACCTCTTGGGAGGTCTCAGACTGCAACAACTAATTCTAGGGTAGCTGTTTGACATCTTTGGGTCAAGCTAATATTTTAATGAAAAGAATACCTGCATTTGCCAAATAACTGGGGCTGCCACAGAAATAAATTCCAGTGAGCAAGTGTCCAACCTGGCTGTTTAAGGAAATATAATTTGAAACAAACAAACAAAAAGTGCAGTGGAAATAGAACATAAATGCTGCTAATGATACTAATTTTTTTGGTATTACCTCTTCCCTAGAAACTTGTTTAAATTTTGGTGAGGGTGAAAAAGATTTAGTCTAGAGTGACTAAGGTAATGGATGGACACATCTACTCTTTCATTTTAATAGTTCAGAGAGGAGTACAAGCTGTTAGAACGGCAACCTTCAAGCTCATTCAACTCAACACTTGCTGAGTAACCACTCCTTTCGTGGCATGGTGCTAAGCACTGCAAAGGATACAAAATCAACAAGACACTGTCCACCCCCAAGAATTTTACAGCCTCTAAGAGGAAATGACTATAGCATAAGTTCAATACAAATTTACATAAATGTATTATTCAGAACAGTAGACCGGAGCAACTTCGCCTTTCTGAGAGTTGTTAACACACATCCCTGAGAAAATAAATGGCTGTAGACTTAGAAAGTGGCTGATAGATTAGAAAGTGTTAGAGAGGGACCAAGAAAAAGGCAAATTCTAAAGTTTCTGCTAGGTCTTCTAAGCCGCTCAAGGGTCAGAGAGGAAGGTTCCTTTTTCAGCAGAGCACATTAATGAGACTTCGGAGTTCGGAGTATTGTGCTCTGCACAATAAGGAAGGTAACTGCAGGTTCTGAAGACTGAGAAGCAGGGCCTCAGGAAGCAGGTGGGGAGATGTGAGGACAGGGCCTGGCAGCAGATGGGGAGGCTGCAGCTGTGAGGAGGGGGGCCAGGGAGCAACTCCGGAGGCAGGGCAGTGAGGAGACTTGTAAAGAGGATGGGCTTCCCTCATAGTTCCATTGGTAAATCATCTGCCTACAGTGCAGGAGGCCCCGGGGTTCGATTCCTGAGCCAGGAAGATCCCCTGGAGAAGGAAATGGCAACCCACTCCACAATTCTTGCCTGGAGAATCCCACGGACAGAGGAGCCGGGCGGGCTACAGTCCATGGGGTCACAAGAACTGGACACGACTTAGCGACTAAACCACCACCACCACAGACTTCTTACTTCTTGAATATAGCTTGCCTTCATCCTTAAAACTTTGATACAGCCTGATATTCATCACAAATGTTAGTTTCAGGAAGGAAGGGGGAAGGAGTCAGTGTGAAGGGTGGGTAGAGAAATGGAGCTTTTCCACGTCTGTTTTGGGTGGAATATCTGAACATTGACAATATATGAGATGTAAAAGATTGGAGAACTCAGAACCAGTGGAAAGCAGAAGATACATCCTAAGAATTGCAAAAATAAAAGGAAGAGCATTGGACTTCCTAGAGGATCAGAGTAGTAAACTTGAGTTAATTTTATTAAATTTCAAAGATGATGGTGAGATTTGCATTTCATAAAATGACATGATATTACTGTCCTGGAAGATGTCCAAAGTGCTGGAGGACTCCCAAGAGAGGGATACGACATATTGGTGACAGAGGAGAACGGAGTGAAGGAAAAGATGCAGGGCCAGGCACAGTTACTGTATCAATTCATTTCCCAAGGTTTTTTTTTTTTTTTACAAAGAGGTAAGATGCTTCAAAAAGAGATGCAATTTAGTTTAATTACAATAACCCTGTAGGTAGGTTTAGTATCACTAATTTTTAGATTAGAAAACTAAGACTTGTAGATGTTAGTACCTTCTGAAGGACATATACAGATAGGACTAGAGACATGTTAGGGACCTCTGCCCTGTAGGTAACACAGGGAACTTTGTGAAGGAGCTGGCATTTGACTTCAGCCTTGAATTTCAGTAGGCAAAGACACAGCAGGAAAGAAGGACTCATCAGGCAGAGGAAAAATCTGAGCAAAGGCAAGACAGTGGGGATTTGGTGGTTTCAGGCTCTGGAGAGAAGGTACAGGTTGCATGCTGAGCACACAGAAAGTGCTAACTAAACATTTACAGAATAAAACTGATTTCCTCCTCATCCCTGTACCCTGAACCAGATGCAGAAACAGGATGGAGTTCAACTTGACTGACTCATGGTTTTCACAGATGGTTTGCGGGGGAGGGGTGTTCAGGAATCTGGAAGGTAGTAGGGGCCAAGTTGTAGAAGATTTTAAAAGACATGACTAAATACACACACNCTGTCCCCTGAACCAGATGCAGAAACAGGATGGAGTTCAACTTGACTGACTCATGGTTTTCACAGATGGTTTGCGGGGGAGGGGTGTTCAGGAATCTGGAAGGTAGTAGGGGCCAAGTTGTAGAAGATTTTAAAAGACATGGCTAAATACACACACACACACACACACACACACACACACACACACTTTATTTAAGGGACCATAAGGAAACCCTGAAGATTTTTAGCAGGGGTGTGTGGGAAAAACAACAACAATAACAAAATCAACCAAGTTTTAAAGATCTAACTGGCTTCATCAAATGATTTATTGAGTGATTTCATGAATCAGGCAGCATCCTATCTAGCAAGCAGAAAGAATCTCCATGGAGTCATATAAAACAGAAAGCTTTTATAGGCAGAAGGGGAAAAAGCAAGGGTTGTTTCAGGCTTAGGTAATCTACCTACAGGGATAGAAGGAGGTAGATTACCTCACTGGAGCTGACCAGAAAATTCCAGACTGACCAGTTAAGACTATATACTTGGGGGAGGTTGTAACTGCAATTAATTTAAGTATTAAGTCTTGGTTTGCTGATATGGGGCTTAGCACAGGTGACTTCATTTGGGACCTATTTCTTTTTTACAGGTACGGTGAAATTAAAGCTCTCAGTTCAGTTCAATTCAGTTGCTCAGTCGGGTCCAGCTCTTTGCGACCCCATGGACTACAGCACGCCAGGTATCCCTGGCCATCACCAACTCTCAGAGTTTACTCAAACTTATGTCCATTGAGTCAGGGATGCTATCCAGTCATCTCATCCTCTGTCATCCTCTTTTCCTCTTGCCTTCAATCTTTCCCAGCATCAGGGTCTTTTCAAATGAGTCAGTTCTTCTCATCAGGTGGCCAAAGTATTGGAGTTTCAGCTTCAGCATCAGTCCTTCCAATGAATATTCAGGACTGATTTTCTTTAGGATGGACTGGTTGGATCTCCTTGCAGTCCAAGGGACTCTCAAGAGTCTTCTNGTGATGCCATCCAACCATCTCATCCTCTGTCATCCCCTTCTCCTCCTGCCTTCAATCTTTCCAAGCATCAGGGTCTTCTCAAATGAGGCATTTCTTCACATCAGGTGGCCAAAGTATTGGAGTTTCAGCTTCAGCATCAGTCCTTCCAATGAATATTCAGGACTGATTTCCTTTAGGATGGACTGGTTGGATCTCCTTGCAGTCCAAGGGACTCTCAAGAGTCTTCTCCAACACCACGGTTCAAAAGCATCAATTCTTCAGCACTCACCTTTCTTTATAATCCAACTCTCACATCCATACATGACCACTAGAAAAACCATAGCTTTGACTAGACAGACCTTTCTTGGCAAAGTAATGTCTCTGCTTTTTAACATGCTGTCTAATGAAGATGCTATAACTAAAAATGCAGGAGAAAAGCAATAGCTCAGGTTTAAGGGGCAGGCGTATGTGTGCTTATTAGATTTGGATAAAGTCACTCAAAAAAGATGCTGTCAAGAACTGGAACCAAGACTAGGTACCCAAGCAGCCTGGGGGGGTGGAATCATTTAGACCAGAATCAGCCAGACTTCTTTGGGATGCATGACTGGACTGAATGTGTCTCATCATGGTTCTCCACAAGATGGGCACATGGGAAGCTTGAGAAGACAGGAAATAAGTGTCTGTGCTCCTTGCTACAGACACAATGAATTGTTTCTTCACCATAATGGGCACAGACAGTGGAAGCCCATCACTCCAAAATCACTGCAGATGGTGACCGCAGCCATGAAATTAAAGGATACTTGCTCCCTTGAAAGAAAATCTATGACATACCTACACAGTGTATTAAAAAGCAGAGACATCACTATGCTGCCAAAGTCCATAATAGTCAAAGCTATGTTTTTTCCAAGTCATTTGTGGATGTGAGAGTTAGACCATAAAGAAAGTTGAACGTCAAAGAAATGATGCTTTTGAACTGTCGTTTTAGAGAAGAATCTTAAGAGTCCCTTGGACTGCAAGGAGATCAAACCAGTCAATCCTAAAGGAAATCAACCCTAAATATTCATTGGAAAGACTGATGCTTAAGCTGAAGCTTCAGTACTTTGGCCACCTGATGTGAAGAACTGAGTCATTTGAAAAGACCCTGATGTTGGGAAAGATAGAAGGCAGAAGAAGGGGATGACAGAGGGTGAGATGGCTGGATGGCATCACTAACTCAATGGAAGTAAGTTTAAGCAAGCTCTGGGAGATGATGAAGGACAAGGAAGCCTGGTGTGCTACAGTCCATGGGGTCACAAAGAGTCGGAAATGACTAAGCAACTGAACAACAACATTCAACTCCTATATTTTCCAGTCACATTCATATTTTGTGCTTTTCATTTGAATTTGTGGATTAAAAGCCTTGGGACATATGAAAAGGTTTTAACCACCTTCAGATAAGTAGGAAAGGCTGCAGGAAGTAAAAGAGAATCAGGTGATGCTCAGTTGTGTCTGACAATTTTGCAACCCTGTGGACTGTAGCCTGCCAGACTTTTCTGTCTGTGGGATTTCCCAGGCAAGAATACTAGAGTGGGTTCCTTTTCCAGAGGATCTTCCAGACCCAAGGATCGAACCCGTGTCTCTTGCATTGGCAGGAAGGTTATTTACCACTGGTTCTACTAGTATCAGTTAGGTCTTCATGCTATCTCTAGACTCCTAATGTCAGTTGTCAGGTAACATTCCACCCACCTGCTTCCTTTTTGGCAGAGCTCAAAATTTGTTTTAGAATCTATTTCTACCTCAAGTGACGCAAGGGAGGTTGATCCCAGCCCTAGCTCAGCTCCAGGGGCAAATCCTGACTCCTTTAACCTCAGTGCTCCTGCTTCTCTTGCCCATGGATCATTTAGGACTGAGCTGTGGTCCATTGTGACCAATAGGTTGAGAGAGAAGATGTTCTGGGGGGCTTCTGGGAAAGGTTTCCTCACTCTGAAAAGAGACATTTAGGAATACGCAGTCTCTTCTTCCTTTTGATGTGGTTGTGTCTGCCCAAAGAGGCAGCAGCCATCTTAATCCTTGGGAGAGTGAGCCCAAGTATGACGATGATACACCCAGGGTGGCAGAATCGAATCAGCATCTTTGATGACCTTTTTTCAGACCGATGAATGTAGTGATCTTGGACATGTTCTTTTGTGGAACACTAAATTTCCTGGTAGTTTAAGCCACTTCCAGTTGGTTTTGTTTCTCTTTCTTGCAAGCAAAAGCATTTTGATGGAGACACACACTATTGTCTAGAAATGCCCGTGAAGATTGTATTAGTAACGTGGGCGCCTGGCAAGGTTAAGTAGGAGGCATGGCTGTTTCCTCCTCTTTCCATTCTAGGTCATTCCTCCAGCCTCTGGAAGTAGTCAGAGGCTTATTTGTACAGCTCCTGATCCATGCCAGAGATTGTTGCCCAGGTTTTTGCTGATGAATCCTGGAAACAAGAACCAGCTTGTATGAGCTCTGTCTTTTCATTTGCCTATTTCTTGTGAAGACCAGCCCTTCACCGTCCAACCACCTGGACTCTTAGATGCTAAAGCTCCAGGATCTCCTCAGTCTGTGACCCCTAATCGAGGATGAGTCCCAACATGGTAACAAGGTAACATGGTTACAAGGTTGTGGTCCCCTCCCCAGTCAGAGGCCACCAGCAGCCAGAACACTCAGGAAAAGGAGATACGCTTTAAAATGCCATGGGAAAGTGAGCTCCATGGGAAAGTGAGCTCCATGGGAAAGTGAGCTCCGTGGATGGGAGCAGTCGGGAGAGACCTTGCAGGGTGAAAATGAGTGGAATTCAAAGTCAGGAAGTTTGTAAATGACGGAAGCCCACACTACATGGGATACAATTCAGGGCCCTCATCCTTGAACACAGTTGGTTGTGATGATTCAACCATATTAGGATAAACAACCAATATCTTCCTAGCTTTGGATCTTGCAGGACTAACAGTGTGAGGAGAGCAATACTATTATTTGGTTGTATTATGTAAAAATGATACAAATTATAGTAGTTCATATAATGAGCATATTATTTGTGCCTAATTACCATGCTCCCATGGGCTTCCCTTGTAGCTCAGTTGGTAAAGAATCTGCCTGCAGTGCAGGAGACCCAGGTTCGATTCCTATGTTGGGAGGATCCCCTGGAGAAAGAAGTGGCAACCCATTCCAGTATCCTTGCCTGGAAAATCTCATGGACAGAGGGCTGCAGTCCATGGTATCACAAAGAGTCAGGCACGACTGAGCAGCTAACACTAACACACCATGCCCCCATAAAAACTCTGCACACACTAAATAAAGTGTAAGCTTTACCTGATAGCCTGTGTTCTCAGCTTTCCTAGAGTTACTCTATATCACTGCCATCAGCTAATGCAGTGCTTAGTACTAACTCACAGCCTTATCAAGTGGGAGTGGCTGCTGCCTATAATTTGCCTACATGCTTCCCAACATTTCTGTTCATCATGGATTTTATTTTTGCATCAGTTATTTATTTTTTGATCACGTCTATGGCGTGTGAGATCCTAGTTCCCCAACCAGGGACTGAACCCATGCCCCTTGCAGTGGAAGCACTGGACTCCCTGGGAAGTCCCCCAGGCACTTTTCTAAAGTGCTTTACAAATATTACTTCACAGTAATATTTCGTAAATATCATCTTTATCATAACCCCATGACATGGTGTAGAGAAGGGAATAGCCACCCACTCCAATATTCTTGCCTGGAGAATTCCATGGACAGAGGACCCTGGCAGGCTACAGTCCATGGGGGTCACAAAGAGGCGGACACACCTGAAGCAACTAACACTTTCACAACAGAGTATGGCAGAGAGTCTTGGCCCTGCTCCTAGGCCCCCATTCAGTCTGATTACTCCTGCAGTACCAGCAGACAGTCTGTGAGGATGGGCAGTGAGGACTACATGTCAGTCGTAAGCATCCTGGTTGCCCCACCCTACCCAGGGCCTCCAAAGGTCCCAGCATGGTTATGCCCCATGGCCCTCAGGAATGACCCCCTCTTTGATGGCTCTTGATGACCTTCTCTCCGTTTCACTTGCCTTCCTCCTTCACTTGTGCCTCCTGGGATCTCATCTGAAATTATCACCTGCACCCTCGTTCTTTCCCCAGGGTCTGCTATAGGAACACCCAAGCTACAACACTGAGTTCTAGTATTGGGTTTACTAAATTATGTCCGACTCTTTTGTGACCCCATGGACTGTAGCCTGCCAGGCTCCTCTGTCTGTGGAATTGTCCAGGCCAGAATAACTGGAGTGGGTTGCCATTTCCTTCTCCAGGGGCTCTTCCCAATCCAGGGCTCAAATTCATGTCTTTTGCATCTCCTGCATTGCAGGCTGTTTCTTTACCATTGTACCACCTGGGAAGCCCCAAGTTCTATTATTATCCTTTTTATAGATGGATAAACTGAGGCACAGAGTGGTTTAGTAATTTGCTCAATCAAGGTCATCCAGCAAGGAAGTGCTGGTGCTGGCATCTAAATTCAGGCTTTAGAGTACATGTTCCTAATCACCATGCTAGTCTGCCTCTATAAATCATACTTTGTAACTGGTGAACACATCTACCTTTCACTCATCCGTACTAAAATGTCTACTATCTGGTGGTTTATCCAAAAGATTGCCAACTCATATTATTTCTCCTTAAGCCACGATCTTGCCCAACTGGAATCTATTTCACAGCTATCACTGGATTGGGTAGCTTTGGGGAGTCCAAACGTCTGGTCAGTAAGCATGTTTCTTGCCAGGATCTTCGGAATGAGCCCAGAGGTCAGTGACAGACTAAACTGCTGAGCCTGTGGCTTACTTTTCTCCCAGCTGCCAATCGAAAGACTTGCAACTGTTTCTCCTTTTCCCAACCTTATTGTGTTTTTTAAGAGGTGCATGATATTACTTTCCCATTAACCGGTACACAACATTGGCCGTGCTTAAAGAAGTGGGTTAGGCCCAAAGAAACTTCTGCCAGAGATGTAACCATGCAGAAGGGATGCATGACTAGTTCTCTGCAGACAAAAGAGATCTCCTCCTGTTTCAGATGAGTCAATGGGAACAGCGTGATTAGTTTGGTAGAGTTGTTATGCTAAATGTTTGTTTGGGAATATTTTGTGCGTATGGCAATTTCTGCTGAGCCTGGCATCACAATATTTGCTTTATGCGTTTGCACACAGGTGTCAAAAGCACGTTTACCCACATTCACATCAAAGGCACCCATTTGTTAAGCTAGGCAATCAAAAGGATATCTCATTATGCATCATTTACGCCATTCTGCCAATTTGGAACTTTTTTCCCCCTTTCTTTAGGAAACCATAGTAACTCTGAATCACTGAAGGTGTTGATATCTGTTTAACCACACTTTGATAATAGTATCTGCCTTTCCAGTCAGTGCTTTTAGAACTGTCTAGAATATACCTGTCTTAGTTCTGGCTGCTATAACAAAGTCAATAGACTGGTTGGTTTATAAACAACAAATAAATTTCTCACAGACCTGGAGCCTTGTAGTCTGTGATCAGGGTGCCAGACTGCTTGGACTCAGGTGAGGCTCCTCTTCTGGAGTGCTGACTTGTTTCATCCTCACATGACAGAGAGCAGAGAGAGGAAGCCAGTTCTCTCATGACCCTTCTAAGGATGCTAATCCCATTCATGACAGTTAACCTCAGGACTGACTCTAATCCTAATTGCCTCCCAAAGGCCCCACCTGCTAATACCATCCCATGTGGAGGCAGGGTTTCAATATGTGCATCTGTGGGGGATGTGAACATTCAAGTCCATAACAATGCCACATTACAAAGCAGAGAAAGATGCCACTTGACACTGAATGAAAATATATCAAGAAAGTAGAAAAATCTTCTATGTAGACTTTTCCTTTTCAGCCAGATTCAGGAACTGTTTATATTCTAGACTTAGAGATAAGGGATAACTCTTTATATATTCTAGACTTGGGGGCAAGGTCTTCGCTAGCATAATGAGTACTTCTTAATCTAAACTCTATCTTCTCAAGAAGGTTTTCTGCAGGTCACAGAGGTTGAAGTAGGGAACCACACGCAGTGCACATTAACTCTTGCAATGCCTGAGAACAAAGCTGATCCAAATACGCAGCTAATTGTCTTGCCCTAGCTTAACAATTTTATCAAGGTCATTTGCAAAACTCAGTGACTTTCAGTTATCCCCAAATACCTGGCAATTGCATGCATCATCTCCGCTTTCAACCATAATTAATTGCTGATGAATCACCAATCCAGACAATGAATTTACATTGGGAAACCCTCTTTTCATTGCACTTTGGCTAAGAGAGAAAGGATTATCCTGAAACCATAAAGCAAATAAATGACTACCATTTCATAAAAATACCTGAAATTTACGAAACTCTATAGCCTGAGGTTGCTGGGAATCTGTCAGAAGCAAATCTGCTGAGAGAATTTATTGTTTGTTGATCAAAGAACAGTGACTAATGTCCCTCCCCTTGGGAGGTTTTGTTGGAACCATGGTGGAGACTGAAAGTCGTTTCTTGAGTGACAATGACTTGAAATCATCATCTGCCACCCTTACCGGCTTGGTTATCCAGGGAGCCACCTGGAAAGTGCAGACAAGGTGCTAACCACAAAGCTCCCGAATGTTTGGGGCTTCCAGGGGAGCCTTTTGGGGACAGTAATCCTCAGTGAAGGGACAGAGGAACGAGCAGGAGAGCGAGGAGTGAGTCAAATCAGTGAGCTCTTCAAGCTGTCAAGGCCCCTGGCCGCTCTTCCTCCCCCAAGGATTCTGACACTCCTCGCCCCGCCTGCACCTCCGAGCTGAGCAAAGGCTGAAGCTGGTGTCACTGTGTTTCCACTGCTCTTTACAGCTCCCCTGCTTGTCAATCATCTGTAAGGGCTGAGCTCCCTCAGGTATCCAAGGTGCTTATGGCTCTGAAGTTTCAAAAGGCAGGACCGGCTCACTAGCTTTCCTCCTCCCATTGGTATTCAGACCCACGGAGCTTCCCCGAGTGACCTCTCCCTATTATCTTTTCTTGGCTTTGCTTCCTGCCCTAGTTCTTCCGGCTCTTCTCCTTCTTACATTATTCATGGCTTTTATTTCTCACTTAGTAATTTATTTCAAATTTCATTCCTGCTTTTATACCCACTTAGCCCAGGTTTTTATCTTGAAAAACGACTGCTCCGAATTGACCAGAAAACGAAAAAGGAGCAACTTATCAGTTTGTTGTTGTTTTTTAATAGAGTTCCTAAATTATTGCATTTTTAATTTTAACAGCTGTCTCTGAATTTGCCATTAGATGGTGCTTCTCAACCTTGGCGACACATGGGCGCCATCTGGGATGCTTTAAAAAATACTGATGGCTGGACTCAGCCCCAGANGCCGACCTAGCTCACCTGTGTTTAAATTCCAGCTTCATCATTTACCAGGAGTGTGATTTGGGCAATTTACTTGACTCTTCTGATTCCATTTCCTTACTATTCCTTTCTGTCCGAAAAATAAAAGGGATCCACCTTACAAGGTTGATGCTTATAAAGAACTTAAAGCAATGTCTGTCACGCTCCATAAAAACGAGCTACTATCACTCTTCCGGAAAAGGTCTCATATTTTCTAGACTGGTAATGTCCTTCAGACATCTCTTTACCAAGTCGAAATTTGATCACTTCCCCTCCAGCCCCATCATCCCTGCCATGTTGCCGCTGAAGCCGTCAGGTGACATTTATTCTATGATGGCCTAATCTTTTTTTTAATGATTTTTTATGGCCTAAACTTGATGGGCCGAGAAATAAGGAATATATTTACTATGATGCTAAATCTTATTTATAAGGTAGTCTCTGTTTTTCAGTAATGGGAAACAAAAGACTCAGGGATCAGTCTTACCACATACATATAATGAAGAAAATAGTAGAGTCCACATTTCACGACCCCTGGGCTGCCCCTTTATCTGAATTATCCTGCCTCTCAGAAGCTTTACTAGCATTTGTTCTTTATTGGCAGACACTGTGCCTTGCTTTTATATTTCCAGATAGGGACGAGAAACATAAGGTCTACGCTATTCTTACTGAGCATTTGTACAGATGAACAGAATGATTCTGATGAGAACTCAGAGAAAGCAGTAAAGCTAAGAGAGAGGTGACATTCTTTCTGGGTCAATGTCAGTGGCTCTGACTTCATTTCAAACCTTTAATTATTGTTCTGCT
The DNA here is from genome assembly GCA_006410875.1 of Neotragus pygmaeus. Classification (NCBI taxonomy): domain Eukaryota; kingdom Metazoa; phylum Chordata; class Mammalia; order Artiodactyla; family Bovidae; genus Neotragus; species Neotragus pygmaeus. The sequence goes on from SJYV01056328.1 coordinate 1,049,349, forward strand.
GTCTCATTTATGAGGGAATGCCTGACAGAATGACCCTTGGATAATCCAACGGTAGGCTCTCCCACTCTCTGTATCAGCTCAGGAATGCTCCCCCGACCCTGGAGTGTGTGCCGTTGACACCCTCGGTGGGCATCCATGTTTTCCATCCTGTGACCACTCCTCTTCCAACTTCCATTCTTCCCAGCTATAGGACCCCGAAATGTTTCTCAACTCTTGATCACTTACCCTCCCTAGCTGCTTGTTGTGAACTTAATTGCCTCCCCCTCCCCAAAGTTTCTATGTTGAAGCCATAACCACCAGTACCCCAGAAAGGGACCATCTTGGAGATAAGACCTTTAACGAGGTGATTAAGTTGAGATGTGGCCACAAGGGTGGGCCCAAGTCCATTCTGGCTCCCGTCCTTGTAAGTTGAGGAGATTTAGACATACGGAGAGACGCCAGGGGCCCCGGGCACAGAAGGAAGACCATGAGAACAGGCAGGAAGAGGGCGTCCATCCGTGAGTCAAGGAGAGACCCCTCGGGGGGAGCCAATCCTGATGGTACCTTCATCTCTAACTTCCTGTCTCCTTGATTGCCTCCTCCTATTTGTGAGGAAAATAGATTTCTGTTGTCTGCGCCATTCTGACTGTGGTGTTTTTTCCTACAGCAGCCCTGGGGAACTAATCCAGTCCCCCATTTAGGGAGCTGCCAACTCTTGCTCCAAATTCAGCCGATCCTCCAAACCCTGCCTTGGTCCCTTCTAGAACTGCTCAGCCTTGACAGTGTCCCTGGCTGAGTCACCAGGTCCACATGCTCCTACAGCAAGATACAAATGGCCACATTTTGCCAGACCAGGTCAACCCTCTGGAGTCCACCTCTCACAGTCAACAAACTGAAGGACAGGTGAGAACCCTGATTTATTTGATTTCCAATCGGGGGGGTCAGCAATCTAAAATGGCCATATGAATGGGAGCAGACTGATTACGTTCTCCTTCAGCTCGAAATGTCACCCTTCCCAATTCTGTTTTTACTTATCACTTGAATGTCTAAAGACGTCTGCAATGGATCAAGGAGCTTTTAGTTCCAAACTGTCTGAAGAAGGTAAGGGCATCTGTAGTTTTCCAGAGCTGCTGTAACAGAGTGTACCACAAACTGGGTGGCTTAACACAACAGAAATTCTCTTGCAGTTTTCTGGCTGGAAGTCTGAAATCGAGGTGCCAGTAGGGCTGTGCACTCTGAAGGCTCCGGGGAGAACCCGTCTCTGCCTTCTCCTTGCTTCCAGCACCGCTGGCACTCTTCGGCATGCCCTCGCTTGTAGACACACAGCTCTCTCTGCCTCTCTACGTCGCTGTATGTCGCTCTGCACGCCTCCTCTCCCCTTCTCATAAGGACACCAGTCATATTGCACCAAGGGTCCTCCCTACTCTAGCGTTACACTTGCAGTAATCTTATTTCCAAATATTCTGAGATTCCAGTGAGAACGGAAACCCAGTACAGTATCCAAAAAGAGTGATCCTGGATACTGACAGATGATTGAGAAAATCTGAGATACTTTTTTTTTGCAGTATTTGAACAGTTGTAAAATCTTGTATATCTAACTCTAGTTTGGGAAGGGGCCACAAAAAGCTAATCAACACAGTCTGGACAGAGAATGAGACAATGTTTATATAGTTAAGAAAAGTACTGGTTCAGGAAATGACTGTAGAAAGTCTTCTGCAATCTCTTTATTAAAAAAATTCTTTACATAATAATTATAAAAGTTAACCCTAGTTTAACTGTTAAAACTAATCATTAAGGTCAATTCTGGGGCATTTACTTTCTAAGTCTTAGGTAAGTGTCAAAGCAAATCTCCAGTGATCTGCGGGTGACTGTTCTTCCCCAGCGTAAGACCGCTGGAGCAACTAATTGGAATTTTTTGAACCCTAGGGTTCCCTGTGAGAACTGCTAACTCATACTTCCCAAACTGAGTTAAATTCAGAGGATGCTACTGGAAGATTTTTTTTTTTTCCTTGAGAAAAGCTATAGGCTAGTTCTAAATGGTGCATTTTAATCTTTGCCAAAATCATTCATCATGGACAGTCATTATGCCTGAATGTCTTCTAACTCAGAAACAGCTTTCCTCTGACCCAGCATCTACCTTAAGCAAACAGAGTTGGGGGTTCATAGAAGAGGTCCTTTAAGCATGCGCTTAGGAGTTCTGTAGAAGCCCCTTAAAACACCATGCATCTGTTAGTGAAGTGTTCACTAGAACTTTCCTCATTACATGCACAACAGTTGTCTCCATTTTCTGGTACAGAGAAGCCTTCTCCAGCAGAGTGTCCACTAGAACTTTCCCCATCACACACGCAGCTGTCTCCAGTCTCGGTACAGAGAAGCCCTCTCCAGGCCAGCTCATGGAAGACTCCTCGGATTTTCACTGCTTGGTTTCCTGCTTTGTCAGTACCCAGCTCCCTCCCATTCCCTGATGGCTCAGAAGGTAAAGAATCTGCCCACAATCCGTGCAGACCCGAGTTTGCTCCCTGGGTCAGGGAAGATCCCCTGGGAAGGAATGGCTACTCACTCCAGTATTCTTACCTGGAGAACCCCATGGACAGGGGAGCCTGGCTCTAGTCCATGTGGGTCCCAAAGAGCTGGACATGACTGAGGGACTAACACACACACGCCCCTCCCGTTCTATCAGTATCTTTTCAGCTGCTCTCTAATTCATTCTTTTGGACAATGTTTATATGTAGCAATTGCTCTTTTTAATGAAAAGATTGCAGGTGGGAGGAGAAGGGGATGACAGAGGATGAGATGCTTGGATAGCATCACCAACTCAATGGACATGGGTTTGGGTAAACTCCAGGAGTTGGTGATGGACAGTGAGGCTTGGCGTGCTGCGGTTCATGGGGTTGCAGAGTCAGACACGACTGAGCGACGGAGCTGAACCCTGGCGGAGGTGAACTGACGTCCCAGTCTGCCCTCACTGAGGGCAGCTGCGCCCCAGCCTCCTCCTGCGTCACCACGTCCCCTAAGCCCCCTGCAGTCTCTGCTCTTCACTCTATCGCTCTTCAGCTCGCTGACGGTCGATGTCGGCTCCACCTGGGAAGCGGAACCTACTCCCACGGGGCCACTTAATGCTGCTGAAGGTTCTCTTCATTCTTGTCTCCACACCCTTTTCTCCTGCTTCTCCTGACTTGTGAGTTTCTTCCTTGGCTGCCTACTCTCTCTTTCTCATGCTCTTAAATAATGGCCCAAAGTATCCACTAGTGGAACATGTATTTATTAAGCACCTACAATGTTATCATGCATTTTCCTGGATATTGGCAACAAGACCATTGTCCCAATCCTTGTGGAAATGAGACCTCCTAAGACTCTGAACCCTTCTTAAGTGATTTCCCATAGCTTTAGTTATTTTCTATGAGTTAATAATTCCTAGATTTACATATCAAGTCTTGCACAAACCACTATTGAGAGCTAAACCCATACTTTTATGTGCTTGGAAAACCCTCTAATTCAATTGTCTCAAAATTAACATATTTTTATTTTTTTTAATTATTTATCAAAATTTTATTTATTTTTTAATTTTTTGTCTTTTAGAAGTCATTTATTTTTATTATTATTATTTTTTTTACTTTATTCTACTTTACAATACTGTATTGGTTTTGCCATACATATACATGAATCCACCACAGGTGTATATGAGCTCCCAATCCTGAATCCCCTTCCCACCTCCCACCCCACATCGTCTCTCTGGATCATCCCTGTGCACCAGCCCCAAGCATCCTGCATCAAACATAGACCGGCGCCTCGTTTCTCACATGATACCATACATGCTTCAATGCTATTGTCCCAAATCATCCCACCCTCTCCCTCAGAGGCCAAAAGTCCATTCCATATGTCTGTGTTTCTTTTGTTGTCTCACATACAGGATCATCATAATATCTACTCTAATAGTGCCTATAGTTAATGGCACTATTAACAAGGGAAGAGGTCCCCTACATTCTGTTCTCATACTCATCCCTACAGACTGACATTCACAGCTGTCAAGTCTACCTCCAAAATATTACTCATAATGAGTATTAATATAATCCTCCCATTAAGGGGTTATATTCTGTTGCAACTGTTTACTTTTAAGCCTTCATCATCTGCATTTTTTCCAACTGCTTTTTAACTGGTGTCCCATCTCTAGGTCCAGTTTCTCTGGATGGTTCCACATCTAGCATCAGAATAAAGGTGAAATTGTAAAAAGGACGTTAGATTTTAAAACATCACTGTGTAGAAGGTGAAACAAGTTAATTACAATGTCAGAAAATGTTTGTTAAAAAAAAAAAAAAGAAAATGTTTGTGACGCATAAAGAACTGCACAGCCACAAGGAGACAGTGACTTCGAGGAAAAATAGAACGAGTGGGGGGAGTTTCCGAGAAGACCATCAGTGACCAGTAATCGCGAGAAGACCATCAGTGACCAGTAATCGTGTGAAAGACATTCAATCACGCGAGTAGTTAGGGAGAAAAACCAGAGATTCCATTTCACACTTACCGTGTTAGCAAACAGTTTAGGTTAATTAGTGTCAAGTACCATGTGCATAAGAAACAACAGAAGTCCTCACTGCTGCTGTTGGGAGTGTAAATGGACTTATCTAAGTGTAAGCACTTAGAAAAAAAATTTCTAGCAAAACTGAAGGTGTGTATAACCTCCCCCTTCCAGCCGCTCCACAGATACTCTATACTCTTGCACATATGTGAGAAGACCATGCACAGAAGCATTATTCATAAAAGTGGAAATAAGCCAAATGTAATCAACTGTAAAATTATGAAACTAATAACAGTATATCCTTACAGGAGAATTCTACTCAGAGTATATCCATACAAGGGAATTTCAAACACATCAATTAAGGTTAAGTCACAAAAGACTCCACATAGAATAATTCCATTTATAGAACTTCACAAATGGGCAAAAGCAACCTAGAAGTTTAGGGGTATCCACCTGAGAGATGAACACAGTGTTTAGCATCCTGGTCAACTCTGGGCTACAGGAAGGGAAATGCAGTCAGCAGAGCCAGGTAGGGGACTTCAAGGTGTAATGTCCATTCTGATGTAAACTCTGTGCATGTGATTCCATTTAATTTGCTGAAATGCCAATTTTTTATGGGGAAAAAAGTAGATCATCAACTTCCATTTGCTGTATTTCCTGTCAATTTAACATCATCAGCCATGAGCTGTATGCCAGTTCCATCACTCACTCACACACACACCCACACACCACCATAGTTTATTCCCTTTGGGCTGCTTTTTCATTATGCAAAAAATTATTTACTTTCAGTCTGCTCTGATTTTGCAACTGCTTCTTCTGTTTCTTGGAATGTCTCTTTCTCCCCCATTTTCTCACTGCTGGGGAAGTCACTTTAAATGACATCATCCCAATGACTCTTCCCAACCCCGAGAGGCAGGGTGGCACCCTCCCTCTTTTGACTCCACTGCACTCTTCAGTTCTCTTTCACTGCTTCCCCTAAATCATATTAAAGCTATTTGTGTGACTTCATATCATGAGTACAGAGATACTAACTCTTGTCTATCCCTTNAAGTGAATATTTATTACAGCATTAATTTCAATTACCAAAAAATATTGAGACACTCTAAACATCCATCAGTAGAAAATGGTATGGCTACATTATCAACTGTAAATCAACATAAATTGAAGCATATCTACTAACGTGTATTCTATCAAATTATATAGTGATGAGTGAAGAGAGTACATTTAGTAAAATGTGATGTTATTTCTGATTTATAAATATATATTTAGCTAAATGTTAACATATACATGAGAAAAGTAAACATCATATTCAGAATACAATAAATATAGGGAAATAAAAGAGAATAATTAGTTTGAATACTTCAAATATGACTGAAAAGCTTTCTTATTTCAATTATAAGGAAATAAAGTTGACCCTTGAACAACTTAGAAGTTAAGTTTACTGACCTTCATGCAATGGAAAATCCTGTGGTAACTTTACAAGTGGTTCTCTGTACCCAGGGTTCTGAACTTTCAGATTCAACCAACTCCAGATCATGTAGTACTGTGCTGAGTATTTATTGAAAAATATTTACATGTAAGCAGAATTGTGTGATTCAAACTCATGTTCTTTGAGGGTCAACGGTATTACAATAGTTAAGCCATAGCAACATGGAATGGTGGATCATAACAACTCTTGCATAATTTGTTAATGTACAGTATGCTTGAAATTATCTCAAGATAAAATGAATAAAATCCCAAAAATAATGAATGTAATTCTCATGTAAGTATTTTTCATCTGATTTATTTCTCCATAAGAGCCTGTATTTATTTTACAAATTGAATATTTTTTAAACATAAAGAATACTAGCATGTTTTATTGTTAAGCATCTTATATATTGTATTTCCTCTGTAAATATGTATGTTAGTTTTCTAGTGTGCTCAATCGCTCAGTCCTGTTCAACTCTTTGCAACCCTATGGATGGTAGTCCACCAAGCTTCTCTGTCTATGGTGTTTTCCAGGCAAGAATACTGGAGTGGGCTGCCATCACCTATTCCACGGGATCTTCCTAATGCAGGGATCAAACCTGCATCTTCTATGTTTCTTGCATTGGCAGGTCGGTTTTCTTTACCACTGTACAGTCTTTCACCATGACATAGTGGTTTAAACTGGCACATATTTCTATCTCATGATTCTCTAGATTTTTCTGGATGTTCTGACCAGGGTCTTACTGCACTAAAATCAAAGTGCCCGCAGTCTTCTTTCTTTCTAGATTTTCTAAGAAAGAATCCATGTCCTTACCCAATAAAGTTGTCAGTAGATTTTATTCTCTTGCAGTTACAGGAACAAGATCCCCATTTTCTTCTGGCCATTCCCTGAGCATTATGCCTAGCTTCTACAGATCAGGGCATTTCTTGGTTCACAACCTCCATTCTCCAGGTTCAAATCCTGCAACAGTGGTAGAGTTTATCTCATGCTCCCAGTATATTTTTTGAATATGGACAAGGATTTATTCATCAGAACATCCACCAGAAAATTTGTGGTGTGTAATGCACTATTCTATTTTTCAGGGACTGAATGACTACCCTCGTCTCCCCCAAATTCCTGTGTTGAAGTACTAACTTCCAGTGTAATAGTGTTTGGAGGTGGGACCTTTGGAATTAAATAGGTTTACATGAGGTCATGGAGAAGACAATGACACCCGACTCCAGTACTCTTGCCTGGAAAATCCCATGGATGGAGGAGCCTGGTAGGCTGCAGAACATGCGATCAAGAAGAGTCGGACACAACTGATCGACTTCACTTTCACTTTTTACTTTCATGCATTGGAGAAGGAAATGGCAACCCATTCAAGTGTTCTTGCCTGGAGAATCCCAGGGACGGGGAAGCCTGGTGGGCTGCCGTCTATGGGGTCGCACAGAGTCAGACACGACTGAAGAGACTTAGCAGCAGCAGCAGCAGCACATGAGGTCATGCGATTAGGGATCTTATAATGGGATAAATGTCCTTGTAAGAAGAAGAGAGACCAGAGCTCTTTCTACCCCTTGTCTCTCTCTCCCTTCTCTTTCCTCCTTCTGCCATTTGAGGGCTGAATGAGAACATGGCTGTCTGAAAGCCAGGAAAAGATTCTTACCAAGAACCAAATCTGTTTGTTCCTTGATCTTGGACTTCCTGGCTATGGAACCGTGAGAAATGTTTATTGTTTAAGCCATCTGGTTTGTGGTATTTTGTATAATAGCCTGACAATTTTCATTCCAGTTCTATCTGCCAGATCCAATGATTTTTCACTTTCATACATTTCTACACTAATTTCATGTCTTCATTTTTAAGAGATAGTTCTGTTTGTTGAAGAGGCCCATTCTTTTATTGATGTTTTACTAACTATTGCAATTGTCCACTTTTCTGTTGCTTTTGATGCATATCTTTACTTAATTTTACTAAACTGACTGCTGTATCATACTTTGGAGACTTTCTAAAAGTTACTTGTAGTTCAAAAAGAGATCTCTCATGCCTTAAACCTCATCCTTTCTGTGAGATAACCTGGGTAAATGGAGACAGGTATTTTATGATATTATAGAATATTATCAATATAAAATTAAGCATTTATATTTTCATTTGTAAATAATTATTTTGGTGTGTGTGTGAAGTTGCTCAGTCGTGTTTGACTCTTTGAGAACCCGTGGACTGTAGCCTACCAGGCTCCTCCATCCATGAAATTTTCCAGGCAAGAATACCGGAATGGGTTGCCATGCCCTCCTCAAGGAGATTTTCCATACCCAGGGATCGAACCCAGATCTCCCACATTGCAGTAGATGCTTTACAATCTGATCCACTAGGGAAACCCAATACTTGGTTCTAAAGTTATGTCCAGGATAGTTAATTCAAATATAAATTTTCTTTCTTTCTCCTTTCATACTATATGGGGTTTTACAAATAAATAAATATTCAATTGACAATGAACTCAGCTTTAAAATCACAAAAGATATTTGATATGTAACTTGAAGTTGGTAACATCGTGAGTAAATTTGCACCCCTAGCATAGATATTCCATTTTTAAAATAGAATATATTCTGGAAGAGTATGATTAGATCATTTAATAATCAGCACATTATGATTATATGAGATTAATGCAAAAAGTATATTACTGGTGAACACCTAAGCTGAATTCTTATTTCCTAAGAAGTGCTGAAATATGTTAGGCTTGCTTAAATCTTGCATTTTAGCTTTCCAATTTTTCAAATTATTCTTTTTCCTTTTTTCTAAATGGAGAGCATTTGAGTGGCAGCTCAATTGCATCTTCTGCCAATCAATCAAATATACATTTCATATGATGACTAAAGGGATATTGCACATATGACATGGGAAATCAGACTGGAGCTTATGGGAGCACAGGGAAATAATGAAAAGTATGAGATGGGGTAAATGATATTGTAATGGTTTTTGTGAATACCAGCTTCAATAGATCAGGGTATGTTAGTCATTGTGAAATATGCTGTTCCTTATTTAAGAAAATAGATCTTATTCATTTAAGATATATTTAATGGGATTTATGGCATTCAAAATACATTATTCTATAGTATAATTTTAAAAACATTTTTATTCATAAAATGTGTTAATAGACTCTCTAGTCCTTTTTTTATCTAGTAATAACATTTAGTTAAAAATTCTGATTTTTTTCTTTATAAAATGATAGTTTTTATCTAAGAACTAAATGAATATACAGGTACCTGCTTGAGAAAAGTTATTGAATAAAAATTAGTACAAATTACAAATATATAAGAGGATTCCCTGATGGCTCAACAGTAAAGAATCTTCCTGCAATGTAGAAGATGCAGATGTGGGTTCGATCCCTGGGTCAAGAAGATCCTCTGTTGGACAAACAGCTACCTGCTCCAGTACTACCAAGAGCTACTGGTTCTTGCCTGAAGAATCCCATGGACAAAGGAGCTTGGTGGATTACAGTCTATGGGTTGTGATCCAACTGAGCACACACACACGAAAACGCATAAATTCCAGCTTTTACTATTATTTTCCATTTAGAAAGATGAATGGACTTATTCATTTGATCATTCTTTATCATCAAAATTTATAGCAAGGTTTTTACTTTATTTCAGTCTACACTATTAATATATGTCTTATCAAGTTTAGTTATTCAAATATTTTGTTAAACTGGATTAGAAATAGGAGCATCAATATTTTCTTTAATGCTTTTACATATTGGGTGCATAATTTACATTAATAAATATTTGTATGTATTTAAAGTACCTTGTAGTTTCAAATTTGTATAAAATATATTTTATATGAAATTTTCTACAAATTTGAAAGTTGTAAAAATTGTATTTTACTTAATTAATATTATTAATTGCATTTTATATTATGAAAAATTAATTTTTCAAATTTAACAGTATGAAATAATTTCACATTTAGGTAGAAAATATCAACTGTTCATTTAGTATACATACCGTCATTTAAGAAATGTTAGCAAAATGTGAATATTTTGTTATCATTTTAACTAAGATACATCTCAATATCACTCATGACACAGTACAGATTTAAATCTCTTATTACAAAGACAGACTCATTTAAAAGTGGAAACTTGCAATTTTTTAAGGAATCTCCACACTGTCAATCCCACTGCTGGGCATACACACCAAGGAAACCAGAATTGAAAGAGACACATGTACCCCAATGTTCATCGCAGCACTGTTTATAATAGCCAGGACATGGAAACAACCTAGATGTCCATCAACAGATGAATGGATAAGCAAGCTGTGGCATATATACACAATGGANATGTCTGGTTCTAGGTGAGTGATTACACCATCGTGATGATCTCGGTCATGAAGATCTTTTTTGTATAGTTCTTCTGTGTATTCTTGCCACTTCTTCTTAATATACATCTTCTGCTTCTGAGTCTTCCCCGGTGGCTCGGATGGTAAAGCGTCTGCCTGCAATGCGGGAGACCCGGGTTCGATCCCTGGCTTGGGAAGATCTCCTGGAGAAGGAAATGGCAACCCACTCCAATACTCTTGCCTGGAGAATCCCACGGACGGAGGAACCTGGTAGGCTACAGTCCATGGGGTCGCAAAGGGTCTGACATGACTGAGTGACTTCACTTCACTTCACTTCACTTCTACTTCTCTTAGGTCCATACCAGTTCTGTCCTTTATTGTGCCCATCTTTTGCATGGAATATTCCCTTGGTATCTCTGATTTTCTTGATTTCTAATTTTTATCCTATAGAAAAGAGTTAAGTGGATAAAGATTATTTGCAGATATAAATAACAAATGTACCTTGAGTGCTGCCTTTGTGCTCAAGTGCTGGAGATTGGAAAATGAATAAAAGTCCTTCTCAGCCCTGTGGGTCTCTTTAGGTAATGAGAACACAGATAAATTGGAAGCATGTTTTGGTACGTGATTAAGAGCATGTGCTCTGGAGTCAGACTCTGGGAAGGAGTCAGCTCTTCCACATTCCTGCTGTGTGACCTTGGGCACATTTCTAAACTTTTCTGTGCCTTGGTTTCCTTATTTGTATAATGATACTACTTTATTTCAGTGAGTGTTGGAGACACATTTTTCACACTTTAAAATCTCTAAGGATTATTTTATGATACATGGTATGGTATTGTTAAACTGGCAGTTTAATTGGAACATGAAATAATGGTGCTTCTTACAATCAATGGTGTCTTATCTTTGACAAAATGGTTAAGTGAGTTTTAATGACTATAAAATGCATCGAACAGTTCTAGGAACATACTGAGTACTCAATAAATGGTAGCTTTCATTACTTTAATTGATGGTGAATGCTTCGATTGATATACATTCCATTTTTTAAGAAGTGCTATTAACTCAACTAAAGGACTCATAGAGGACTTCTCAAAGAATCTGACATTTGAGTCCATTTATGAAGAAAAAAGAATTTAGCTAGAAAAGAGGATCTGGGATGCAGGTAGATGGCTTGATGTGGACAAAGTTGCCAGGGGAAGTGATTCTTAACACCCTGGATTACAGCAGGTTGCTCATTTTGACCAAATCACAAGACGCATGGAATGAGATGGCAGGAGGCCTGGTGAGAGATGAGGCAAGGGCCACAGGATGAAGAATCTTATTCACTCTATCTTAAAGGTGCTAGGGAGCCATTGAAAGATTAAAGTAAAAGAATATCAAGTGAGCTTGTATCATACAAAGTTTCTTCCACATTTTAAATTCTATATGAATGTGAAGGACGTAGTGAGGGAAAAATGGAGGAGGGGAGACTCGTAAGGAGTCTGGCAGTTGGCCATGTGAGAATCAGTTGGGGCCTGGAATTAATTGTCCATGGAGAGGGAAGGCTAGAGCAACAGAAGATACAAAGAAGGTGGCATCGCTCGGGTATTTGTCAGATTTAGGGTTAGCAGGCAGGAGAACTCCAAGATTACAGCAGGGTTTCTGCCTTTGGTGGCTTTAAAAAATTTAACCTAAATTGAGAATTTACCATAGACTGGGCATGCTATAAAATACTTTACCTACATTCTATGTTTTAATCCTTGTAACAACTCTGAGAGGGATATTTTTACCCTTGTTTGATGGATGAAGTAACTGCAGCTCAGAGAGCTTGAAGGACCAACCCGGTTACCCAGCAGCTGCACTGATTCCTGTAATCAGTGAAAGGTTTTATTGCCAAAAAAGGGTCGTCATGCTGCTGGAAGTGAAAGAATCAAACAAGTACCTCTTGACTTTCCAGGCCAAGCATGGTCAGACTCCCTATTTTCCATTACCAACTTATTTCCTCCTTCTTCTCTTAGATGGTTTACTTGAGCTGAGTAAATTAGTCACTATTCCCCTAGATACTTAACTTCTTTGACCTGTGCCTATGGCTTGGCATATTCTCCCATTTCTTTCACTCATAATTGAACCAGTCATCACCGATTCAGTGCTTAGCATGGGCTGGACACTGTGCTCTGTGCTTCAGAACTGTGTCCCCAACCATACAGTGTGGGAGATATTAAGATCCCCATTATACAGATGAGGCTTAGGGAATTTATGCAGGTTTCCCAGGCCAAGCAACTAGCAGATGGCCAACATTTCAGCTGAGGACTGTCAGGGTGTTAGTTTGTTTGTTTTGTTTTTAAAGCTCTGTATTATACGCCCCTTAAAGTCTGGTGGCTCAGAGGGTAAAGCATCTGCATGCAATGCGGGAGACCCGGGTTCAACCCCTGGGTCAGGAAGTTCCCCTGAAGAAGAAAATGGCAACCCACGCCAGTACTCTTGCTCGGAGAATCCCATGGACGGAGGAGCCTGGTAGGCCACAGTCCACGGGGTCGCAAAGAGTCGGACACGACTGACTGACTTCACTTTCTTTACTTTCTTTAAAGTCCAGAACAGGTACCACCAGCCATGAAATCTTCCCTTCCTGGTCTAGCCCAGAGTCATCTTGGTATTGATAAACAATCATGTACCTCTTTGCCTGTTGCTCTACCTACTGTGTGTATGCTTATTTCCTCGTGGGAGGGGAAATCATTTCTTTGATAGCTAGAAAGTGATTCTATACTTCCTTCTCCCTGCCTCTAGTGCCCAGCACTCGCTACACCCACAGTAGGAGTTTATTAAGCCGCATGCTGTAAGCTCTAGCAGAGGAGCACAGGAACCCAGGAACCCTTCTCGCTGTGTTGGCCATCTCCTTCACAGCGGGTACAGCTTTGGGAGGGAAGAACTTGGAGCATTGCAGTAGGATAGGTGAAATGTTCAGCCAGGTAGATCGAAGGATTCAGCTAACATTGGGGTAGTATCTTTGATTACCCTTATCTTTGAGACTTCCTCTTACTGACTTAACCAAAGATCCACCTTTTGTTTTTCCTTAATTAAAAAGACTTTATTTTAGATTTGCAATAAATTGAATGGACGGTACTGAGATTTCCCATATGCCCTCTGCTCCCACACATGCGTAGTCTTCCCTGTTATTAACATCTTCCACCAGAGGGGCACCTTCTTTACAGTTGATGCCCCTGCATCGTCGTTGTTATTCAGTTGCTAAGTTGTGTCCGACTCTTTGTGCCCCCATGAATTGCAGCACGCCAGACATCCCTGTTCTTCACTGTCTCCTGGAGTTCATTCAGACTCATGTCCATTGAGTCAGTGATGCCATCCAACCATCTCATCCTCTGCCAACCCCTTCTCCTCTTGTCCTCAATATTTCCCCAAATCAGGGTCTTTTCCAATAAGTCTACCCCTGATAACTCAGTTGGTAAAGAATCCACCTGCAATGCAGGAGACCCAGTTCAATTCCTGGGTCAGGAAGATCCCCTGGAGAAGGGCTAGACTACCCACTCCAGTATTCTTGGACTTCTCTTGTGGCTCAGCTAGTAAAGAATCCACCTGCAATGTGGGAGACCTTGGTTCCATCCCTGGATTGGGAAGATCCCCTGGAGAAGGGAAAGGCTACCCATTCCAGTATTCTGGCCTGGAGAATTCCATGGACTGTATAGTCCATGGGGTTGCAAAGACTGAGCAACTTTCACTTTCACTTTCTTTCCCATCAGGTGGCCAAAGTATTGGAGCTTCAGCTTCAGCGTCAGTCCTTACAGTTAATATTTAGGGTTGATTTCCTTTGGGTTTGACTGGTTTGATCTCTAGGATTGATCCTGCATTGACATATAATTATCACCCAGAGTCCATAGTTCACATTACATTTCACTCTTGATTTTGTACATTCTGTGGGTTTTAACTGATGTGTAATGAGGTCTCCATCATTATAATATCATGGAGTGCCTTCATTGCTTTAAAAATTCTTTGTGCTCTGCCTATTCACCCCTTCCCTATCCTAACCATTGAAAACCACTGATGTTTTTACTTTGTTTTCTCTTTTTCCATAGTTTTACCTTTTCCAGAATATTCCATAGTTGGACTTATATATAGCACATAGCTTTTTCTCAGATTGCTTTCTTTCATTTATGTATTTAAGGTTCCTCCAGGTTTTTCGTGACGTGATAGCTCATTTCTTTTTAGTGTTTATTTTAATTTTTAGCACCTATGTTAAAAACTGGCCTTCAAACTAGATAATGTAGGGATTCTGGTAAATAAAGATTTCTTCATTTTTGAGGTCACCACTCCTTTCCTGGTGTTGCTGAGCATGTTCAGAACACACTTAGAGAAATGCTGTTCCTGATCTGGGGTTTCTCTTATGTTTTTTATTTTTACTGACTCGACAACTAACAATTAGGAAATTGAAGTTTAGAGACTTCCCTGGTGGTCCAGTGGTTAAGACTGCCTTCCAGTGCAGGGCATGCAGGTTCGATCCCTGATCAGGGAACTAAGATTATACATGCCTTGTGACCAAAAAACAAAATCATAAAACAGAAGCAATATTGTAACAAATTCAATAAAGGTTTTAAAAATGGCCCACACCAAAAAAACCTTTAAAAAAAAAAATCAAAATTTAAATAGAGAGGAATGGTCCACCATATGAGCACTGTAACATATTCACTTTTTGTTAATATTTCTTAGTTCCTACTCCACTCTTTGTACAGATGATACTAGGGCTAGAAGATACACTACACGTTGCATTTACTCCATTCCTTTTTGAATCTGGCAAGAAGTAACACTGAATTTTTGACTGTTGACTGTCACATTGTGATGCTGGTTAACCTCCAGTTGTTTATGAAAGATGATGTGTATTTGCCATACATGGTGGCAATAAACAGACTTTGTATTGGCTAACATTGTGTTTTCTCAATTAGATGCTGATGGAAAATTAAGTGTGAAATTTGGGGTCCTCTTCCAAGATGACAAATGTGCCAACCTCTTTGAAGCGCTGGTAGGGACTCTCAAAGCGGCAAAACGAAGGAAGATTATTACATACTCAGGAGAGCTACTTTTGCAAGGTNCAATATTGTAACAAATTCAATAAAGGTTTTAAAAATGGCCCACACCAAAAAAACCTTTAAAAAAAAAAATCAAAATTTAAATAGAGAGGAATGGTCCACCATATGAGCACTGTAACATATTCACTTTTTGTTAATATTTCTTAGTTCCTACTCCACTCTTTGTACAGATGATACTAGGGCTAGAAGATACACTACACGTTGCATTTACTCCATTCCTTTTTGAATCTGGCAAGAAGTAACACTGAATTTTTGACTGTTGACTGTCACATTGTGATGCTGGTTAACCTCCAGTTGTTTATGAAAGATGATGTGTATTTGCCATACATGGTGGCAATAAACAGACTTTGTATTGGCTAACATTGTGTTTTCTCAATTAGATGCTGATGGAAAATTAAGTGTGAAATTTGGGGTCCTCTTCCAAGATGACAAATGTGCCAACCTCTTTGAAGCGCTGGTAGGGACTCTCAAAGCGGCAAAACGAAGGAAGATTATTACATACTCAGGAGAGCTACTTTTGCAAGGTGTTCATGATGATGTTGACATTATATTGCTTCAAGATTAATGTGGTTTGCATAGCTCTGTTTATTGTTTTTTGTTTGTTTCTGGTAAACTGGAATATTAAGTCAAAGGACAAACATAGGAACCTACTTAATGTATTTTTATAGAACTTTATAAACAAAAGGAGACTCATTTTAGAAGTCTGTCCTTTTTTCTATCTTGAAAACAAATTTGTGTATTACACTGTAAAATGCACAAAACCTATTATTTTTCTCAGGAATCTGGTTGGAAAATGTAAACAATGGGGCTTTTTTGGTGGGGGTACCAGGAATGTTTGTTTCATAAATTATTCGTAGACAATTTCTACAGATATTGGACATTCTGTGAAATCAGGAAACAAACTTGTAAGACTAGCTCCCACAAGGAATATAATGTTTATGTAATAAAAACATATAACTCCCTCAAAATTGTCTTATTGTCTCATTTTGTCATTTGAAATTTATGTACCTCACAGACTTGAGTTTTTGCATCAACATTAGGTAACTGCAGTAAACGTTTTCTTAATTTGGGGAAATATTTTCTTAAAACCACAGAATTTTAAAAGTAGGGATGATTAGTGTTACAACTGGGCCCTGTTAAATATAATGATTTTGATGCCTATAACGTGCTTAACACTGGTAGGGGATGTGCCCCAAAAATGTAACCCCAAAACTCCACTTTCTAACTGGATTAGTCAGACCCACCGGAAACAGTATAGGAGTATTTATGATTGCACGTTGCAGCTTGTAGTACAGAACTAAAAATGATAATTTCAAGGAGGACAAGATCAGTGAAAGGCCTTGTGGTTGGAAGAGGTATAGCAGAGGCAATATTTGTAGGATTAGAGCTGATTATACTTCCCTGGTGGCTCAAAGGTTAAAGCGTCTGCCTCCAATGCGGGAGACCCGGGTTCTGTCCCTGGGTTGGGAAGATCCCCTGGAGAAGGAAATGGTAATCCACTCCAGTATTCTTGCCTGGACAATCCCATGGATGGAGAAGCCTAGTAGGTTACAGTCCACGGGGTCGCAAAGAGTCGGACACAACTGAGCGACTTCACCTTACCTTAGAGCTGATTATATTCAGAGGCGGAAAGANAAATGGTAATCCACTCCAGTATTCTTGCCTGGACAATCCCATGGATGGAGAAGCCTAGTAGGTTACAGTCCACGGGGTCGCAAAGAGTCGGACACAACTGAGCGACTTCACCTTACCTTAGAGCTGATTATATTCAGAGGCGGAAAGACGGGATGGGTGAGGGTGATGACCTAAGGGAAGGCAGAGGGATGTGGATTATTAGCAAGGCATGATTTTGTGAGAGGATATCAGAATTCACTGGCACTTCATAGTCACTGTGAACATTTATTGAGCCTTTATTATGCTAATCCTTATATAACCCTGCGAGGTCGGTATTAATGTCACCTCCCATTTCATAGATGAGGTAAGAAAGACACAGAAAAGTTAAGAGCTTGTTTAAGTTCACCTAGCCAGAAAGTGGGTAAGTGAGGATTTTGAAATTTGACTCATCTAATTGGCAAGCCCAGGGGTGGGATGGACTTCAGGCATGGCTGGCTCCAGGGACTCAACCACTATCTTGTTTAAACACTACCTTGCCATATTGGCTCTGATGCGTTTTTTGGTTCTTTCTCATTCTCTTTTTACTGTAAATAGATTTCCTGCATATATTAATAGATGCCTGCAGATTGATGTAAATGCATCTACTCCTGGATTAGCAATACTAGTAGAGAATTATATTATTAATCATATATAATTATATACCATTAATTATATATAATTGATTATAAATGTTAATTATGAACTTTAAGACAGGAACTCTTATTGACTCCACTTGCAGCATAAGTTGATCCTTCTGATCAACAGCATTTGCCAGAGGGATGACATATCTTGAATGTCCTGGATCATATGCTTGTTTCTGAGTGAGGATTGGGTAGGACCTGTGCTTCACAGCCTCACCTCAAATAGGAAAGTGATAGTTCCCTAAGGGAAGGATGCTGAGCACATGGGAACAACACAGGTTGACCACAGGTAAAGGATACCTTTGAGGGATGCATCCACAAAACCATGCATATAAGAGAAAACAAAAGATACATGAGAAATGGTCAAAAGATACTATATNCTGATCAACAGCATTTGCCAGAGGGATGACATATCTTGAATGTCCTGGATCATATGCTTGTTTCTGAGTGAGGATTGGGTAGGACCTGTGCTTCACAGCCTCACCTCAAATAGGAAAGTGATAGTTCCCTAAGGGAAGGATGCTGAGCACATGGGAACAACACAGGTTGACCACAGGTAAAGGATACCTTTGAGGGATGCATCCACAAAACCATGCATATAAGAGAAAACAAAAGATACATGAGAAATGGTCAAAAGATACTATATGGTATGGCCTCAGTAACTGGGAGAAAAATGTGTTTGCCGAGACAGGGAAATTGAGTGGAGCAGGAAGGCTGCTTTTAGGCAAAGTACATTTGACTTGGAGTGTATGGACTGGAAACGTGTAATAAGCAGGTGAGGATTAGATTATGCAATTTAGGTGAAGGTTCAGGAATATCAATAGAGACCTGAGAATTATTTTGATTTTGATATGTATCAGTTCAGTTTAGTTCATTTCAGTCACTCAGTCGTGTCTGACTCTTTGTGACCCTATGAATCGATGATGATAATTCTGCCTCTATTATTATCTAAATTGAGATTTTAATTATTAGGCATTTAGAAACAGAGAAGATATACAATCTACAGACTTTGTAAAAGCCTGGCGTGAAACATTGAAGCGATTTTAAAAGAAAACAATCTGGGTAACACACAGGTCTGACAGAGCGTTTTTGAGAGGTTGATCATAGTCAAAAGGCCTCCTTAAAACTTCAGAAGATGAAAAGAGTTACTCAATTTGTTACTTTGTTTGGCGTCTTTTGTCTTTTGTCTGGTGAGTATCAGATGCAATTTCAAACCCATAATGGTTTTAGAATTTGAGAAATATCTTCCAGAAAAATATCCATGGGTTTATCTAGTTATTTTGAGAAAATTAGTAGAGCAGCATTCCTATCTACCACTCACATCCGTAATAATACAGTTTTATATATATTTCCCTTAGATTCAAGATGGTCATATCCTTTGAAATAATATATGTATCATGGTATTAAAATTCAAAATCATAAATTTGATCCAAATTCACAGTTAAAATAACTTCTCTTGGCCATAAACTGCATTTCAGTTAATCATCTCAGTAATGAGTGTAACTGACTATAGGCAGATGGAAATTAGAAATTATAAACAATTTTATGCAAACATTTATTCTGTTACGCAACAGAAACATAGTATCTACTTTATTCAAGTCACTGTGCTAGGCATTAGGGGTTATTCTCAAAGAGAAGCAAGTAACTTGCACAATGTATATTAAATATAGAACCTTTGGATAAACAACATAGGGATACAGGTGCAAAAATGATGCACTGTTTTGGGTTGAACTGAATGAAGATTGCCTTAAAGCAGGAGAACGATCCAGAATGAAGAAAGAGGAGCATCGGGACCCAAGGCTAGAAGGGTTTAGGACATTACTTTGAACCTTAAGGACTGAAGAAACATTTCTAAGTGTATGTCCTAATAATAGTGAATTACAAAGAACTGTAAAAAACTTACATGAAATACTTTGATAAGTCCCACTCTTTATGAAGTAACTTTAATTTGTAAGATCCACAACAGTGCTATTTTGCAAACTGAGATTACACCAAACAGTCTATAATTACAGCTTATTATCTTCAGAGTCGATGACTGTTAATTGTAAAATTGATTAGTGTCACCACTTGTGCAAACTCAAATTTCCATAAGTTCCCATCATAGAACATCCAAGCACACATTCCTTTGTTTGCTGGAGGAACAATTTAAGTTACAGAAATGTTGATTTGGGGAATTTGTCATAATCAAACACTCGTATCCCCAGAAGTCCCTGGTGTCTGAGCTGCTTCCTATGGTTTCAGACAATGAGGGGGAACAGGCCTGTGTATTGACACACAAAATACAAACATGTACGTGATGGCAAAGGAACAGCCTGCTTTTCTCTGTGGCATGCATGTTGACCTCACTAATTTATAGCCTCGTGTATCTAAAAAAGTCAAGAGAATGGCACGTACCTTTATTTATTGTCAGATAATCTTGGAGTTTCCTTTTCCTTAACAAAAGCTATAAATAACTCATCAAAGAAAACCACTCTTTGGGAGCCTTGTATGATTAGAAATCAGAAATGCCCACATGTTTTTTGGAAGACGTTTTTGTATAGAACCCTCTCTTGTAGCTTTTGTTTAGCTGACTCAACCAAAGGCTTAATTTTTTTGACATCTGCACTTCCCCTTTCAGTGGGGAAGTGAGAGACTTTGTAGTGAGAGACTTCTGGTTGGAAGGAATGGAGACTCTGCTGGGAAAGGGGGGGTAACTATGAGCATGCAAACTGGGCGATTAGGAAGATAAAGTAACTCCCTGAAATTGGCGGCCTGGACATCGCCAAAGCTGGACTTCTGGGGAACTCCTAACCAGAGGGCATCAGAGTGACTTTTGTAGATTTTTCAGCATCTACATGTTCTGAAGACTGAATGCATACATTGGGGTGGGGCTCCAAGCATTTTCACTGAAGTATCATCTCCCAGGTTGATTCTGATGGGCAGCTGTGGGAAAGAATTACTCCTCACTGCCTTAGAGCAGAGGCCCCCCAACCTCAGGGATCTAATGACTGATGATCTAAGGTGGCAATGATGTAATAATAATGGGGGGAAAGTGCATAATGTGCTTGAATCATCCCCAAACCATCCCCGCTGCTGGCCCTGGTCTATGAAAAAAATGTCTTCCATGAAACCAGTCTTTGGAGCCAAAATGATTGCAGACCCCTGCCTTAGAGAATCTCTGTCATCAGCACTCAGCTGTGTTCCTGGATCCACTTCTTTCTATTTGCTTCCCCTCCTGCTTCCAATTAGTTAACGCATCCTCTATCTTTTCTCTATTCATAGCTTCTCCTTAAGCGTCAGTTCGCTCCCTATTACTCTGATTTATTAGTGCCAGTTCTTGCCGCTGGCTGTGTCAAATGCTGAATGTCTGTATGTCTAAATGAAAATGCTTAATATAAAATAGTTAGAGTAGCACAATTTGTCCTTACTGTGCCAGACCACCCCATAGGTCATTGGCCAGTTTAAGCACTGATTGGGTCAGCTGTGCACCCTCATCCGATCAGCTATGGCTGCCAACCGGGGCGGGGAAGACTTATAACCTGGAGCTGCTGTCATAGGGTTTGAGAGCTGAGCTGCCTCAGAAGTGACTGTGGGTCTGGCAAGCAGTGGGACTGCATTCTAACCATTTTCTCAGAGATCCTCTGTGACTTACAGTAGAATATGAAAACAGTAACGTTCAATTTCGGAGAAGGCAGTGGCACCCCACTCCAGTACTCTTGCCTGGAAAATCCATGGACGGAGGAGTCCGGTAGGCTGCAGTCCATGGGGTCGCTAAGAGTCAGACACTACTGAGCAACTTCACTTTCACTTTTCTTTTTCATGCATTGGAGAAGGAAATGGCAACCCACTCCAATATTCTTGCCTGAAGAATCCCAGAGACAGGGGAGCCTGGTGGGCTGCCGTCTATGGGGTCGCACAGAGTAGGACACAACTGAAGCGTGAAGCAACTTAGCAGCAGCAGCAACATTCAGTTTGGAAAATATGACCATCCATTTTAAGCATAAAGAATATTTCCTCCATGTGTTAATTGTACTTTCAATATCCATGATTAAGAAAATACATAACACAAAAGCTATAAAATTTAAAAAAGTACAACCGAAATGAAGATTTTTTAAAAAGTTTGCATTTTATTACTTGTAAGAGTAGTACTTATACTTTATTGATAATAGCACAGTTATTTAAATCCTATGGATGGAGGAGCCTGGTAGGCTACAGTCCATGGGGTCACAAAGAGTTGGACATGACTGAGTGACTTCACTTTCACTTTCACTTTAGGTATACAAGATACATAGAAAATGTTTGATGCACATATGGTTTCTTAGACTCTTTTAAGTAACTTGGCTCCTTAGGAGTGCTCCTTCCACAGGTTATAAATGAATCTGTGGCACACTAAACACAGGTCCTATATCAAGAAAGGCTGCACTGGGGCCTCCAGGGTTTACTATTTGCTAACTTCAGTTCTTAGAGTTAGTGGTAGTTCTGTTTGACTCCTCTGGAATCTAGGCAGGCTTGTGACTACTTCAGCAAATGGAACACAGTGGAAATGATGCTAATGGTTTCTGAGGGTATGTCATAAATGGCCATAGAGCAGCTACCAGGCAAGCGTAATGAATGAAGTGTTGAGAGGGAAGCAGGGCTTCAGGGATAGTTTGATCAAGCAATTCAGTGATGTCACCAAGATCCTGGGTTGTTTTTTACTCTGCCTTCTGTGATGTAAATTTCATAGTTTTCATCCTAAGTATGACTTTCTTCTGGATCAAAATAGAGCTGCCAACAACTTCAGTCTCCTGAGAAGAATTCAGCTTTTGTTGTTGTTGTTGTTCTGGGTGTGTTTCACGACCGCTGTCACTTGGAAACAGGGTAGAGGGAAGAGGCTGGTGGGTCCTACTCCTTCACCAGCTACCTGGACTCCTGTTTTCGCTCTTCCCATCACCTTTCCTCTCTGCCATAACTGGGGTTCTCTGGTATGGAATTACTTCCTTTCCATTTTCCTGTTTGTGTAGTGGGGAGGAGAAGGGTTGTCTGGTTTTATGGGAGGGAAAATTCTACTAGCTCAGTGAACAGAGGTCAGCCAGTTCTCCACACGAATCTCATTGCTGCCTTAAGGGTTCCCTGGAAGTGCCAAGTTCTGAGCCTCTCTCTCTGGGGCCCTGAGTGGGTGAGAAGGCTCAGTCCCTATCATAGATGCTCAGGTAGCACCTTTCTCAAGTCTATTATCATGCTTCCATCTGCTTTCCAACCTCCAATAGATTGTTGATGTTGTCCATCAGCTTTGTCTCCTCTTACATTCTCTTTATCCTTATGAATCTGTGACTTTCTTCTTTTGTCTGCTGCAGTTTGGAACAGATTCAAAAGTAAAAGAATATTTAAAAGGTGATTGATTCAGCATTGTTGTTATTATTGTTTAATCAGTAAGTCATGTCCAACTCTTTTGTGACTCCATGGACTGTAGCCCACGAGGTTCATCTATCTGAGGGATTCCCCAGGCAGAATTATTGGAGCAGGTTGCCATTTCCTTCTCCAGGGATTGAACCTGCATCTCCTGCATTGGCAGGTGGATTCTTTACCACCAAGCCACCAGGGGAGCCCTGATTCACCATTATTTAGGTGGAAAAATCTCTCCCTTTCTTTCACTCTTAAATTATTTTCTCTAATATTTTTTGCTCTAAGGCCCCCGGATTGCAAATGAAAGAAATCAAGAGTTCATTTTTAGCTCTACTTTGTCATCAGCTGTGTTGGAGGTCACTGCTGTGTTGATTTCCCAGTGCTGATTCTGTAACCTTTTCAAGGCAAACTTTGCCTGATTCTTGACTCCTTCAGCCTCTAGGTCATCCAGAGAGAAGACCAGGAAAGTAGGCGTGGTGTCCTAGGAGAAGCACAGAAAGGTCTTATTTCAGGGGAACGTGGGGTTTAGGCCACTGGGAAACACAATCTAGGTTCATCGTATTTTATTTCACATGAGTGTGTTTGGAAGAGATAGAAAAAAAGGAAGTGGGAAAAGAAATAGGACATCATGTAAGGAAATGGTAGATCCTGCAAAGTTAAAAAATTAAAGTAGAAAATATAGGATAATTATTTGGGGGCAGATTATGGAATTTGTTGGAACTGCTTTATGTAATTGCCATACAATTCAATAACAATTATGTGTCTGATGAAACAGGTTAACTTTGTGGAGTGCCGTATTTGATTAGAATAGTATTCAGTATTTATTGTGTTGATGTAATCAGCAGAGAAAGAGCTTGCTGACAACTGGCTGTTGGGAGAGGCAAAGGGCATTAGCACCTACAGCACATGATGAAAGAAAGGTGTTTTTGGATCTGAGTCTACCACTGAGTTCAGGACTCTACCAGTGCAGCTAAGAGAGGTTTGGCAAATCAAAAAACTAGATTCTTGGCTTGTGTTGGTGGGAAAGCGTAATAACCTTTAATTCCCGGTCTTTCCTCGTCTGTAAAATGGGGATGCATGCGTGCTTAGTTGCTAGGTCATATCCGACTCTTTGCAACTCCGTGGTCTGTATCCAATCAGGCTCCTCTGTCCTTGGAATTCCCCACGCAAGAATGCTGGAGTGGGTTGCCATTTCCTTCTCCAGTGGATCTTCTTGACTCAGGAATCGAACCTGCACTTCCTGTTTGGCACTTTCCACTGAAACACCAAGGAAGCCGGTAAAATGGGAGGAATAACAATAAATATCTAACTACTAGGATTGCTGTGAGGACTAAGTGTCTGAAGTATAGTACATATCTTTCTCACCTTATAGGTTACATCCAATAAGCCCACCATAAATTGAAAATATCCTAAGTTGAAATGCATTTAATACACCTAACTGACAACACCATAGCTTAGCCCTGGTCTGGTCTGGTGAGTGTGTGCTCAGTTGTGTCCAACTCTTCGTGACACCACAACTGTAGTCCTCCAGGATCCTCTGTCCATGGGATTTTCCTGGCAATAATATGGGGGGAGGGGATGAGGATGGGGTACACATTTGCCTCCTCCAGGGTATCTTCCCGACCCAGGGATCGAATCTGTATCTCTTGAATTTCCTGCATTGCAGGGTGATTCTTTACTGATGAGCTACTGGGGAAACCCAGCCTACCTGAAATGTGCACAGAATATTTACATTAGCCTACAGATGAGCAAAATCATCTAACACAAAGCCTATTTTGTAATCAAGTGTTGAAAATCTCATGTAACTTATTAGCTTCTGTATTGAAAAAGAAAAACAGAATGGTTCTAAGTGTATCAGTTGTTAATCCTCATGGTCACAGACCTGTCTGGGAGCCAGGGCTCTCTGCCACTGCCTGGTGACACGAGAGAGGATCCATGTATTGTAATGTATCTGTAATACATATAGCAATACCACATATTGCTAGCCTGGGAAGAGTTCAAAATTCAAAGGATGGCTTCCACTGAATGTGCATCACTTTTACACCATTGCAAAGCCAAATAGTCAAAAATGAAACCTTCATAATTGGAGATCATTTGGAATTGCTTAATAGCCTATCTCTTCTCCAGCAAATCTTCCCAACCCAGCAATCAAACTGGGGTCTCCTGCGTTGCAGGCATATTCTTTACCAACTGAGCTATGCTGCTGCTGCTGCTAAGTCACTTCAGTTGTGTCCGACTCTGTACAACCCCATAGACGGCAGCCCACCAGGCTCCCCCATCCCTGGGATTCTCCAGGCAAGAACACTGGAGTGGGTTGCCATTTCCTTCTCCAATACATGAAAGTGAAAAGTGAAAGTGAAGTCGCTCAGTTGTGTCCGACTCCTAGCGACCCCATGGACTGCAGCCTACCAGGCTCCTCCGTCCATGGGATTGTCTAGGCAAGAGTACTGGAGTGGGGTGCCATCGCCTTCTCCAACTGAGCTATGAGGGAACCTCTAATAAATGTTAGTTGTCTTGGCAGGGACATTTGTTGTGGAGGTTATAATTGTTATCATCAATTGTTTTATGCAGTATTGAAAAAGATCTGAGGATCAAAGGTGACTCTG
This sequence comes from Neotragus pygmaeus, assembly GCA_006410875.1. Classification (NCBI taxonomy): domain Eukaryota; kingdom Metazoa; phylum Chordata; class Mammalia; order Artiodactyla; family Bovidae; genus Neotragus; species Neotragus pygmaeus. Next base: position 1,074,946 of record SJYV01056328.1, read on the forward strand.
GCAAGCAGGAAGTAGTCACGCATCAAGGTTTCACTGCATCAGGAATCAAGCAGAGGAAAAAAGGCCTACTGAGAAACAGACTAAATCCAGAGACCGATTTACAAATGATTTTCTTTTGGTGAATTGTTGTCTGAAAGCCAAATCTCCAGCTTCCACCACTCACTATACCTTCATCCATCCTATGGGAGACTGTCTTTTTGTTCACTGGTAAATCTCTGGTACTAGAGCATTGCTAGCACCTAATAGGTTGTTAATAAATAATTGGTAAATGAATGGGTAAATGAAAAAAATTATGGATGGATGAATAAATTTAGCAGATGAGCTTGGTTTTTGTTCTGAGCATCAGAAGCATGCTCATGTATCATGGTCACTTACAGCTTAAAATAATAAGAAAGAATATGAGTTGGCAGTTACAGTTCTTTCATTTGGCGGTATGCTATAGATTTTTTAAGTCAGTGTTTTGGCAGTTTTTATTATAGAGTGTTTGGATGATAAATGAGTACTTTCTTACAGAAAGGTAACACATGGCTCCTGTATTTTATGAAATGAGAAATCCTTCATTTCATTGCCAGATTTTTCGAATATGTTTCATAATTAGAGAAATTAAAATGAGCCTTTGCAAGGCTGTGCCAAAACTGAAAAGTTTTGGGATGGATCCAGCACAATGCAGCCTTAGGATTGTGCATATTTGGGAACTAAAATCTTACATGCACAAGAGCTCATAAGGGAGGGGCAGAGAGGGTGGTAGCTGTTTTCCCAGAGAGCTGTGGCCGACAGAAGTTTCCATTATAAATAGGCCTGGTTGATGAAGCCGTTATTTCAGATAGCATTCCAAAGGTAACCAAAGAACAAGAGTAGGATATGGTAGGTTTGAATAAAGGTTTGGTGAGGCTTTATTTTCAAATGACAATAGGTTTGAAAGTTTGGAGAGGCCTCACACTCTGGGTTGAGAGAGAGGGAATGAAAAAGTTCAGAGTACACAGTAAAATGAGAGAGAAGAGCTTCAGTAGCAGAGATGGGGCAGAGACACCCATAGAGGAGGAACAGGGCAGTTGTTTGCATATTCTGGAGCGCCCAGGTGTCATTAGTGGTAAAGATCCCTGATGCAGGAGACTTGAAGATGTGATTTTCATCTCTGGGTGGGGAAGATTTCCCTGGAGGGGGGCATGGCAACCTACTCCAGTATTCTTGCCGGGCAAATCAGATGAACAGAGGAGTCTGGAAGAGCCATAGGGTCATAAAAGAATCAGACACAACTGAAGTGACGACACACACACGTTTGCATATTCTAGATTAGCATCATGATTTTCAAAGTGGGGTCCATTGCAAGGTCCACTAGGGAGCCCCAGACTGATTTAAATATGCCAAGTATTTCTTTGATGCTTAGGGACAAATGACCTTCATTTTACAGAGGGATAAGAAAAGCTTCCCTGGTGGCTCAGATGGTAAAAAGGTCTGCCTGCAATGCAGGAGAACTAGGTTCGATCCCTGGGTCAGGAAGATGTCCTGGAGAAGGGAATGGCTACCACTCCAGTATTCACCTGGAGAATTAATTCCATGGACGGGGTGCCTAGTGGGCTACAGTCCACGAGGTCACAGAGTTAGGCATGACTGAGCGACTAACACGTTCACTTTCAAGAGATGCTTACTAGTAGCTTATGAAGAAAGCTAAAGGTTGCCAAATTTAGTTATTTGGAAGTTAAAATTAGTGTCCTAGCAGAGCTCACACATCACTTAACTGTAGACTACTGATAAGTCTGATTGGAACTCAGTACCACCCAGTACTGTGGTAAAGCTTGTGTTGTATATACATATGATGATAGTTGGAATTCCTCTACTTTTATGAAGAAATTGCTTTATTTAATGTTTATCATCAATGTTTTATTGAGTTAATCATGATTTTCAGTTGCTACCATGCTAGCAAATTTATGACTATGAATTTAGCATTATTATTATAAATTTGTTGGTTGAGTAGTATATTTGCATGTGGTAACATATGTTTGAGGCAATGGCATTTTTAGCCTTAATTTTCCCCAAAATTAAACCTTGAGATATAAATAACCCAGTTGCTAGGGTATTACATAAAATATATGCTTATAGAGCAAGAGTTTATTTTTATCAGTTCTTTCTCCTACTAGAAAAAGAGACTATTTGGTGATACTTGGGCTCATTTTTCTTACTTAAAAGGACTATGATCCAAAAACTTTGAGCTACAGTATTCAGAGAAATAACTTAATACAACTTTAACAAAGCACAGCTACTTATTGAATGTTGGTGGCACTGAAGAAAATGAAATTCCCATTTATTAGGTTATGGTAAAAGTGAAACTGAGGGCAGTCATCAGTTAGGTCTCTTAAACCATAACTTGCTTAATAAATAATATCTTGTAACCTGCCTTCACTGACCAAGCTTGCTTTAACTGTTCTTGCAAATTGCGTATCTTCTAAGTTTCGTGTGGTTTGGGCAATATATTATAAGATTCCTTTAACCACTTCCTCCATGAATTCTCCAAGTAAGAATACTGAAGAGGGTAGCCATTCCCTTCACGATGGAATCTTCCCAATCCAGGGATCGAACCTGGATTTCTCTCATTTCAGGCAGATTCTTTACCCTCTGAGCCAGCAGGGAAGCCTAAGTAATACATAGATAACACTGCTGACCTTTTATAGGTCTCTATAATAACAGTTGCTTAAGTTGTTTTTAAGGAACATGGAGCTAGTCTTGCCCAGTTTAAACTGGCCAAGGCCACCAACAATTCAATTGGACCTGTGGGGAGTATTTAATGGACGACATTTTGACCTCAGCAGAGTAAGAACTCTACCCTCAGATCTTGCAAATGCTGCCATTTTCTGAGCATGCCTCCTGTAAAGAAGCATATAACTTGGATACCCTTGCACAGTGCAGTGGTTACTTCACCTTTTCCAGCCTCTAATCACCTTCTCCTGCACCTTGACCACCTTATACTCTTCACCCATAAACACTCCAAGGCCTGGCCTTCAAGGAAGTGGATCTAAGATTTGTTCTCCCACCTCCTCGTCTGGCTGCTCTGTGATTAAATTCTCAGCTGTAAACCTCAGCATCTCAGCATTTGGCTTGTTTGATGTTGGGCCACTGAATTGAGTTTGGTAACGAGTTTTAACTTCACTTTTACTAACGTATACTTGGAATTCTAGGTGTCATGATTCAGCAAGATTTGATTGCAAAGGAAAACTTACTGGAAAAGTCCCTGATGCTGGGAAAGGTTGAGGGCATGAGGAGAAGGGGATGACAGAAGATAAGATGGCTGGATGGTATCATTGACTCAATGGACGTGAGTTTGAGCAAGCTCTAGGAGACAGTGAGGGACAGGGAAGCCTGGCCTGGAGTCACAGAGTTGGACACAACTGAGTGACTGATGCACAACAAAATAACAAAGAAGCAGATACCTCTATAGCACTGGGTTTCTAAGAAATGGTGCCCGTAACAGGGTATGTGAGAAACTCTAGGTTGACCCAGTTAGGTTGAAGGTACCAATCTCTGTAACTCTGAGATGCTGACTATTGGGTTTCTTGAATCCAGAATTCTAGTCCAGGATCCCAAATCTTCAACTAGGCAAAACCATAGATGCCTCTTAATTTCAACTGATCCTTTAACAACATGGGAGTTGAGGATGCCAGTGTTCCATGTGGTGGAAAATCCCCTTGTAATTTATCCATGTCAACCCTCTATATTCACTGTTCCTCCATATCTGAGGTTCAACATCTGCCTATTCTACCAATCATGGATTGTATACCATACTGTAGTATTTCTATTAAAGATATTTGCATGTAAGTGGACTTGTGCAGTTCAAACCCCTGTTGTTCAAGGGTCAACTGTAATTATATTTCAGGCCTGCCTATTCTCTGCCCTGTTAGAATGTCTTACAAGACTCAACTCAACCCAACTCTAAATCAGACATGAGAAAGGAGGGACAAGAAGGCTGAGAATGAAGATCTGAGGCCCAGAACGATTCGCTGAATGGGTTCAGGTGTTTTCAGGGGCTTTTTAGACAGTGACTCATGAAGCAGAAAAGAATAAAAATAGGCTCCCCAAAGAAACTTATTAATCTCTCTTTTAGGATCTGCCAAAGTCCAAGACAACTCTCCATTTTGGGCTAAATTATGGGTTTCTTTTGGAGAAGAAAATGGCAACCCACTCCAGTATTCTTGCTTGGAGAATCCCATGGACAGAGGAGCCTTGTGGGTCTACAGTCCATGGGGTTGCAAGAGTTGGTCATGACTTAGTGACTAAATCAGCACCACCAATGGGTTTCTTTTAAGTACAATAAGACAAAAACTGAAGAACATCAAGAGGCAAAGAACTGTGAATGGGTTTCTCTTCTTTGTATTCACCATCAAATCAAATATTAAATGTTCAGGCATCACCTATACCTGAGGGCTGTCATCCCTCAGCCCAAAGTGAAATGATGAAGGTGATAGTAATAGCTACCATTTATTACATTTTTAGTCTGTATTTAGCAATGTACTAAGCACTTCACATACATTATTTAATCTTTAAANACCACCTTATACTCTTCACCCATAAACACTCCAAGGCCTGGCCTTCAAGGAAGTGGATCTAAGATTTGTTCTCCCACCTCCTCGTCTGGCTGCTCTGTGATTAAATTCTCAGCTGTAAACCTCAGCATCTCAGCATTTGGCTTGTTTGATGTTGGGCCACTGAATTGAGTTTGGTAACGAGTTTTAACTTCACTTTTACTAACGTATACTTGGAATTCTAGGTGTCATGATTCAGCAAGATTTGATTGCAAAGGAAAACTTACTGGAAAAGTCCCTGATGCTGGGAAAGGTTGAGGGCATGAGGAGAAGGGGATGACAGAAGATAAGATGGCTGGATGGTATCATTGACTCAATGGACGTGAGTTTGAGCAAGCTCTAGGAGACAGTGAGGGACAGGGAAGCCTGGCCTGGAGTCACAGAGTTGGACACAACTGAGTGACTGATGCACAACAAAATAACAAAGAAGCAGATACCTCTATAGCACTGGGTTTCTAAGAAATGGTGCCCGTAACAGGGTATGTGAGAAACTCTAGGTTGACCCAGTTAGGTTGAAGGTACCAATCTCTGTAACTCTGAGATGCTGACTATTGGGTTTCTTGAATCCAGAATTCTAGTCCAGGATCCCAAATCTTCAACTAGGCAAAACCATAGATGCCTCTTAATTTCAACTGATCCTTTAACAACATGGGAGTTGAGGATGCCAGTGTTCCATGTGGTGGAAAATCCCCTTGTAATTTATCCATGTCAACCCTCTATATTCACTGTTCCTCCATATCTGAGGTTCAACATCTGCCTATTCTACCAATCATGGATTGTATACCATACTGTAGTATTTCTATTAAAGATATTTGCATGTAAGTGGACTTGTGCAGTTCAAACCCCTGTTGTTCAAGGGTCAACTGTAATTATATTTCAGGCCTGCCTATTCTCTGCCCTGTTAGAATGTCTTACAAGACTCAACTCAACCCAACTCTAAATCAGACATGAGAAAGGAGGGACAAGAAGGCTGAGAATGAAGATCTGAGGCCCAGAACGATTCGCTGAATGGGTTCAGGTGTTTTCAGGGGCTTTTTAGACAGTGACTCATGAAGCAGAAAAGAATAAAAATAGGCTCCCCAAAGAAACTTACTAATCTCTCTTTTAGGATCTGCCAAAGTCCAAGACAACTCTCCATTTTGGGCTAAATTATGGGTTTCTTTTGGAGAAGGAAATGGCAACCCACTCCAGTATTCTTGCTTGGAGAATCCCATGGACAGAGGAGCCTTGTGGGTCTACAGTCCATGGGGTTGCAAGAGTTGGTCATGACTTAGTGACTAAATCAGCACCACCAATGGGTTTCTTTTAAGTACAATAAGACAAAAACTGAAGAACATCAAGAGGCAAAGAACTGTGAATGGGTTTCTCTTCTTTGTATTCACCATCAAATCAAATATTAAATGTTCAGGCATCACCTATACCTGAGGGCTTTCATCCCTCAGCCCAAAGTGAAATGATGAAGGTGATAGTAATAGCTACCATTTATTACATTTTTAGTCTGTATTTAGCAATGTACTAAGCACTTCACATACATTATTTAATCTTTAAAACATCCATGAAGTAAGTATTAATAAAAGTATTATTATTCTTCACACTTTATATTCTGAGACTAAGGGAATCTAGTAACTTCCTCAAGTTACTCAGCCAGGAAGTAACATAACTGAGAGTCTGAGCTCTCTGTCCACTATTCTACATTGTTTTCAAGAAGTTTACAATCTAGTTAGGAAGATAAAATAAATGCACATGAAATAATTAGTCTAGTGGTGTCTCTATGTTCCATTCAGGGCATTTGAATCACCTGGAGACCCTAGCAAAATGCACATGGTGTTTCAGTACGTCTGGAGTGAGGCACAAGAGACTGCAGATCAGGTAAGCTCCCAGGTGACGTCAGTACTGCTGGCCCCCGGCTAGGCATTGAGAAACAGGGGTCATCTGTGGAACACTGCAGTGAGTGTTACATTTGCTCAGTAGTGTCTGATTCTTTTCAAACCCATGAACCGTAGTCCACCAGGCTCCTCTGTCCATGGGATTCTCCAGGCAAGAATTCTGGAGCGGGTTGCCATTTCCTTCTTCAGGGGATCTTCCTGAGCCAGGGATTGAACCCAGGTCTCCCACTTTACAAGTAGATTCTTTACCATCTGAGCCACCAGGGAAGCCCTGTGGAATTCTGGATTAATTCAGGATTTTTGATTAAATAGATTCACTTAAAAAAAATGGAAATACATTGTTTTAAATTTTATTGATTTTTTTCTAGAATAAGTGATAAAGTGCACAGATCTTATCTGTACAGTGCCATGGATCTTTACACACACATACACACAGATAATTACCACCCATATTAAGATACATAGCTTTTCCAGCCCTAGAAGGCTCCCTCTTGCCCTTTCTCAGTGAATATCACTCCCTCAGGTAATCACTGTTTTGACGTCTATCCCCATAAATCAGTGTTGACTATTTTTGAATTCATACAAATGGAATTGTATATCACGCATTCTTTTTTGTCTGCCATCTTTGCGATCACAGCATCTGAGAGATTCATCCATGTTATTGGATGTAGCAGTAGTTTGTTCTTTTTTTATTAGTGTATGCTGTTGTTGTTCAGTTGCTAAGTCATGACTGACTCTCTGCGACCCCATGGACTGAAGTTTGTCCTGCTTCCCTGTCCTTCACTATCTGCCAGAATTTGCTCAGATTCATGTCCACTGAGTCAGTGATGCTATCTAATCATCTTATCCTCTGCCACCCCCTTCTCCTTTAGTGTATAGCATTCCATTATACTAATATTCCATAGTTTATTTATCCATTTTACTGTTGATAGAAATTTAGGCTGTTAATATTTTGAATATTAAAAATAAAACGTACTTATCTTTTGGTGGGTATATGTATAGTATTATTGGATCATAGAATTGACAGAAATTTGCTTTTGAACTATATTTATAAAAGGGAACTTTTATTATGGGCTTGAGGTGCTGGCTATTTTTTCTAAATGCACAGTAAATATTTACATTAATAATATTAATAACACAATAAAATACTAAAAACTGTTAGCAATAACATTACCTCTGTACCACTGAAAATTTTTCCACATATGCTGTTTTGGAAAACACTGATAAAGCAGAAAAAAAAGCATGGGCTTTGGAATGAGACAGTCCTGAGCTAGACTTCTGGCTCTGCTGCTTTCTATAGCTGTGTGCTTTTGGTCAAATAATTTGCATGATTTAAGCAATAGTTTATAATCTCTGAGTCTCACATTAATGAACTGTAACGTTATGTTAATGGATAAATCTTACAGAGACAAAGGCTGAGGAAATGAGCCCAAAGCTGGAGCCCAAAGAGTACACATTTGTATGATTCCATTTATATAGAATATAGTAATAAGCAAAATGAATCTTTGCTTTTAGAAGTCAGGATAGTGGTTACTTTTGAAAGGAAGTAGTGACTGGAAGAAGTCCAAAGGGAACCTTCTGAGGTACTGCAATTATTTATATCTTGATCAGGATAGTAGTTACACATATTCATCCGTATATATTCAAACATATTTATCTAAACATATACAACATAATGGGGGGCCTCACTGGTGGCTCCACTTTCAATGCGATCCCTGAATCAGGAAGATCCCCTGAAGGAGGTAATGGCAACCTACCCCAGTATTCTTGCCTGGACAATTCCAAGGACAGAGGAGTCTCGCAGGCTACAGTCCATGGGGTCACAAAGAGTCAGATGTGACTGAGGGACTAACACTTTCACTTTCATACAACATAATACTTGGGGTGCTTTTGGGGTGCTGATCAAGTTGCTTCTTGATCTAGGTTCTTGCTACATAGGTGTGCTCAGATTGTGAAAATGCATTCATGTGATGTGCTCTAGAGGTGGTTTCCTTCTCTGTAAAAATGGGGATAATGATAAAAATAGTTTACTTCAGAAATTTGTTGAACAAAGTCTAATAAATGCCTGCTCAGTAAATATTAGTTCTTTTGCTCATATTTCCCCATGGATTGAGAGGTGCAGCCAAAAGAAGAATTAGAACTCATGATGCTCCATGAAAAAACATCCACTTCATCATATTCATATTTTACTTAAAAATGGTTTAGGGTAGAAACAATGAACAGGGGTTGACTGGAAGAAGTGCAATTTCCAGATTCATTGATGGGGATCTTATCAGTCAGGGCACTCCAGAAAAACAGAATCAATAGGAGATACACCCATGCATATTGATGCCTTCGAACTGTGGTGCTGGAGAAGACTCCTGAGACTCCCTTGGACAACAAGGAAATCAAACCAGTCAGTCTTAAGGGAAATCAACCCTGAAAACTTGTTGGAAGAATGATGCTGAAGCTGAAACTCCAGTATTTTTTCACCTGATGTGAACAGCTGACTCATTGGAAAAGTCCCTGATGCTGGGAAAGATTGAGGGAAGAGGAAGAAGACATCAGCAGATGAGATGGCTGGCTGGATGGCATCACCAATGCAATGGACATGAACTTGGGCAAACTTTGGGAGATGGTGAAGGATAGAGAGGCCTGGTGTGCTGTAGTCCATGGCATCACAAAGAGTTGGACATGACTGGATGACTGAACAACAACATCCATGCATATAGAGAGAGATTTGAGTCAGCTTATGTGATTGTGGGTGCTGGTAAGTCTGAAATTTGTAGGGCAGGCCAGTAGGCTGGAAACTCAGGCAGGACTTCTAGGTTATAGTCTTGAGACAGAGATCCTTCTTCTGTGGATAATCAGTCTTTGCTTCAACTCACTGGACAAGGCCCACCCACATCATGGAGGGTAATCTCTAAAACCAACTGTTTATAAATATTTATCACCTCTAAAAAAATACCTTCACAGCAACAACTACACTAATATTTGGGTATCATAAGGCAGCCAATTTGACACATAAAATTAACCATCGCAGAATCTATAAATTTAAGTTTAAAGTTTAAGACAGTCAGTGATGGGCTCTGCTTGAATAGCCCTGATTAGTTAGAGCACATTAAGCTTCTTGTAGATATTTATATCCATTCGAGAGATACATAATCTTATGCTTTACTGTTGCATGGGCCACAGGCAATGACACTAATCTTGACAGAGGAATCTTCATTATGAAGGAGACTGGATATCTTCCTCACAGCAAGAATATCAGATAGCTAACTAAGTCTTCAGTAATTCTCCAAAATCTTTTCAGATCATATATCAGAAAACTATCTTCTACTAAAATACTGGATACACTGGTATCCTTCCACCAATGAAAGGGTTGAGTTCCACAAGTGTAGTGCTTTTCGTTGTTGTAAATTGAAAAATATTTCCTCCAAATAGTCTTATAAATGATAGTTATTATGTTCCCTTCACCAGGGGATCTTTCTGACTCAGGTCTCCTGCACTGCAGGCAGATTCTTCACTGTATGAGCCACCAGGGAAGTCAATTATGTTCCCAGGCTCACAGAAAAACCTAGACAGAGCTATAGATCTATTTTCTATCTATCTATAGGAAAAACTAGTTAGATCTCCATTGTATAATTTTAACCATGCCTTTAGGTAATTAGCTTCACAATTCATTTGCAGATTCCCCAGTCCCCTTTCTCAGACCTCTTGAAGGTGTTGGAAATGAGTGACCAGGTGCGCCTGCCACAGAGGTCCAAGGAGAAGTTCAATGAACAGAAAAAAATGGCTTAACTAACACATGGATTTTGAGATTATGTCTGCCCCACAGAATTATTTCATTTTGATTAATTGCTTAAAAACAAAAGCAGTTATTGGTGTTTAAGGGCTTCCCTGATGGTTCATACAGTAAAGGATCTGCCTGCAATGTGGGAGACAGGTTTGATTCCTGGGTTGGGAAGATCCCCTGGAGAAGGCAACCCACTCCAGTATTCTTACCTGGGAAATCTCATGGACAGAGGAGCCTGGCGGGCTAACAGTCCATGGGGCTGCAAAGAGTTGTCACGACCAAGCGACTGAGGACACATTGACATTTAAAAATCAAGAGATTTCTCAGGAAAACACAGATTCCTGACTTTTCTTGAAAATAAAGCCAAACAGAGATCTGGTGAAGCTAGACTGAGATTATGACACAGAAAATATTGGCGGGAACAGTAACAGAAGCCCCTGAGTCATGCTCTCCAGGTCAGCGGAGCACTGCCTGGCTGACTTCACTGCTAGTGATGAAAGTGGCCCTGCAAGCAGCTGAGCCGTGTGACCTCTGTCCTAGAGACACTCTGACACCTTGCTGACGGCTCTGTCGTGGATCCAGTGACTGGCTGTCAGTGGGGCTTTACGGTCCCTATTTTTCTCCTCCTGTCTGCCAAGTAGATACACAGCGCTTAGGGCCCCTGCCCCAAGGGACACTTGCTGCCCAAATCTTTCTCCACAACTGGAGGAAGAGGCTTAAATTCTTACACCCTTGGGGCTGTGGCGAGGAGGGTCGCTATCCTTCTTTCCCTTTCTTACTAGTCTGCTTGCTTTTCTCTCTTGTCTCCATTTTTTCTTTCTGCCTTTCTTTTCCCCCTTCTTTCTTCCTCCCTTCTCTTCTTTCTGTCTTTCTCTCGGTCTCTCTCTCTCTCCCTCCTTACTGTCATCCTAGCAGCAAATTCTTCCCCCAACAACTCTGCAAGCACTTCCCCTCCTCCATCTCCTGGGGAGAGCCTCAGTGGCTGTGACCAGGGTGAGGAGTGGGTCATGGAGCAAGGCTGGGGCCAGGGCTGTGGGTCCGCATTTAGAGCAGGGGTCCTGGGATGCAGGCTGAGGGCTGAGGGTGGAAGAGTTGAGCCAGGACCATTTCCCCTTCTTTTCCAACCCTTCTCTTTGGGAGTTCCTTCTCTTCTTAAAGGCTCCCCAACTGACTCAGACAGTAAAGAATCTGCAGGCAATGTGGGCGACCCAGATTTGATACCTGGGTTGATCCCTGGGTTAGGAAGATCCCCTGGAGAAGGGAATGGCTACCCACCCAGTATTCTTGCCCGGTGAATTCCATGGACAGAGGAGCCTGATGGCCTGCAGTCCATGGGGTCAGAGTTGGACATGACTTAGCAGCTATCACTTTCACTTTATCTTCTTAAAGGTGAATGGGGAGGAGGCTTTAGCCAGAGAAGTTTCTCTTTTGCCTCCTTCCTGATGCCTCCTTATCTAGCCATTCTCTCTTCTTCTGCCTTCTCTGTCCCTCCTTACTTAAAGTCCTGCACACCTTGCCCCCTCACCCCAACCTGACTGGGATTCAACACAGGGGTGTTGATAAATAGTGGTGCAGGGTACTCATGTACCTGTGTCCATCTCTGGAAGGAAGAGGGATGTTGTGAGAAGCCCTGGAAGGGAGACCCCTTCCTGAGGCAACTTCATGAGGTGCAGTAACCCACCGTGTGCTGAAGTAAAGGAAGATGCCTTTACTTTACATATTTACCCCACATTCCTGGAGCTTTGTGTCCTGTCCCCTTATGCAGATGCGTTTCAATTAAGTAAATTATATGATCATTAAAAATGCCTAACAAAGCTAAGGAACTAGGTCCTCAAGTCCAGTCTTCTTCCCTTCTGTGCCTATCATGCCAGAGTTTCTAGCCGTATAGAAAGGGCCTTTAAAAATAGATACTAATTACTGCATAGTACAGGGAAACAAAGACTGGCCAGATGTTTCAAACACAGTGTTTATTTTAATTTAGGCAAAATAAATCTGGGCACCGTTATCTTCTCTCANACATACATTTTTAAAAAGATTATATGACTTTGGACAAAATAAATTTGACACAGAATACTTTGGTTTTTAACCACCTTTCTGATTTTAAATGATAATTCATTATGCTTTTATAAATAACGCATTAACTTACAACCGAGAGAATGGTGAATGTGGCCTATTTGCAAGCTGGAGACCCTCTTGCTATATTCTGAGAGTTCCTTAGTTTTAAAAACTGAAGTACTGAAATATCACTCATATTTATTGTCTCGGATTCCTTTTATACATATTCCCTTGGTCCTCTTATATCTTAGCTGCCAATATATTCTTCTGTTTCATATTTTACCTATTCACTATGTTCAATTATACCTGAAGACGGGGTACTTTAATGGTGGATTGATTTCCATGGCAGACTAGCGTGAAGCTATATACATCATTTTGCATACTGTGTCCCATGTCTACTGCAGACATTAAGATGGCCAAAAAGATATATCATTGGTGCATCGGATGAAAAACATANTGAAGACAGGGTACTTTAATGGTGGATTGATTTCCATGGCAGACTAGCGTGAAACTATATACATCATTTTGCATACTGTGTCCCATGTCTACTGCAGACATTAAGATGGCCAAAAAGATATATCATTGGTGCATCGGATGAAAAACATATTGCATAAAACATAATTTATTCCTTTTAACTTATTAGAAGCTATTTCAAAACTGATAGCAAAGTTTACTTCTTACAAAAAATGTAAGGGGAGGCCACATATAAAATCGAGTCTTTCTCCCCAGTGCCTGGGCATCCCACATGTTGAGGTAACAGCTGGCATAGGATATTAATAGATAGCCATTGTCCTGGCACCTGGCTGGGGAATCACAGTCTGAGACTATAACCAGTGCAGCTGCAGGTTCTTGTCAGATTTTTCTGAGCCACAGAAATGAGAAAAATAATTGTTTTAGAAATATATAACATACTGGCCCTCATGAAATGCCTCCAATACTCAGGAAAAATAAATGAAGTACATTGTAAAATTATTTTTGAACAGTTTCTATTCAGTCTATTTTTCTACTGGTAGCTCAGTCGATAAGGAACCTGCCTGCAATTCAGGAGATTCCGTTGGATCCCTGGATCAGGAGGCTCCCCTGGAGAAGGAAACAGCAACCCATTCCAATATTAAGGCCTGGAACATTTCGATGAACAGAAGAGCCTGGCAGGCTACACACAGTCTGTGAGGTCACAAGAGTCGGACATGACTTAGTGACTAAACCACCCACCCTACTATCTTAAGAATAAAGAATATTGATTGTAAAGAAAATCAAACTAAAAGAGGTCTTGGAGTAAGAGGAAAATATGGGGCTAAACACTGATATTTGAATATGTATAAACATTGTGCGGTTTACCAATTCCAAATAAAATAGGGATACAGTTATGAAAAAAAAGAAAAAGTATGAAAAAGCTTGTTTTGAGAAGAAAGAAAATTAAAATAGTACTGAAGACCTATTATACACCCCAGATAAAAAGATGCTACCAAATTTTTTCCACAACCTTCCTTCTCTCTCCTTTTTATTTTATTCCATCCCCTTCCACTGCCCTCTTCATTCCCTTTTCCTTCTCTCTCCTTTGCTTTCACAAAGATTTCCTAAAAATTCTCAAATCTATAAAGTCGTGGAGAAAGCAGCCCTCACAGAGCTGCCACTGCACTCAGGGAATCTGTATGTTCATAAATAATTAAAAAAATAATTTGTAACAGGTCTAATGGATAAGTGAGTTACAGAAAAGTGTAGCGGGTACTGAGGGCTGGGAGAGACTGCACCCTTCTGGAAGTCGGCGCAGGTCAGACAGCAGAAATGGCGGTGGGAATAGAAAGGAAGTGTGTTTACTTACGGGAGGCTGTAGACGCAGAATCCACAGCATCTGGACTCTTCATGGATGAAGTGGGCGATTGAGGGGGAGACAAAGATGGCTGCCACTTTTCAGTGATTTTTACTGGTCCATCGCAGAGTTAGGAAATGGATGTGCCTGTCTGTCCTCTCAGGGCCACTTCTGTTCTTGCCCCATTCCAGCTGTGAAGTAGGATCAAACACGGCTGTTGGTTCCCCCAAAGGAAATCCACCCCAGAAGCCAGTGTTTAGAGGCTGATACTCCTGGGTGTTCTTTGGAAGGAATGATGCTAAAGCTGAAACTCCAGTACTTTGGCCACCTCATGAGGAGTTGACTCATTGGAAAAGATTCTGATGCTGGGAGGGATTGAGGGCAGGAGGAGAAAGGGACGACAGAGGATAAGATGGCTGGATGGCATCACTGACTTGANAGGAATGATGCTAAAGCTGAAACTCCAGTACTTTGGCCACCTCATGAGGAGTTGACTCATTGGAAAAGATTCTGATGCTGGGAGGGATTGAGGGCAGGAGGAGAAAGGGACGACAGAGGATAAGATGGCTGGATGGCATCACTGACTTGATGGACATGAGTTTGAGTGAATTTCAGGAGTTGGTGATGGACAGGGAGGCCTGGTGTGCTGCAATTCATGGGGTCGCAGAGAGTTGGACATGATTGAGCGACTGAACTGAACTGTACAGGAGGTTTTATATTGTGTCTTCTGTGTATATGGAAACTGGGGCAGATTGTTATGTGGCAAATCATTTCCTTGTAAGAGGCAAGTCTTCTCCCTCAAATTTTGTTTCTCCCCAAGATTTACTCCCTTCTGTCCCCAACTGATGCGTCTCTGGCTCCCTGACTTTCCTCTTCTCTCCTTTGCATAACACTTCCATCTTCCTCCCCTTCTTGGTCTCCTCCCCACCCACCTTTCCCCTCCCTCTGCACAGAAATATATCTCATCACCCCGCCTCCTCACCCTCACTTAATACAGTCTCTAAGTGTCTGTAGTACCAAGGATGACTTCATTTGTGCTCAACAAACAAAAGATCCTTAAGCTGAAAGATCCACCCTCTTTACAGGGTGGCAGATGGATTTGAAATACTCAATTTTTATTTCTGTCACACAAAAATTTTTCATCCTTAGTATCTAAAAGCACTGCTGCATGCAGATCTTAAATATCATTTTGTAATCTTGGCAGCCAATCAAAGGTACTGGGAAATAATATTAATAGAATCAATGCAAATGGTTCCCAGTGCTCTCTGACTGGTGGTGGGCAAGTAGTTTTCTCATCTGTGCCAATCTTTATTGTTTTGCTTATTTTTATCTGCAGAGATTTGGGAAAGGCTACCCACTCCAGTATTCTGGCCTGGAGAATTCCATGGGCTATGTAGTCCATTGGGTCACGAAGAGTCAGACACAATTGAGCGATTTTCACTTTCACTTTGCTTTTTGTTATGTTAGTCCCAATCACCTTGCTATGGAGGTCTTTCTGCCACTCACTTGTCTAGTTCACCCAGGCTGCCCTGTATCGGTTGATGAGGAAGCTAGTCATGGTACAAAGAGCTGGAAAATGCTACTTCCCTTTCACACAAGTTTGAATACTGAAGAGAAATACTATCTTCATAAAAACAACCATAAAAGCTTTTGCATTCTTTTTGCTTTCCTTTCCCTTCAAGACAAATTTTGTCACCCCTTTTTAATTGAATTTGCTTAGAAATTTAAGACTCTTTGATACCAGATGTATTAATTCTTTCTTTCATATTGACAACTTCCTTTTCTGTTTGCTCTTTCTTTTTCTAGTATCAGGTGGAAATCAAACTCATGACAGGGTGGCAGATGCATTTTTTAAAAATCCAGGTTAAGCATGGAATCAGAACTTATGTCCCAAACTCCTTTTGCTCTGTGGTCTTGGATTTCTGAAGGAGCCTACTATAAACCTGATCTAACTCTAACCTCTCATTGATTCTGTGGGCATCCACATCTCATATTTGTAGACTCCTTTATTCTAAATTTATTCCTCATTATATTTAATATTCCAGGTGAACTGAGATATGTACACTACAGAGAAAATGAGAATCTTTCAATTGAAGGCATGTTTTGATTTTTAAAAACATTTATTTATTTATTTTTGGCCACGTCAGGTCTTGGTGTGGTGTGTAGACTCAGTAGCCCCATGGCATGTGGGATCTTAGTTTCCTGACCAGGGACTGAACCCACATCCCCTGCACTGGAAGGCTGATTCTTAACTACTGGACCACCAGGGAAATTCCAGTGTTTTGATTTTTTAATGTGAACTTTACCATAATGAGAATGGCCTTTTAAAACAATATTCCATCCATAATGAAGGTTAAGCAGGTTAAGTATTTGCAAAATATTTGCATATTTCCTTTGGAAATGGAAGTTCCCAGATTCTCTCCTCAATAATGACAGTGATTCCTCCTCAAAATAGTGATTCCTGCTCCAATAGTTTGAATAATGAAACTGCAGTTGTGTCCCCTCTGTTCTTCTTTAGCACTTTATGCATATTTCTATCACATTACAATGAATTTTTCTGCTTAAGTGAACCTCTGCAAAATTGCTTTTACTGAACTGGACTTTGAGGATAAGCCATCAGCACACACTGAGTAGTGCTGTAAGAAATAGACCTACTCCTTTGCTGTAAGGATATTATTGAGGATGCTCTTCAGGATATCAGTAGTGTTGCATTTGAAGGATCCTTGAGGGTTTTCCTGTTTTATCTTATACAGGATTAACTATATTTTTCCTGAGAAGTTGGTTACTTTTATCTGGTGGAACCCGTGCATTGTGTTTCTTCTTTTACAGAGCTTGCCAAAAGACTTAGAGCCAAATTCCTGGTGGATCCTTAGCAAACACATGTAGGCCTTCTTTGTATTTATTTTGTGTGTTAGTCTACCTCTGTTGTATGATTCCATCATTGCTTTCCCTTTGCGTCTTTCTCATTTTCTACTGATATACTTCATTTTCTTTTGTTGCACATCTCTTTGTTCTCTGTAAGACCTTTTGAAGAAAAACATAAGAATGAAGACAGTATCTGTAGATATATCACCAGGATCTGAGCTCCCTGAGAGTGGACTGGGTTTGTTTCTTCATCACTGCACTTGGATCTGGCACAAACCTTCATTATATGTTCAGTAAATATTTTTAAAATAAAGCAAATTAAGTTGCCATTATAGAAAAGAATCGTCTGGTAATTTGATCTGTGGCTAAAGAGCCACGTGGTAAGATGAAGGGAAAAGACTGTGAATCAAATTATCACCTATAGACAAAAGGCAGAAGATATACTATATATGAATCAAAGATAAATTCGATGAACTAAACCCAAAGTTCCTTCTGTTTTACCTGTTCATATTATGGTGATGACACTTTTGTGACTTATAAATGAAAGGTCTTGCTCTCCATCTATGACAGGGCTTTGCACAAAATTGGTACCAGAAAAATACACATTGAGTAGTTAAATCTACTTCTCTGGATACTAGGTTGAGAAATAGAATCACCTAGAAGGCTGAGCAGGAAGTGTCTGGCACTTTTTTCATCTCAGACTGGAACCTAAAAATGTCTTGAGAAATTGAGATTATTGGGACTATTGATTTAATCCAGAATTGGTACAAAAGACATCTAGCTCACTGAGCAGCATCTTTTAATGGCAAAATGCCCAATGTTACATAGAACTTTCAAATCTTGATTAGTAATAAAATAATTTTGATCTTTAAAAGCAAACAAAACAATATGGTAATATGGTTCTTTTTTATCCTTATGGGCTTTCCCAGAGTAGAATAGGCTGCTGCTGCTAAGTTGTTTCAGTCCTGTCCAACTCTGTGCGACCCCATAGACAGCAGCCCACAAAATGTCTGTCATGTACATCCTTTCCTCTGGGTTTCTCTGTTGACCTCCTAATCCCAAACTCTCATGATCTCCTCCCCAAAATGGTGCAGTAGATTTTCTTCTGGCTTCTGAGCCACCACTTTTTCTATCCTGTCAGTCCTGAATGTTACTGTCAGACTATTCTTCCAAAAATACTATTTTCATTGTATTATTTTTTATCTAGTAACTTGTTATAGCTTCCTATACCCACACAAATCAACTTCAAATTTTGGGCAAAGAAAGCATTGCTTCTTATAATCTCCCATTCTGGTTTCCAGCTGTGTACACCAGAGTGCGCTCTGTAGCAATCTTAGCATCTGCATGGGTCCCTGGTTTTGACTGTCCTTACCCGTATGTGCACACAACAGGAAGTCGGGTGTGGTTTGTTCTTGGATGAGACTAAAGTTGTGTGCTGAAAACAGTTTATCCTTGACCTAGAACCAGTGCTGCTTTTAGGAAAAAAACTTGTTTACTATTAAAGTGAAAGGTTAAATAGCATTTTCAGTTAAAAGGAGGGTGTTTGAGTAGCAACAATGAAAGCAAACTTTAAATGCTTCTGCTAATAAAAATGATGATGGCTATTATGTATTGAGGACTTACTATGTGCTAGGCACTACACAAATGTTATCTACCTTAACTCTGAAATAGATACCATTATTATCTCTATTTCACAAATAAGTTGTCCAAGGTCACACAGTAAGCTAAGCCTGAAATCTGGGAAATTTGGCTGCAAGGACAGTTTCCTAACCACACAACTATACCAACTCTTGGTGGTGGTGGTTTAGTTGGTAAGTCTTGTCTGACTTTAGCGATCCCGTGAACTGTAGCCCACCAGGCTTTTCTGGCCATGAAATNAAGAATAAAATTTAGTGGGTTTTTTGGTCCCAGGTTTACATAAATAGGAATTGAAGTTTGGAATGAAAGGCCTTGCCAATCTCACAACTGGTGCTACAAGAATGACTTGAATTCCAGTCTCTGATTATGTATGGTTTTTAGTCCTTTCACTACATACATAGTGGCTCTGAAACAAGATGAAATCATTTCATTTGGGCACAGAATATCTGAGATCTTTTTCCTCAAAATAGTATTATAAAATTGTATACTTTGGTTTTAGAAACTCCAGCACACGAAGATTATGCATAAAAAGTATAAATAGGCTCTCTGAATTGTTTTCTCTGGCTTTGCAATGTCAAAAAGACATCATTCACGTTCTGGTAGAGTTAAAACATCTTTCTGAGTCTCTTTATGCAGGGAGCTTCCTCAACTAGGATGCCAAGGCATTTCACAGGGACATCAAGGGAAAAGGCTGAGATATGTCAGCCCCGGAGCAGGGCAACTGTCCAAATCCAAAGGCAAGCTCAAGTGGCAGGGAGTGGGGCAGGTTGGGGTTAATCACAGAATAGGCTGGGTGTGGAAAGCGAGAAATCTACTGCCATGAAAGATCAGTTCAAGGGCACCCAAGGTCAAAGAGCCAGAGTCAAGATAAGGCCACAGTGAGTGAGAAAATAGAAGGTGGGTGAGGGGTCAGGCAAGGCAATCAGAAGGACAGATCTGTATCAGGGAAACTCGATCCCTGAAAGGGCTTCCTGTTCTTGCTTCTGAGGCTTTCTTCAACAATGGTCTGGTGGGGCTCTGTCTCAGCAGGGCTGATCTAGACTGCACAGGTGAGAACCAGCTATGGATCACTGGCTGAACTGAGGGAGGCTAGGGGGAGGGTTAGTCCAGCTCTGGTGAGTCATTAACACATAGAGATGGTAGCAAAGCCCCTTCAGTTACATGGGAAGCCAGTCTCAGAAGCATGCATATACTGCTGAAGATTTGTTCTTGGCCAAAACATCATCATTCTGCTTCAAAGGAAATGCCTTTAAAAAGTGTTCATGGGACTTTCCTGGTGGTCAGTGGTTAAGACGCCATATTCCCTATGCAAGGGGCATGGGTTCAATACCTGGTCAAGGAACTAAGATCCTGCATGCCACGTGGCATGGCCAAAAAGAAGTTATTTTCCAAAAAATTTCATAGCAGTTAAATAGTAAGTGGCTTTAAATTTATCCGTCNCCAGGGATGGGGGAGCCTGGTGGGCTGCCGTCTAGGGGGTCACACAGAGTCAGACACGACTGAAGTGACTTGGCAGCAGAAGCAGCAGCAGCAGCAGCCACCTTTAGCGAGGGATATCAGTAATGAAATTAATCTAAGTGTAATGGCCCACATTAATTACTATCTTCCTCCACAGCGCCAATAGCCTCCCCTTGAAGTCTTCATTTCATTAACTACCATCCTTTTCTCAGTTTTCAGAATTTCTTACCTCTCTCCTTCACCCCTCACATCCAAACGGCCACCGAATCCTGCTGCATCTACCTTCAAAGCATCTGTCCATTTACTTACTCATGTATTTGTCATGCACTTACTAAATACCTACTGTGTACGATGCACTGTGTTAGGCACCATGGGATACAGTGACACCTCAGAGAGATAGCTTCTGCCTTCACACAGCTTATTGTCTGGACGGGGGAAGGGGTGGGCTGAGGCAAGAGACAAGTAAACAAGCAATTTCCATACTGTGTGTAAGCTCTTGTGAGCAAGGTACAAGGAGTACATTGGGATCCCAGAGAACTGATGATTTAGCTGAGACTGAAAGGTTCAGAAGAATGTAGCCAGAAGAAGAATGCTTTAGGCATTATCCATTCTACAAAATTTTATCGAACACTAATTGTGGGTCGGGCTTTATGCTAGACTTTGCAGAGTTAGACAGATAGACAATCCTGCCTCTCCGACTGCTTAGGGGAGTCAGGGTGAAGGAGACATAGACATGAAAATTGTTGTTGTTCAGTTACTAAGAGGTGTCCGACTCTGCGACCCCCTGGACTGCAGCATGCCATGCTTCCCTGTCCTTCATAGTCTTCCAGAGTTTGCTCAAACTCATGTCCACTGAGTCAGTGATGCCATCCAACCATCTCATCCTCTGTCACCGGCTTCTCCTCCTACCCTCGATCTTTCCCAGCCTGAGTCTTTTCCCAAGAGTCGGCTCTTCAGATTAGGTGGCCAAAATATTAGAGCTTCACCTTCAGCATCAGTCCTTCCAATGAATATTCAGGGTTGATTTCCTTATGCAAAGGAAATAAACTCTCCTCTGGCAAAATTAGGGAATTAAAAGATTCATCACTTTCCTACTGAAAAGTCCAACCTGCTCCTGAGTGTGCTCTCTTGCAGCTCCTGGCTCTGTTATGAATGCCCAATATTCCCAGGGAGTTTCCCCATTACATGAACACAAGGCAAGTACTTCCCTGTCTAGTTCTTTATGTTTCAGAATACAACTAAAGATTTTTTTTAAAGTTAAAAAAAACGAAACCCTTTTTATTTTGTATTAGACTATGGCCAATTAAAAATGTTGTGGTAGTTTCGGGTGGACAGCAAAGGGACTCAGCCATACATACAGATAAGTTCATTCTCCCCCGTATTCCCCTCCCATCCAGACTGCCATATAACATCGAGCAGAGTTCCAAGATTCTTTACTGGAAAGCTGGGTTAATTAAAGAAGATCACATTGTATAGGAAGGGAGAACTGTAAATTGTCAGTTAACATAGTTTTCCCTCCACAGTTCATGGGAAAAGAACTTAACATATACAGTCAACAAATACAGGCCAGCTGTCCAGCTAAGGTGCCCAAGACAGATAAAATGTCCTACATGTTGAACTTTCATTTGAGAAGCAGATAGACAGGAAATAAGTAAACATATATACATTGACAACATAATTAGAGATGGATGAGGTGGTACTTCTGATAGCCCTTTTGGGGAATGGTGTCAGTTCTATCATTGTGAAGGAAGTGATGTGTTTGAGCTGAGACATGATGGGTGGGAAGGAGCTGGTCTTCAAAAAAGCCGAAAAAGAGTTGCAGAAAAAGAGACCACGTGAAACCGTTTCTGGGGTTCCCCGCTCAAGTCACTGCCTTATCACTGGTGTCACCCTCTACTCTCCACCTGCTCACAACAGTGGCCGCCGATCTTTCAGGACAACTCAGTCTACGGGGATTGGGTTTCCCCACCAGGAAGAGCCTGCTTCTCCGTCCCCGGAGACGTTTAGTATCATCCCTGGATGGTGAGTTCTGTTTGAACCAGCGGTTTCACCACTAGACTGTGATGGCCTTCCATTCACGGACTCTTCTGTCCTTTCTCATTATCAAGGAACTTGACTCGAATTCTTTAATTAGTGAATCTACAATTGTTTCTGAATGGCAGAGCCTTTTGATGTATGATTAATTAGAAACCCTCTGTTTTCCAATTCTGTTCTGGTCACCGCCCCCCAC